>JAJEJO010004102.1:31400-252041 GCA_020662805.1 Glaucomys volans
GTAAGTCGTGGCAGCTCGGCCTCCTGCCGCGGGTGACGCTCCTGCTGTTCCTCCTAATGCGGGGCTAATCAGATTCTGACTGTGCTCCCGGCTCTCTGGGGATGAATCTAATAAGGGAGGCAGTGACCTCAGAGGGGGACGCAGGACAAGCGACCAGAGGAGGACAGCCCTCTTCCTTCAGTCCATTGTCCCTGAGTCGTGGTGAAGTGGTCTCTGATAGACCCACGGAGTCGCAGAGACGGGTAAGGAGCCTCCGCGTCTTCGAGGAGTGGACAGGCTGCAGCAGAGGCGCACTGTGGGGCTGACCTAGTCCAGAACCCAAAAGGGTAAGGAAGCTCTGGGGACCTTGGGGGACAGAGAGGAGAGGCCAGCACTGGGGACAGAGTGGCCAGTGATATAGCCATTGAAAGGCCTGGGGACAGCTGAGCTTGGCCCAGAGCAGGGAGTAAGGACAGCGGGTTCTGTTGTTAGAGGCAGGGAGCCCCGATGGGGAGGGTCTCCTCCATGTGGACCTGGTAGGAACAGTGGGGCTGTGGAGCTGGAAACAACTGGGGTCACGACAGAGCTGGCGCGGCACCAGCAGGCAGGGGACAACAGGACTTAGATAACAGGGTCTGTCCCTGGCGTGTCAGGCAGACAGAAGAGAGAAGCTGCAGACCCTGACGTGGCGTGGCAGTGAAGATGGCTGGGAGGGAAGTGGTGGCAGGGACCTGGTGGAGCCTGGGGCCACATGACCAGGACAGGGGGCAAGGTGCACGAGCAGGCCATGTAGTCATGAGGGGCCGTGACTACGATGGGCCAGGAGTTTGATGCTGGATGGGTTTCAGGTGTTGGTGGAAGTGCAGGTACAGATGTCTGTGGACTGTTACAAGTGGGGTTTGGATTTGGGGGAGGACAGAACCGGCATTAGATTTTGGAGTCACCTGTCCTGTGACAGATGGGGTCAATGGCAAGAATTTCCAAAATAGGACTCATCGTTGGCCAGGGCTTTGGAAACAGTGCCCCTGCACACTGTGGGAGTATGAATCAGGGCTGGGTTTCTGGAACATGATTTGACAGAGTGCATCAAAAACCTGAGAGGGGGCTGGGGCTGGAGCTCAGTTGGTAGAGCACCTGCCTCACAAGCACAAGGCCCTGGGTTCAATCCCCAGCACCACAAAACAAACAAACAAACAAACCCAAGAAGGAACCTGGCCCTGCCTCACAAGTGTGCAGAGAAAATCACCTGGTGGTGTTTATCTGGTGAAAAACTGGAAGCCAGGCCCTGTTGAACAGCTGGGGCCTGGGGTTGGCCAAGACAATAGTCCTATAGTGCAGTAATAGGAAGCTAGTGAAATGATGAGGTAGATGTTTATTGACTGGCGTGAAAAGGTACTCATGATGTACCATTACATTAAAAGCACATGTTCGAAAATGGTATAATCCCATTTCTATTTTAAAAATATATCACAAGGGTGTAGTGGTGCACCCAGAGACTTGGGAGGCTGAGACAAGAGGATCACAAGTTTGAGGCCAGTTTCAGTAACTTAGCGAAAGCCCATCTCAAAATAAAACATAAAGAGGGCTGGGGCGTAGCTCAGTGGTAGAGCACCCCTGGGTTCAATCCCCAGCACTGAAAAAAAAGAAAAAAACTATGTAAGGCTAGGAATCAAACGATGATGTGATTTCTTTTTTCTGCTCATCCATATTTTGCCTCGGCGAGTTGCATCATTAGCCTCCTTTTTTTTGACCAGTGTGGTTGCGGCAGCTGTCAGGCGAGGCGGGCACCGGGTGTGGAGGTGAAGCCCGAGCACTGGAGGCGGCTGCAGTCTCCTTCCTGTGCTCTGCAGGGAGACCCTGTGCTGGTGCGGAGGGACGGCCAGCCAGTCTCTGCCCACTGCTGTCGCCCATTGCTACGGGGCGGGGGGAGGGACTGGTGGTAGGGGAGGTGAGGAGGTGACAGTCTAGGGAGGGTGCAGTTGGCTGGTGCCCTGCTATTTGCTCACGGTGGCAGCAGCAGTGGCAGTGTCCAGCCACGGCAGGTGCCCGCGTGCTGGCAGCAGTGAGGCAGCAGTAGAGGCCAGGGCCAGGCTGGTTCCCCTCCTGCCCGCTCTCCTCTCCCTGGCTGCCCGTGACCAGAGCATGCCCGTGGCCATGGGGACAGGAGGTCAGTCGCAGCGCAGGGTGGAGAGCTGACCCAGGGCTGCCCCGCGTGGCGAGCCTGTGCACACAGGGACCTGGCGCTGTCTCCTGAGCCAGGCTGTCTCGGGTCTCCTTGGTCACACGCCTGCTGAGGAATCTCCAGGTCCCGGAGTCCATGAGGACACGGCGCTCTGCACGGGAGGCCTGCACCCCGGTCGGCTGGCTCCTTTTCCAGCTTCCTCAGTTTTGGGAACCTCACTGAGGAAGGAAAGCGCCCCACCTGCACCTGGCTTGGGATGGGACAGGGAGGGCAGAAGGTTGCTGGGCTGCTCTGGGCCCCTGCTGGCTGGCCAGCAGGCCAGGGCACAGTTATTCTCCAGGAAGAGGGGCCGGCTCTGGAGTGGCGGCTGGCTGTCAGGATGGAGGCAGGGGAACACTCCTCCTCATCCCCGGCTTGGAGCTGAGAACTCATGCGGATGGGAGGAGCCCATTTTTCACCCTAGAAGTACTTTTTCATCCATTTGAAGAAAGAAGTAGCTAACCCTGAACCTTCAAGGAATTTGCTCACTTCCCTGTAATTTACCTGTACCCCCTACCTGAGAAACCCCGGGGCCTCAGAGGCAGGAAATACAGCTCTGACCTGAGGCCTGTGCTCCCACAAAAACTTTGTGGGGTGTCTTGCTTTGCACCTTCCTTACAGTGGAACCCAGACCAGGTCTGTCTCCTGAGAAGGCTGGGCCTCCTGCTGGGCTGCTCCTGGGACCTAGGGATCCTGCTCCAGATGGGGGCAGGAAGGGATCTTGGAGGTGGAGGAGCAAGTGAGCTGTTTAAGGACAGGGGCGGACAGGGAAGGTGGCATGGGAGGTGGTCTGCATCTTCTGAGCTCTGTTCTTTCTTGCAGCGGCTGCCCCAGCATGGAGAGTGGCATTGGCCCAGCGTCCACCCCTGGTGGGCTGCCCTACTATTTGGCCTTTTCCCAGCTGCTGGGCCTGACTGTGGTGGCCATGACTGGTGCTTGGCTGGGTCTGTACCGAGGTGGCATTGCCTGGGAGAGCACCCTGCAGTTTAACGTGCACCCGCTCTGCATGGTCATAGGCCTGATCTTCCTGCAGGGAGATGGTAAGTCCTGGGGGAGCTGTTCCTTTGTGCCTGGGGCTCTCATAGGGAGAGGGATCCTGTCATCTCTGAGGTTTCTTCCAGCTACCCAAATCAAAGATTCTGGAAAAGACAGAGCCTGGGGAGACAGAGTTCGAGCTGGCCCTAAGGCAGGTGGTGGCAACTGTTCTCCAACCGTCCTCGCACTGTGGCCTTTCACTTCATTTCCTGGAGGTGGGGTGTCTTCTAGAGCAGAGAGCTAGGTCCTGGGCTGTGAGCTGGGTCATCTTCGGTGGTGACTGGAAATTGGGAAAAGAAATGCAAGGAGTGCACATGTGTGTTGCTGCACTTGGACTTGGCCTAGCTAGAGCTCTTCCATCTGGGGTGGGAGCAAGGCCATGCATGGCCTTCACTCTTCCTAGAGGGAGTCCTGGTGACAGCCACTTCTCAACAGCAGGTTCCCAGAGGCATTCCCCATGGGACCTGGGCCTACCTGCTAAAGTCGGATGCAGTGGGGATTTGGTTGGGATCACTGGTTCCACTTTGGGAACAAGAAGACTGCATATTAAAAAGAGTGGCAATCAGGTCAGGCTTCAGTTTTGGACTCTGAGGAGTGACACTGCTAAAGGTGAACTCAGAAGCTGGCTGCCACTGTGTGACGAACCCAAAGCACCTGAATGAATGAGTTCACCGGACATCTGGCAAGAAGGCGGGATGAGGAGAGGGGTGTCCACTCTGGGTGAGGGCTGAGGGCGCAGCCCCACCTTTGCCATCCTTTGTGGCAGGAACTGTGGCACAGCCTCCCAGTTGACCTGAGTGCACAGGTGTGTGTGGGGTGGACCGGGCTGGGGAGGGTAGTGCCCTTGGCAAAGGTCAGGAGCTCCCAAGGCCCCACAGAGCCCCGAGTTCTCCTGCAGTTCCGGTGGCAGGCCAGACTCACCAGCCGTCCCTGGCTCACACTCCGCCCCGGGCCCCCTTGCTTTGCTGTTTGCCCAGCGCGGGCTGCACGCCTGCCTTCCTTCTTTCCTCCCACAGCCCTGCTGGTTTACCGCGTCTTCAGGAAGGAGGCCAAACGCACCACCAAGACCCTGCACGGGCTCCTGCACGTCCTTGCCTTCATCATCGCCCTGGTTGGTGAGTTCTGGTGCAGCGTCCCCCCGCCCACTGCTCCAGCTCAGGGAGCAGCACCCACTCCCTGCTCCAGACCGAGTGTCCCACCCCCACCCTCCTTCCCATACCACTCCTGGCAGGGACACCGGGTGCTGGCTGTCGTTAGGCTGGACCAAAGCCCAGAAGTTCTGGCCAGCCAGTTCCCTCAGGTCATCCACCGGTTCCCTTTTCCACGTCCCACGCTGACCTCACGTGGCCCCTGTCTGCCCAGGCTTGGTGGCGGTGTTCGATTACCACAAGAAGAAGGGCTATGCGGACCTGTACAGCCTGCACAGCTGGTGCGGGATCCTCGTCTTCGTTCTTTACTTTGTGCAGGTGAGTCTCTCGGTACCCCACCTTTAGGACCAGGGGCAGGGGACAGGGAATGGGGAGGAGAGGCCGCACTGAATGTATGGTGAAAGTGGCTTGGTTTGGTTGGATGCCGCCCTCAGGTGCTGCGGCAGTGTGCACTGAGGACTGCAGGGCCAGGGGCCCCTGGCCAGCACCCTTCCCCGCTGACCTGGCACTGTGTTTGGTCACACACCAGCTGAGTATCAGAATGATCCGCTTTTGCTGTGGGTCAAAGATCTCAGTTACTGGGGCCAGGACCCTTTCCCCCTCCCTGACAGTTCTTAAGAGCGGAAGAGGGCCACCCTGGTGTGGCCCCTTACGCTCCAACAGTGCCTCTCCTCTTCTAGTGGCTTGTGGGCTTCAGCTTCTTCCTGTTCCCTGGAGCTTCGTTTTCCCTGCGGAGCCGCTACCGCCCTCAGCACATCTTCTTTGGTGCCGCCATCTTCCTCCTTTCTGTGGGAACAGCCCTCCTGGGCCTGAAGGAGGCACTCCTGTTTAAACTCGGGTGAGCATCCCAGGACAGGAGGGGCAGAGCCACAGCCCCCTGCAGAGATGGAGCCTGCTTCCCCGACATTTGTTTTAGGGGGCTGGTGGGGCAAACCTGGCATCTTTAAGGCCCAGTATGAGAATGGCATTGGCCTAACCAGGACCCCTTGGGTGGCTTCTCCCTTCTGTCCTTCCCTGTAGGAACAAGTACAGCATGTTCGACCCTGAGGGGGTCCTGGCCAACGTGCTGGGCCTGCTGCTGGCCTGCTTCGGGGTGACTGTGCTCTACATCTTGGCTCAGGCTGACTGGAAGCGGCCGCCCCAGGCTGAAGAACAGGCCCTCTCCATGGACTTCAAGACGCTGACGGAGGGAGACAGCCCCAGCTCCCAGTGATGGCCTGCCTCCATCTTGTCTCGTGCAGGGGCCTGTTGGGGGCCACTCCCGCAGTTTCATGGAGTTCCCATGGGTGTCTTCTTGCTCACTCCTACTAAGGCCAAGCCTTCAGGCTCGGGGAGGACTCGGGCATCATGGTGGGGAGCGTGGGTGTAGTGGTGTCTTTTAGGTGGCTTCTGGGGTTAGGGCTTGTGCTTTGCTTTCCCTCCTCGCTGTGGCTGCAGATGTGTGGAGTCCCGTGCAGGTCACGTGCCTGTTCCCCTTCACATGTGGCGAGCTCTGGTGGGGGCTTAGGGCTCAGTCCCCGTGCAGAAGCATGGCTTCCTAGAGGAGCTGGACAGGCGCCACCCTCCAGGCAGCAGATGCCTGGGGCGAGGTCAGGGGAATCTGCAGGGCCTCAGGGAAAGGTCTGGAAACGCTGAAATTGCTGTTTTGTGGAATTGAATTCCAACCAGGAGTGCCTCCAGCATGAGCAGCATGTTGTAGAAACTGGCCCAGTCCTTGGCGGTGGAGCAAGTGATATTATGTGCAAAGTATGCCACTGCTCAGGGTAAGGCTTCCCAGGAGAGGGGAGGGAACAGCCCCTGGGAAGCGCTGCCATGTGGCCTAGGTCCAGCTGCACTCTTAAGCCTTCCCAGTTTTTTTTCTTTTGTACCAGGGATTGAACTCAGGGGCGCTTGGTCACTGAGCCACATCCCCAGCGCTAGTTTGTATTTTATTTAGAGACAGGGTCTCACTGAGTTGCTCAGCGCCACACCTTTGCTGAGGCTGGCTTTGAACTCTGATCCTCCTGCCTCAGCCTCCCTAGCTGCAGGATTGCAGGCAGGCACCACCTCGCTGGCAGCCTTCCTGTTCTTTAACCCATGAGCCCCAGGACAGATTTGAGGGAGAGGGGATAGAACCACATGACTTGAGACACACTTGCTCTGGTGGTGGGGCAGCATGCAGGGGAGGCAGGAGAGGCCTCCCGCCTCTGGCTCCCCGCAGGGCTCCCCCTTCCAGTGGGCAGCTTGGGAACTGCGCTGAGAGGCAGAGGGCACACACCTCCTGTTAGCTTTTTGAAACAAAGAGCCTCTGCTTGTGGAGTGCTTTGGGCCGAGCTGCCGGTTCTGTTCTGGAGGATGCGCCCCCTCCTCCCTCACCCAGGCCCATCTTCGCAGGAAGTTGGGACTGAGGCAGAATGTGAAGAGTCCCCTGTGGTGTCTGGACCTTGTTCCCACCCCATAATGTGTGTTATGTTGTTAGCTGAGTCACTGTTTGGCTTTGCTCTAGAAATAATGTGATTAGCGCCTTGGTCTGGACTTGGGAAGGCCTCTCCTTGCTTTCTGGGCTCTGAGCAGCCTGACAGTTTGAGACAGACACAGTTTATTTAAGTGAGAAAATTAATAAAATTTCTAAACTGACTGTATTCAACAGTGGCCCTTTTCACACCTAGATGCTGCTTTGGAGAAATGGGCTGGACTTATCTCTTCCTCAGATTTTTTTCTTTTTTGTACCAGGGATTGAACCCAGGGGCACTTAACCAATGAGCCACATGTCAGCCCTTTTTATTTTGAGACAGGGTCTTGCTAAGTTGCTTAAGGCCTTGCTAAGTTGCTGAGGCTGGCTTTGAACCTGGGATCCTCCTGCCTCAGCCTCCCAAGCCACTGGGTCATAAGCATGTGCCACTGTGCCCAGCTATTGCTCAAATTTTTAATAATTGACTTTTGCTGTGGGTCCTGCTTCTGGTGATGTCACTTCTCCGAGCAGGTATGTGTGGTCCAGCCTCATCCCCAGACCTCTTTCCCCAGTTCCTGTCCATTTGCCCTGCTGATAATCAATTGTACACCCTGCAAGGACAGGGATCTTAACAATTCTTTAATCACCTGGCACACATTTGTGTAGTCTAATGTTTACATGTGGGAAACTCGTCTTTAGACAAACTACCAAAGTACAATTGTGTATCTTTCTTGCCAGAATCCACAAAGAGAATTGGAACCTTAGATCTGGAATGAGAGTCTGTAAACCGGTCTGTTTGTCAAAGTGTATACTAGATGACTAAGGACCAAAGAAGGCCCCCAAGCAGATGTGTGTGGTTTCTTTTGTTTGCATGTGGCCAGTCTCTCGTGACATACAGTGTGCCGTTGGTGTAACAGCTGATCCAATAAATGTCTACAGAAGCCCACTTGCCTGTTCTCTTCATTTGCTGAGACAGTAGTAAAAAGGGCCAGAGCTTTTAGCAGTCAGGTATGTGAAGCTAGTTCTGTTAGAGTTGAGAAAAACTATGCCCCGGGCTGGGCACAGAAGGTAAAGTGATCAGTGGTATTTATCACAGCACGGGACTGAAGTGGCCTGTGTGGTCCAGCCCGTGGAGGGGGCTCTTCCATGTGTTGGATAAACTTTTCTCTCTACCAGAGCAAATGGCCTGGAGGGGGGCGCTCCATGAGCCTGCCAATGTCCTAAAGCAGAAGTGTCCCCAGTACAGTATTCAACTGACTTCTTTCTTTTTCTTCCATCTTTCCTTTGTGCTGGGGACCCAACCCATGGCTTGGAGCCTGCTAGGCAAGTGCTTTACCACTGAGCCACCCTCCCAGCCCGACCTTCTTCCTTTTTAGTATGTCTTTTTGATCCTTAAGAACAAAGCTTTTGTCACAAGCTGAGATTCCACTTCAGAGCAATCTGTCTCAGGCAGGAGTGTGTTTATGGCAGACTTGGGTGGAATTCCGCTGTGCATGTCACGCAGTATGTGCTGATCATTTGAGCAACTTAAAAACTCTTTGGGGAGCTCGTTATTTAAGAGCCCCTCAGCAAATCCTCTGGTAAGTCACATGAGCACTTGCTTTCTAGAATTTGGACTTTATTCTGTGTTGTACCTGGTTTCTAATGTGTAGGAGCCAGAGCCCAGGGGGCTGTCTGAGGGCATCTAATCTTCCTCCTGAATCGAGGCTTCCTTGTAGACCTTCATTTGCTCAGAAGCATTCAAGGCACATGGCTGGGGACAAGCTGGTTGCTCAGTCAAGCACCAGGCTGAGTGTGAAGCAGAGGAATCCTGACCCTCATGTGACATCTTACTTCTGGCTTCCTGGGGTGACCTCTGAGTCCTAAGAGTCCCCTTGTGTTTGTGGATATTCGAATGATCCCAGGCACTGGAGGATGCTGCCTGCCTGCCCAGAGGACTACTTCATCTCTGCAGCTCTCAAGTCATGAGCCAGGACCTCACCTTTTCACTGGGTTTGGAGCCCCAAGAATCCCCAAATGATCCCTCTTGACCTTGGCACAGTTATGTCTCCAAAGGAGCACAGAGCAGCATTTGGCAAGCTCGCCTCTTGACCCTGGTGCCTACGCTCCTTTTGGTGTCATGCAGATTGCTTGCTTTTCTTAGAATGCTCCTCTTGAGATAGGAGGCAGTGGGATAGGTCAGATTTAGTCCTATCTTTGCTTCTCTGATCTTGGGCAACTTACTCTCAGGATCTGCTTTGGCTCTTGTGTTTTGCAGAAAGCAGGGCCATCTGCCAGAGGTCATGTGAGGAACACGTTAGAGAACATGTGTGAAGTCCAGGCCACAGTGATGGGCCTCTCAGAAGAATGGCTTATGAGATCAGTCTGTGTGTACTTTCTCTCCTGTGAGGGAGAAAAAGAGGGAAGAGCAACTTCCCTCTTACCCCCAGGCCATCTAGACCTGACAGCCTTATTATCAGTGGCCTGCCTTATTCCTGGGAATGGAATGACTCAGTCAATAAGGTCCTCTAGCCTTTCTCTCTGCACCCCCTGCCCCTCTACCAGTACTAAGGACTAAACCCAGGGGTGCTCTACCACTGAGCTCCACCTTCAGTTCTAATTTTTTGAGACAGGGTCTTATCTAAGTTGCTGAGGCTGTTCTACAACTTGGAATCCTCCTGCTTCAGCCTCCTGAATTGCTGGGATTATAGGCATGTGCCACCACACCTGGCTCCTCCAACCTGGATTTTAGAGTTAAAGAAGACAACACCCTGTTCTGGCTCCCACATTGGCTTCATCCACCCTTCCCCAGCCTGGGGGATGGTCCAACTCCCACTGTAGATGGGCACATGGAGTGTCACCTCTAGAGTTACTAAAAGGCACCTATGAGGGCATGGAATAACGAGGGACTTCTGAGAATCTACAGACTTTTGCTGAGTTCACTGTTTGCTTCTACTCTCTGTGGCCGAGTATTTTTTAAAATTAATCATTACTTTTTTCCTTTCTTCCAATGCCCATTAATTCTTTAAAAGCTGGGATTTTGCCAATCAAAGAACCATTTTTGATTTTTAAAAAATAACTGAATTTTCAGGCTGATCAGGTGGTTCTTCTCTTTGAGGGTGATTCTGGCCTCCAGGCTGTGATGGCCATGCATGGCCTAGAGCTTTCCTGCTTCCCCAGGATTTGGATGTTTGGAACTAGATGCAGTTCCCAAGCAGGAATGTCTGCTTAGCATGAGCTGATGTTTAGAGGAAGTGGTCTCCTTCTTTGCTTGTCTGAAGTAGACAAAGAGGTTGTGGTCAGACAGGAAAGGCTGCAGGGCTCAGTGGGGGGGGGGGGGGGGTCACTTTTTTTTTTTTTTTAAAGCTACTGAGTCAGGTTCAGGAAACCTGCAACCTCTCCCTTCACAAGGCAGTGGCCTGGCTCTTTATGTGGCGGGGACTGGAAGTCCTGGCAGACTTCTGAAGGAAAAGAAAACCACTGGAAGCCATGGACCTCCAGCTTTGACCAAGTTAGCCTTTGGCTCTACAGTGCAGGCTGCCCCTCTGTCCTTGGGCCAGCCATCTTTAAACTTGACAGTTGGGCTGGCAACCCACTGCAGTCTCGGATTTGGGGAAGGAGGCTGGGGTGGGGGGCAGTTTCAACTATGAAAAATGCCAGAGTGCAAGAGTGCAGTGCTCCCTCGGCACAGCCTCCATGAAGAAAAACCCTCTCGCTATGAACGCAGCAAGCAAGCCTTTGCCGAGCGGCATGGCAATGTGTCTTGTGCCCGCAGCTCCCTCGAGTGCCCATCACAGCGTCCAACTCAGAGGAGTGCTAACTTGACAGGCGAATAGACCAGGAACGGGTGACATCCCACGACAGACAAGCAATCATCAGGGATCTGGCTTGGCCTTAACCTGCCAAACTCTTCCCTGGGAGTGGCCTTCTCAGCACTGCAGGGGCAGCAAGGGTGAGCGTAGGAGTCACCTCTGTGGGGACAGCATCATGGAAGGAGAAAAGCACAACACCAGGTTTTCCAAGTGTTAACCATTTATAAATAAGTACATTTGCTTTCGTACATACAGTTCATTGTACAGATGACGCTCTGTATACATGGGGCAGGAAAATGCATTCATTTGAACTTTTCACATCTATCTCACACAGCTCACATGTACAGACAATAAAACTGCTCAAGCAAGTACAGCAAAGGAAAGTGTCTTCCTTAATCACGGGGCTAGCGGCCTCGTCTGGGTGTGGGCATCCCCACTGCACGAGTTCACGACTGTGTGGTGTTCAATATATCAGGATAGAGAACAAACATGCATTGGATAATATACTGTACAGAGAAAGTCCTTTACATCTGAGTTATAGAAAACCTAAAGGAAAACTAAGTGCATTAAAGCTTTTTCCAGCAAGTGTCTTGAAAGGACAGCAAAGAGGAAGAATCAAAATCATATTAGTACAAATCACTTTTTAATTGTAGACTGTACATGTCTGTACTAATTAAAATCATCTTGGATTTGGAGGAGACAGAACAGAGACACAGATGCTGTGCTAGATGGAAAGGAGGCCATGCCTGAGAATGGCACCTGCCCTGAGCCTGACAAGGAACTGGCCCCACTCAGCAGGAATCAGCCAAAGGTAAGTAACAACAAAAAACCAGAACAGAAAGTGTGACTTACAGGGTTTCCAAAATAACCTGTGAATGGAGTGGAGATCTGGAGCCGGCATCTCTCTCTCTCTCTCTCTCTTTTCTTACCCCAATAAATTGGTACACAATAAGGCAGGTACATTCAAGTACTGAATTTTGCAGAATTTACTCTGGTCCTGAGGACTGAAGGGAGTGAGTTAAGTCCTCCTCGCCAAATTTCCTGGTTAATGGTTAGCAAAGAAAAATTCAGCCAGTAAGTGCTACAACAACTAAGCAGCTAGGCCACTTCCTTTCCACAGAGTAGGTCTATCTGAAAAAATGAGAGTGATGCTGCTGCATCCGTACGCATCCAGCCACAGCCTGACTGGTCAGCTAGTGTAGGTACCACAGAGTCAGCAGGAAGGAATGAGATGACAGGGTGAGGAAACATGAAAGTAACACTTGATTTTTGGTGTCCAATTATGCGTTCATTTGGTACTGACTTTCAAAGCTCTGACTGTGGCAATCATGTGGCCACAAGCATCTCAGGGTGGCTCAGCTGCTGTGAGGCATTGGACACCGAAATGAAGGTTACCAACACTTCAGCCCTTGAGTGGTCTGTATTACAAAAGGAGTTGATGAAGACCCAGTGATTATTCAAGTAGCTCCGCACAGTGGCTCCATCAGCCCCATTGTGCTTGTGTCCAGGCTCCCAGCCAGCCACCGCTTCTTGGGAGCAGCCAGAGCTGAGTTCAAGGCATTGCATGGTGAAGGTTTCCATGACGCGTCTTTGTAGGTAGCTCTTACCCCTAAGCCCTTTGTTCATTGTTGTTGGTCATGGTGGATGGTCGGTCTGGAATTCCTAGAGAGAAGCAGCCTCACCTCTCAGCGAGCACACAGCAGAGTAGCAGCCCTCTCCCGGAGGCTGCAGCAGGCTGCCTTTGCAGGTTGGCTTCTTCAGAAGTGGGCAGCCCGAGGACACAGGCGGGGCGGGCGAAGCTGCTGAGCACTGGGAGCCTCAACAGGAGACAGGGCACAGGGGTGGGCACATCCTGCCTCCCGGGGGAGCCAGTTCCATTTTGTGGCAAAGATTCAGTGAGCAACTGGTTTTGTCCAAGGCATTTCTGCAGTAGAAAAATAACTATTTTTGAACCAAACCACCCAACTTCTGGAGTTACGAAAGTTGGTGGCTGAGAGGAACTCAGAGGAGGGATGTTTGGGGGGAGAAAAGGGTCCTCTGCATACCCATCCGTCCACCAGGGCAAGGGAGTTCTCTCCAGCCTCCCAGCCTCTGCCTGGCTGAAGGTCCAAAGCAGGTAGTGTCGAGTGTCCTGCTACAACTGGCATGAATGCATGAAGACCCTTCCAGGTTCGGGTTCCCTTCTTCCTGAACCTCTGAATCTATGGGCCTGCCTGCTGCCGTGGAAGTGGCTTCTCAGGAGGGGACGCTGCCAATTTTTTGCTACCAGACAAGTGTGGTGCAGAGCCACAGCGACACCTAGTGGCAAAGCATGGTGAAGCACAAGTGACGTCCACATATCCCACTGTATATATGACTAACTCTTAAGGAAAAATACTTATGGATATTAAATTAGACACTGATTATTTTTTAATTTTTCTATTGGGTACATCTCTGGAATATAAAAATACCAATATTTAGAGGGGGTTCATAAACTACTATACAATTTAAGGACTGAGAACACCTTTCTCTAAGCTGTTCTGTTTATAATTTAGTAAAAGTGTTTAATAATCCAGGCTTAACTAAAATTGGCAAACTTGTATATCTGGACATCGACCTGGGTACTATACACGATTCTAATCAGTGGAGTTTTCCTGAGCCATCAAGTTTAAGCTAAACACATCTAAAAAGAGGGCGCAGGGGAGAGGAACAAGAAGGGTTTGTGCTCTATTAACTGGGGACTTTAATAGTGCACATCTGCAACCCAGACAGATACAACAGCAGATACAAAATGGCCTCCATTTTGTCCATGCCAAATTCTCATGTTACACAGGTTTTCCCTTTACTTTGTAAATAAACATTAATTTTTAATTGTTAATTGTGTGCCTTACTGATCCAGTAAATAAAGTAACCATGTCTCAGGAGTCCCTAAGAAAATTGCTGGAAAAGCACTTTAAAATCACTGCAAATATTTTTTTGTATTTAAAAATTCTTAATCTTTTTGATGCTTATATACAAGTTATTTCTTGTGCTATAAATGTTGTGATCCACTGCTTGATTTCTTTTCCTTGTTTTTTTTTTCTTGAAAAATACACTAAAAGACAAGAGCGATTCTGCTTTTTTCTAATGAAGACATTACTCACAATTAAATATCCAGTATTTATCAGAGTTACAAATTCAAACAGTAAAGTGCACCCATTTATAGACAGGATGTGATGGAAACCCATTAGTGCAAGAAATCTGGGCAAATGGAATATGTGATTTGGTGAGAAACCTATAAGCTGAAGTTGTCACCTCTGTCTCCATTTCAGGGAATGATGTAAATTGGGTGAGTGGAACTTACCAGGTTCCTTTAAAACATTTCCTCCCACCTGAAGCCAGACATTAATTCGGCAAATGTTTGTTGCTGTGGAAGGGGTATCTCTAAAATACAGTACTAAGATCATCCCATGGCAGTGAAGTAGCAAAACAGGGCACAGGCAGTTTGCTTCCAAGGAAATACCTTGTCTCTTGCCCCAATAAACTCCTGTTGGCATTTTCTGATAAAAGACAACTGGCATCCAGAAGCGATATCTACACCCTTTTGCATGGCTAAATAGAAACTGCATTTTGACTGTTAACATTTTAAATGTCTTGCCTGATAGGGTGCAGACTCCACATCTCGTTTGTCCTGGAAAACTGAGAGAGACCCTGGGGAGAAGTGCCATCAATGGCATATCTGTAAAATCACGACCTGCCTACCCACCTGGACAGGCAAGTGCAGGGGGTATGTGTGGTGTTAATAAGCAGGGGCATTTTTCTAATAGACTAAGAAATTCTCCAAAATGTAACAGCTCCCCACTAAGAGATGGTTAAAATGGGATAAGATGCAAAGAGACCAACAGGCCTGAGACCTAGCCAAGAAGACACCTGAGGCTGCTGGGTCCCTAGCTACAGGCAGATGCACTTCATTTTCTTTCCTTTTTTGGAGTGCTGGGAATCAAACCCAGGGGCTCATGCATGCTAGGCAAGTACTTGACCACTGAACCACACCCTCAGCCCACACTTCATCTTCCTGATGTGGGATGGAGATATAGACAGATGGGTGGGGAGAGGCCACTGATGCCCACCCGGGCCTAGTTGAGTCGCAGGCAGTCCTTACACACCAGGAGAAAAGTGTCTGGGTCTTCAGTTGGCCCCAGTGTTTCCTTTCAGCACACAGAGGTGAATCCTGGCCTGTTTAGGACTTGGAGCTCAGGGATCCATCTAATTGGTGGGATCTTAGTCACTGAAGAGATGCTTCTGATCTCAGTTTTATGCTCCCCATGTCCTAATGATCCTTTCTGAAAATACTTAACTATAAGCTATAAACTGGTCTGGTCACAGTTGGATTTTATTCAGGAAACTGCTCTTTCTGTAGCCCTTTACTAACAGGAGCAGAATGATTCCTAATAGCAGAGAACTAATGCTCTTTTGTTGAATTTCAGCAGTTTAGTTTGTTGCGTGGAGTTTCTTAGTTTTAAGAGCTGATGTGCAGCCAGTGCCAGGACTGTGCTAAGGCTTTGGTCGCAGTGGTCTTGCTGTCCATTTCATGGTGGCCTCCATCACTCCAAGGTCAGGTTAGAGAACAACCACAAGACCTAGAGGATGTGTAGAGAGTGACTAGAGAAGAAACCTGCCATCTGTGTTGTGCCCCAACTCAGGGCTAGAAGACAGGGCTGAAAGGGTTGGTCTTCACCCTGAAATATATTTTTTGCTGTATGATTTTTAAATATCACCCCCATAAGCACTCCTAGATAAAGAAAAAAATTTCTCCAATTGTAGAAGATGAAGCTAAAGATCTCAAAATGGAATTTAGATAATAACAGGCATGGGATGCAATGGCCCTGGGCAGAAATCCTGGCCATCAGTCTTCAGTCCCAAGACAATCTGATTAGCTTCTCAAAGAACCAAGTTCTTCATAACCCATCTGGGTGTGAACAAAGAGGGCCAACAGAACAAAATCTGGCTCAAGGTGGAGATGCAGCTTAAAGGTTTATTGCACCAGCCACCCTTCAGGAAGCTTGCTTTCCATAGAATTGGAAAGAGTGTGATCCTCAATGTTTTAGGATCTAAAATGTACACTTTTTGAAGACAGATTTTCTACAGCCTTTCACTAAGAATTCAGAACCATCTTTCTTTTCTCTGTTTATTCCCTTCCCTACTCCTGGAAAATCAGATCAGTAGCTTTTAGTGGTTAGAAGAACTCTCACTGAATTTTTAAAAAATACCCACAATCTTCATTGAATTTCCTTGGCTGACCAACATATTTAAAGGGCCATTTTTTTCCTAAATGTACCTAAAATGCCTCTTAGAAAATCAATGTAGTGACATTTCAAATAATTATTTTGGGTTTTTCTTCCTTTTTTTTTTTTTTTTCTTGGCAGTGCTGGGGATTGAACCCAGGGCCTTGTGCATGCTGGGCAAGTCTCCACCTCTGAGGTATATCCCCAGCCCCTTTCTTCCAATTTAACAGACTGTTTGCTTCTTTCTCTCTCTCTCCCTCCTTGAGTCATTTACCCACAGGAAGACCAGTGAAAATGCAAATGAACATTCTAGACCTGATGACTGCAGGGAGCTGGCTGGCAGTCTAGGGGAAGAGACCATGGCACACAAATGCACTGGGCTGGCTATCTGGATAACACTGGATAAGAATGCAAAGGCAAAGGGGCATCACACTCTTTCTAAAGTTCCTAGAAGGAAAAGAACAAGAACATCTCACTTTTTAAAAAAGAAAAAAGACATTTATACAACAAGAACATCAGTGAAAGCGATTGTCTCCTGGAAAAAGCTGACCAGTGTGTCTGATCTCCCTGGGTTAAAGCACACGGCACAAAAACCTCCTCGTTGGCATCGGAAGAGAGGGAGAGAACATGTGGCTGGGGCACAGACCAGAGAAACTAAAGTTCTGGCTCACGGGAGGCCAGCTTCCCAGTCGGCTGCATGCAAAGAATTTCAGCATGTGGGCTGCCACCTCTGAACACCACACAGAAACTACATGAGAAATTAAGCCAGAGAACTACCTTGAATGTGGAAACCAAGCCTGAAAATGTGCAGTGAAAACATATGGGTCTCACTCCAACAAATGTCTTTTAAACATTAGACTCCACAAATGGTCTCTTTGGTTTGATAGGGGATGTCTGCCCTTGTCGAGAGTCCCGGGACAACTGCCTGTACAGGTTGTCCTGGTATGCCTGAGCCACAGGTAGAGTCCGAGCCACCTTCACATCAGGGTAAGAGGAGGCCTGGCTGACTCTCTCCAAGAGGTCTCCACGGGACCCATTAGCCAGCATCCCATGGGGGCTATAATAATCGTCCTCTAGCAAATGGCCATTCTGTGCATTGTTGGTTTTGTTATAAAAGGCAATGTTGCTGATGGATGACGGTGGACTGAAGGACTCAGGCTGAGGCAGGTTGCCTGGAGATGTGGGACTGAGAACGGTATCCACGGATGACACTGCCCAGGTCCGATTCTGCTGGTGAAGGTGGGGGTACTGTTGAGTCCGGGCTGTTTTATCTATGATCCCCATGAATGGTGTGGTCCTGGATCGGGTGGGCTCACTGGGGTAACCTCCCTGAGTGGGAGACACTGGTGACAGCTCATCACATGACCTATCATATGCCGGTTTCAGTGGGATTTCCATTTGCTGAATTGAAGAAGAAGGCCGGAAGGTAGGAGTTAGGTTGGAGGTGGACGAGATGCTATTGCTAGATGGAGAGAAGCGAAGGCCCACGCTCTGGGAGTGCAGCAACGGCCTGGGAGTTGGTGGATGGGGTTTGATTTCATTAGGGTTGACACTGATAGGTCTTCTGATTAAATGTGACACATCAGGGGAACCTAACTGGCTGGAGGAACGCTCCAGATCTAGTTTTGAGTGACAGACTGGGTAATAGGATGCTGATTGGCTACGCCCAATCTGGGGTGTCTGGCTGTATCTCATACCACCACGATATGCTGAGGAAGGTCGCTGTGGAAGATCTTCTTTGGTCAACCCTCCATGCTGACAGATGGCACCTGCACTCAAGCTGGCTTGGACATGCTGCACAGGCCTCCCATCCCCTACAATTCCTCCAATTGACCCTTGATAAACCAATCGGCTCTGACTGACTCCTATGTCTCCTTGTGAAGCCTGGTATTTACTGGCCATTGAATGGGTGACTTGGCCATAGGCTCCTGTGGGGATGACAGTGCTTGAATGAACTGCTGAGCTGGGCTGGTTACTCCTCACAATCTGGGCCTTGGCAGGCTGGAGCCTGAGCCCTTGCTGGGGAACTGCCACAGGAAGCTGAGGCATCTGGTAAGGACGCTGGGCCATTTTGGATAATGGAGATTTTGGTCTGCCGGGAAGCTGACTAACATTTGTTTCCTGCTGATAGCGCACGGGTGAACCAGACTGGGATCTATAGACACTCATGCTTTCAGCTGGAGGGCTGGCCCTATACTGAGGGCCTCTGCGGAGTGGGGAAGGGGGAGGGCTTGGGTATTCTTTGCCTTGCCCTCCCACAGGAGGGGGGCTAAACCGATAGGATCCACCCTGATGTGCTGGGGAAGTATGTGGTGGACTAGGCCTGTAGTGAGAGTTCTGGTGAGTTGGAGAAAGAGCAGGAGAGGTGGACTGATATCCCTGTCTAGTGGGAGAACCTACAGAACTATTGGACCGGAAGTCGAAAACCTGGTGAGAGCCAAGAGGTGAGCTAGAGATGTAGGCTGAATCCCGATGGGCTGGAGAGGAGGGTGGGCTCTGGATAATCGGGAGCCCCTGGCTGGGCCGAGCCTCTGTCTGGAGGCCAATGGAAACATTTTCCACATCCTGTTCCAGGTACTCCTCCTCGAATATGTCTTGTACAGAGTATATATCTTCATTCTGTGGTTCAGGTTCTGTTTCTTCTGGTAGCTGCTGCTGAGGCTGCTGCTGAGGTTGCTGCTGCTGCTGCTGCATCTGTCTGCACTCCTCCTCCACTCTCATCAGAAGTCTCTGGATCTCACGGTTGTTTGGACACAGCTTGATGGCCTCGTTCAGATCCTCTAAGGCTGCTGCAAACTGTCTGCTTGACAAAACGTAAACATAGGGATGGGAGTTATTCTGAATCAACAGTAATCACCAAAATCACCAAGAGTTGAAAACACAGTCACTATTTTGGAAAACTGTGGTGGCATCTGTGGAAGTCTGGGGTAATTTGGTTTAGTTTGATTTTTTTTTTTTTTGTGGTGCTGGTAAGTTAACTCAGGGGCACCTACCACTGAGCTCTACCCCCAGCCTGTTTTTAAAATTTAATTTTATTTATTGATTGATTTGATTGTATAGGGATTGAACTCGGGGTGGGGGGGGGATGGACGGACTCAAGCACTAAGTCACATCCCCAGCCCTATTTTGTATTTTTTTTTAGAGACAGGGTCTCACTGAGTTACTTAGCACCTTGCTGGTGCTGAGGCTGGCTTTGAACCCGTGATCCTCCTGCCTCAGCCTCCTGAGTCACTGGGATTACAGGTGTGCACCACCATGCCCAGTTCCATTTTATTTTAAGACAGGGTCTAAGTTGCCAGGCTGGCCTTGAACTTGTGATCCTACTGTCTCAGTCTCCTCAGTACACCACCGTGTCTGGTTAGTTTGATTTGTAAGGAAGGAAACAAGTAGGCTGTCATTCTAAAAGAGTCTGGAGTGATTCCCCAGACCTTTCATCCTCCATCTTTCTCCTGGCCTCTCTGGGGTTAGTGAAGAAAAGTCCCCGTTGTGTCAGTCCAGCTGGGTCCTTCAAGGAATAGTCTCTTGGTGCCCAAATATACACCAGAAGTGTAAGGGTTGGGTTGTCATTTACAGTGTCTCTGTCAAGTGGCTTAGGAACAAAACAGTAACTATATTAAAATATCTTGCTGATCAAGCAGAAGCTTTCTTTTATATTCTCAATATTTTGGCTCTAAATTTCAGGCCTGTTCCACTCTAAGCAAGAACCCTGTCCTCTGCCCTTTCTGCCCCTCATCCCCCAGCACTGCTGTGTCTCATTCTGCTACATCAAAGCTGGCAGGTATGAGGTTAGCTGACTAGGTAACTCAGGCTGGAGCTGAGCTTAATTCAAGTAGATTCTAATTTACAATGAGAAAATGAACTTTCAAGAGATATTCCCTCCTCTCTATTAACACTGTCTGGAAAAGCAGTGACTGCAGTGATTAGCCTTGTGGCAAAGGAATAAACCAAAGGGAAAGAGAATTTCATAGTAAAGTTTCTGTGAAAACTTTGTTACACCAGCTAGTTAAGACTGATATCACTGCTGCCACCATCATCTGACTTGGTCTGGGTTTGATTTTATAGCCATATCCCCCTGGTCACAGCAGTGAACTCAAAGCAGTTCCTTCCCATGAGGAGTTTGGGGGATGGTAGGGAGCTGGGGAGGAGGCATCAAGGACAGTGACAAGTTATCCAAAGGACAGTGATGGCAGGTTCTAGGTCCTTCTGGAGGCTTTTGCACCCAGTGACCAAACTACAGCAGATGGGCATGAGGAACACAGGACAGTACTTCTCTTGGCCCTCCTGTCTCTGCGCGTGTGTGTTAATGGTGGTGCTGCAGTGAGGAGGAAGGCTGACGCCCAACAAGATTTGAGGAGAGCCCCAGAAGGAAGACAAATAAACCAGGGCTTCCCAAATGTCTATGAAGAGAGGAGCCTGTGAAGATTAGTGATCCACCCTGCTTTTCCTTTAAAAGGGTCAGTGGAATGTGTGGATCACGTGGTTTCCTCTTTGAATCATTAGTCTCTTTGTGCTCTCTGATTTGGGGTTGAAAAGTGACACAAAGCAGAGGTTTCTTGGAAGAAAGTGCCATTCTCCATTTTACTTGTCTCCCCAAATAAGAAGGCTTTGGTGTCCGTATCTCAGAAGATCGCTGATCTTGAGCTGAGGGCTGTACTGCGGGAGCCATCCTCAAGCCTGGCCCTAAGGGTCCTCGAGGAAAGACGTTTTGGGTACATATGCCCCAGGGTGGCCTACGTTGCCTTGGCCAGCTTTTCAGAAAAGAGACCTCTTGCTTTTCACCCTCTCTCTCTCTCTTTCCTCACCTGCTGCTGCGTTTTGCCCTTGCTCTTGCATAGTAAGCTTCATAAGATTTCGGTTTCAGCTCCAGGGCCTTAGTAGCAAATTCCTCCGCCATTCCAAAATCCTGTCATTACAATAGGTGTGCAAGTGAGTCATTGAAGAGATATAAAAAATAGACAATGTGGGAATAAAACAAATGATATGTACATTTTTTGACATTTCTGGATGGAACACCTGGGATTCTGGACATGACTGACGTGGCTCGAGCCGCTGGTCCACAGACTAAAAGTTTCCTTGTGCCTGCAAACGCTCACTGGACTTCATCTGCCCAGAGTATTAAAACACTTTTAATTTGGCCTTTTTATGCCTTTTTAGCCAAATTCTTTTTAGCCCAGAAGCCAAACACCATCCCTTCACAGTAAAGCTCCTGAAGTTGGAAACCTGAACGTGTTACACATACTTACGAGGCAAATGCCAAGACATCACCTTCTCAGGTGGCCCCTCATCCTATCCCACACCATCCTGCTGTGCCCATGAGGCCTTGGTTCCTGACAGATGAGTGAGAACATGTCCTGTGAAATCCAGGAGTAGGAGGCCTGAGTAAAGGCAAAATGTAGGGACTATGGAAATGGTACAGGGATGCCAGGCAGACGTGGGCTCAGTTCTCTAGCCTGCTTCGTAACTCCTCAGAGACTGCTGTGTATTTTCTCACCCATACTTATTTCACATGTTGGATTAAGTATGATAAAGCATCTATGTGCTGTATGCAGTTCCTAGCACATAGTAGCTGCTCAGTAAATTGTACTTTCTATTTCAGAGATGCTTCTCTAAATTGTTCTTCCTCTTATCTGGTTTCTTAGGAAGCATTTAAAATAAAAAAAATTAAACAAGAGAGGACCCTGGATGTAACTGGGGTCTATGCTACCACTCGAGGCTCTCTGGAGGAAATGTGCCTTTACTCTGAGAATACCTGGGACCAGGGACCAGGTGGGACAAGGCTGAGTAGGCAGAAGCAGGTAGAGTCCATAGTTTTTCAGATCCCCTTAAACACTAAGCTAAAGAGGAAGGATTTTTCTTCTGTAATGTCAAAGACATAGTGTAGCTCAGTAGCCTCTGGTTATATTCATGATTCTTAAGGCAGAAAACAAGGCTTTAGGCAGTACAAAGGCCCTGGGGCATAGGTAAAAAAAATGTTCTAAAATATTAATGAGAAATTTTCTACTGAAAAACATAGACTTCTGGTGCTCAGCACCAGTCTTGGCCCATGGGAGGTAATTATTAACTTTCTGAACAAGTATCAGCTAGAGAAAGTATTTTAACTTACATGGGCCATGTTCTATCCCTACTCTGTTTCCTACCTCACCCTTTTATTTTTTCTTTTGGGATAATCATCATTTCTGGGAATATGAGAGAACTTTTTTTCTTTTTTTTTCTTTGCTGTGCTGGGGATTGAACCCAGGGCTTTGTGCTTGTGAGACAAGCGCTCTATCAACTGAACTATGTCCCCAGCCCATGAGAATACTTTTAAGAAGTTGATTATCTGCCAGGGAAAGAAAGAAGCTAGCAGGTTGGCAGCAAATTCAAAGTTTTGCTTCATTCTCACTAGCTGAGGACACAGAATTCCATGGGGTTGCTGCTTCCATTTCATAGGAAAAACCTCAAGCAGAGGAACCTCACTGTCTTCATCCAAGATGACCCTCTGACACTGTCTTCCCTCCAAAGGAATCTCACCCATGTTTCTTCTGCTTTTCTCAGTGCACTGGGACAACTCTGCCTCTGAAGGTCATAACTGTGTCCTCTGAGACAGCCAAGTCCATCTCAGGGTTCTTTTCATTTTCAGGTTTTAGGATTTGGATGGATGATAAAAAGGTTACATGCATAAATCATCTTTCTGGAATTGATAGCAGATTCTTTGCCACTGAGGCTGAAATCTTGCTTCTGTACAGCTAAGTTTTTTACTGATAACATTCCTGTTTGGCTTAGATTATTTCTATCTCTTGAGGAATAGTGAGACCTGAGGCTGGTGAATCTTAGTGATTCCTAGTACCTCAGAGAGTTATCTTGCCTCAGGAATGTCAGTATTCATGGGAGCAGAGACTGAGTGTCTGAGACTGTATCTGCAAGGCAGGCAAGAAGGACCAAGGATGACTAGGGTGAGAAAGGGACAGAAGAGTTCTGAGATTCCCTTCAGAGCAAGAAGGGACATGGCATGCTGGAATAAAAAGACGAGGGAGGAAAGAAGCGAATAGTTCAAGAACAGCCTTAGAAATTAAACCTTTAAGTCCATGGTCCTGAGTTGTCTTCCCAGTCTTTCCTTGGATGACTGGGAAGTATTCTAGAGAGGAAGGGAATGACTATAGTTTGTACCTAAATGCACTTGGGATCTGAATGACTATTGCCCTCACATTTTCCCCAAGACCACAAAATAGACTTCGGGGGTAGGGAAGAGGATGATGATAGTCCAATCACTTTGGTGGGAATGATGAAGATTAAGAATATGCTCACAGAGTGCTCACCACGCTTTCTCCAGCTCTGAATACAGATGTTGGCTTTGTTTCTTTCAAACTGCAAATGTAATGTCAGTGTTCTGTGAAGGACAACCAAGCTCTGACTGTGGCAGAGAGGACTGCAGGGACCTACTACAAGCTAGTGAGTGGCATGACCTTTCAACTTCTGGGACTGCAAAATGGAGTTGGGGTGAGAGGGACTTACATTCATTTTCCTGCGACATCGAGAGAGGTTGAGGAGGAGAGACACCTTTAGCTCGCGGAAGGTTTTCAGGTCCTCACCAAACCCTTCTCTAGGGAATTTCTTCAGAGCGTACTGGTAGCGCTGGGCAGCCTCCTTTACTTTCCCTTTCTAACAGGGGTAGAAGATGGAAAAGCACATCACTGGTCTGCTGAACAGCTAAGGAAATTTGGTCTCTATTTCCTTCCTGCTCCCAGAAGTTGTCAATTCCACACACCCTGATGGTGAGAGCAGAAGGATCTTCACACCTCTAGAAGAGATTCACTTGACAGGAAAGGAAAGATAAGGGGAGACCTAAGTTATAAGAGAGAGAAACAAAGTCTTGGCAAATGAAGGCCCTGTAATTCCAGTTTACCAACTGGATTCCAAAGGGCCGACCTTGCTCATGTCAAAGTTCATTTTTCTTGAACTGCTTTTCCTGGGACACACCTAACTTCCTAGTCCCAAACACTCCACAGTTATTGCTTCTCCTGAGGTTTCTGGCTTGTCTGCAGACTCCCTTAATGTCTGATGCTCCACCTTCCTGCCCTCCAGAAGAGAGTATTCTCTTCCTCACAAAAAATGTGAGAGTTAAAACAGTCCAGCTGTTGTTTCCCTAATCTTAGGGTAGAAATTAATCAATCAGTTTCCCCCACTGGTGGAAAAGGCATGGGGTATGTGGTAGGAGGAAAGTGAAGCTTCAAGTTTGTGATTCTATCTGACTTTGTAGGAGAGGTTATTCACAATGAAGTAAATCTATGACTGACCTAGGGATCTGGCCACAGGGGACTTGAACTTTTCTTACACTTTGTTTCTGAAAATCTGTAAGGTGATCCCAGAAAGAAGTAGGAAGCAACCCTACCTTTCTCTACTCTGTACAACTGTATCTCCTTAGGGATACTGATCTTTTATTTTCCCTCCAGCACCTTTTGCTAGGAGAAATGTGGAATCTTCCAAGGTAGAATTCAGAAAAATAATACCTCTGCCTATTTTCATTAGGAGGTAGGTCTCTTTGCGTTGGAAAACCAGAAATTATGCTATGACCAGGGCTTATGTTCTCGACAGTGATGCCCTTCTGAAGTCATAACTATGACACCTATAGTAATGAGGACCTTCTGTGAAGTTGTGTGAAATCGAGGTTAGGTCAGGGATCAAGCTTCCTGAAAGCCCTCTATTATCATGAATCTCACCCAAAAGGTATTCAGGAAATAAAACTATACTCCCAGGAACTAAGAATTTTTAACTTGATGGAGGGATGACATGCTTCATAATTGTTTCCTCATCTTTTAGGCCTGGGGATGCCTCAGGGATTCCTGTTGCTAAAAACTGGGATGGATTTGCATTCATGAGAAGATGATCCAGCTAATCTAAACACCATAAGATGACTTTGGCACGGAATGTTCCTAAGGCACTTCCTATGGGCCATGTTTATGTTGGGGTATGGAGACTTCAGCTCAAATGGTGAGTACAGACACATTCCATACTTTCTTTTTGTTGTTCAGTGAGTGACTCTGAGCAAATCTTCTAACTGCTATTTGTCTTGGTTTCCTTATCTTATTCAAATAGCTGATATACTATTTCTACTAGACTTTTAAATGTATGTACATATTAAACATGAAAGCCAATAACAACAGCTTGGAAATAGCTATACTATGTTATTTTTCTTTTACTTGTCCCAATAGTTTCTCACTTAGCAACTTCCATGTAGAATCTGTTACTACTCGTTAGGGACCAGATTGAACTAGGGCTTTGGGTTCATCAGCTGCAGATAAGTATGGGCTACTCCTGCTCTCTTGTTAGGAAGGCAAAATCCCAGATCCTCAAATTAGGAGCCCATCACTGAGGAATGACATTCTACCTCTGCTTCTAAAACAAGATGAGAATTGCCAAGATTTAGAAGATTCTATGTGTAGAAAACAGTGGCTGTTTTGAGAAAATTGTTCCTCCTGCCCTCACCTTATAAAACATGTCCCCCTCTTCCATCAGCTTGCTCAACAGGATGATCATGATGTCTGGTTTGGACGTAGCCATCGCCCATGTGGCTGGACCTGTAGTGTACAGGATGCATGATGGGTAAAAAACTCATACAATGTAAAGGTGGTAGGAAGCTAGGTGAAAAAAACATCCCAGGGGAATTTCTGCTGAGAGAACAACTTGCTCCACAATAATGACCTTGTCTTTTAGACCTGGGAGTATTTTAGTGACTCCCACTGCTAAGAAGCTGTGTTGGATTTGTATTCACCTTAAAATAAGAATATCTGAACTGTCTGAGCTTGCACCACAGAAGGGCAGCAAAGCCTGCATGTTCATATGGGCATACAATGGTGTAGTTTGGAATTATTTAAATCAGGAAATTAGGAGAAAGGGTTTACATTAAAGTTACCAGAAGGTTTGAGAAATCCAAGAAGGTTAATTTATTTTTGATCCAGGACTCAAAATTCCCAGATGTTTAGACTCTCAATTTTTGAGTATGTACTTCGCAGAAGGGAAACCACTGAAGACTCTAAAGGCTCCCTTAATTTGTAAGTACCAGATAGGACTCCCAGAGATTCACTTTGAACCAGGAGCACAGTTTGAATATCATACAGACATGAAACAAACCAACGTTACTGAGAATTACTTTACCCACAAAAAGAAGAAAAGGTTAAATTATTAGTTTACAGATGCCTGAATTATTTATGAACTAAGCTTTACAGGGTTAGTTATCAAAAGTTCAAGTTATTCTCTACAACAGTCATTTTTAAAAAATCTTCTTTTAAGGTGAAGTAAATTAAAAGATTAGAGGTGTAGGGAACTCATGCAGGCTAAAATCAAAGAGGAGAAGGCAAAGCTGACCAAGCCATCAGACCACGCCTGATGCTGACAGCGGTGAAATATACCTCGTGGGCGACTCGGTAACGTCTGACAACCTTCAAAGAAAGGAGAAAACAAAAAGTTGTAGGAGAGGAAAAAAAAATGGATGAAGGTGAAAAAAAAAAAAAAAAAAAGGAAGGAAAAAGCAGCAGTGAGAGGCAGGCAGCAAAAAAGCCAGCATATCAGCCAACCCTGTCTACAGGTCTGTGGGGAGGGGAGCAGCTGGGACAGCGGCAGCAGGGGCTTGAGAGTCTGAAGCACATACAGAGCAAGGGAAAGCAAAGGCTCATGGCACTGCAGGGATCCAGGATGCTCACAGGGTGGGGCCAGTACAGAGGGAGCACGAAGATGTGCTTAAGCTTAAGGTCAGGGCTTTCTTTTGGCTGAGGCTTCTAGGGGCATGGCAGAGAACCATGAAACTTTGGACACAGGGTGCTATAGATCATGGCTCAGATGATACTCTCTCTGCGCCAGGAGCTTTTCCATTCATTTGGACAATAACTGGGCCAGGGCAGAAGGGGAGCTATATTTATACCAAACACCCAGGGCAGCCAGGCCATTGGACCAGTCTGGCCCCTGGGCACAGATGGCCAGTGCATCTTTCTTTCTCCTACCTATTTTAGCTCCTTTCTTCAGGAGAGTGACAACGACAGAAGTGTTCCGGCACCCCACTGCCCTATCCAGAGGGCGCATTCCACTGTAGTCAACATGCTCGATCATGGCTCCATGATCCACCAGGAACTGGACCTAGAACATGGATCAAGCAGAGCAGTTAACATAGGAGCAAGGGTTCAACACGGATGGCTAACGTATGTGGCTGCCACCTGCCCTTTATTTAGCTGCTGGTGGCCAGGATGTGTAGCCATAGTATTTTAGGCCACAGTCATATTCTAGGTCTTTAATAGTGTTTTGCATATTCCTGCCCTCTAGAAAATATAGATCTGTACATGAGATGACATAATAAAATATTATGTCACCTTTACTCTCAGACAGTATCATGATGGAGAACCTTCCCTACTCCTACTGTCCTGAGGCTAGTTTAAAGGTACTCACCACCTCAGCATCACCATAGAAAGCTGCCAAGTCCAAGGGGGTGCGACCATTCTTGTCAGCATGGTCTGTGGCAGCTCCATTATCCACCAGAGAACGTACTACTGAAAGATGGCCCTTCAAACAAGCCCAGCTGAGGGCTGTCAATCCTTCTTTGTCCATTAAAGCAATAGAGGCACCTATAAGATAAAGTGATTATATAGGACAGAGGAAACATGAAAATTCATAGCAGGATGGAAAGCTACTACTTAAGATATATACACTGCCAAAGAACGCCCTTTGTTTCTGAATGTTTACATTTTAAGATTGACTCTGATATGTATGTCAGTTATATCTCAATAAAACTATTAAAAATTGGTTTGGGGGCTGGAGTTGTGACTCAGTGGTAGAGTGCTTGCCTAGCATGTATGGGGCACTGGGTTTGATTCTCAGCACCACATATAAATAAATGAATAAAATAAAGGTCCATCAATAACTAAAATATATATAAAAAAATTAAAAAATTGATCCAATAAGCTGCTAATAGAATAGAGCCCCATGGTTTCACTAGGTATTCAATGTGTTCTACAGTCTATCCCCAAGTTAGTCTCTATCAGTAAGTTTAATTACTGCTCTTTGAGACTCCTCTACTTTGGCCAAATGGAAGTGCTCACTGCCTCTAGAATCTCCTTCCAAAGATGCTCCTGAATCCTCTCCTTTGGTTATGTTGCTCCCATGTGTAGAATACTTTACTTTCCCCATAATTCTTCTACCCATTTGCTAGAAACTGTTCCAAATCCCACTGACTCTTAGAAGCTTCTCGCAATCCACTGTTAATTTATTTTGGATCTGATTAACATATTCTCTTATCTATTTTTATGTGTCTCATTTGCATATAAGAAATTTTCAATGAATGTTTTCTGAACTGAGTGGAAGCCTTCCATTTATAATAGTGTAAACTACTTGAGAGACTCTCATAAAATAGTTCAGTATATGTTTGTCACTTTATTCCTCCCTACAAAAGTAGGGGTAATGCAATGTACTCATGGGAGAATACTGAACCCAGGTTACAAAAGAAATTCTGGATTTAATCTAAAAAAAGTCCAGTTCATAGGAACATGGAGTAAAATGGTGTTTTCCAGAGGCTGGGGGATGGAGCAATGGGAGAGATGTTGGACAAAGACACAAAACTTTCAGTTACATAAGGAAAAATTAATTCAAGAGAGCTACTGTCTGTGAATGTTACTATAATTAAAAACAATATTTTATACACTTGAACTGTTGACAGAAGATTTTAAGCACTTCCACCACAAAAATAAGTAATGTGAAGTAAAGGCAATATTAGGTAGCTTGATTTAGCCATTTGACAATGTATGTGTACAGCAAAACATCAAGTTGTATACATGAGGTTTTAATTGGTCACTTTAAAAAATAATTAAAAAGCAATTCAGAGTAAGCCATTTTCAACAACCCCCACCCCACCATGTTAATCCCTTTTATATTTTGCATCTGAATCCTGTAAACCTTTCCTGTTTCATCTGTAAGGATCAAGCACACATGACACACTCATGTCAAATCAGTCTGATGTTCAATATACATTTTGTTCTTAGGTCTAAGCTGCAAGCTCTCTGATGGCAAGGAGCCATCAATTTCCTTGATAGTTTTGAGGAGCACGTAAGATGATTCTCTACATACAGATGGCAGGTCCTACTTTACTAACCAAGTTAGAGATCAACTTACTAGTGCACATGGGACACTTTTCCGGATGCCTCCTCACTTGGATAGGATTCAGATGTCAGTTCAAGTTTTGAACCTGCCACAGTCAGGCTCAGAGTCCACTCAGCAGTTACCTGGCCTCTAACCTTTCTATCCCCAGATGTTAGCTGACTTTGTGGTATTCCACAGTAGGATGAAAAGCTGGAAGGCACCAAACCTCCAAATGGGATGAAAGCCCTTTATGTACGGGTTTACCTTTTCTTAATGGCATACTCTACAATTAAAACACTGACTCTGGAGTGAATGTGGCATGAACTTAAAAGCTCCAAAAGTTTTCTCAGCTGCAGTATCTGTAAGATCTCTGGACAGCATCTCCAGCAGTGGAAAAAGCAGAAGGATAAGAAGGTTTGGGATTCATATTATAGATAAATGACTTTCTAAAGATAAGGAAAATTGGAATTTAAGACATTAAAAGGATATATACATGACACAAATCTGTAAAGTGTTCAATACTTCCAAAATTCAGTTTGTATTCTCCTTCTCTCTTTTGTTTCTCATGTAGTTAATGAAATCACAATTGTCATCCACTTAAAGTTCTAACACCTATTTTACAACTTTGGAGTTATTTTCAACTCGTCTTTCTTATTTCTTGCATCTAATTAGGGTTTTAAAAAATTTTTTAAGTGCTAGCAATCAAGCTTAGGGTCTCATGCATGCTAGGCAGTACTCTGCCACTGATTTATATTCCCACACCTTTTTATTTTTTATTTTGAGACAAGTTTTCACCAAGGTGCCTAGGCTGGCCTTGAAATTTGGGATTCTCCTGCCTCGGCCTCCTGAGCAGCTGGGATTATAGGTGTGCACCCCTGGGCCTGGACAAAAAGTCTTAATATCCAAAATATTTATTGCACTTGGTCCTTTTGTTCTATTTTGATAGTGACTGCCCCTGTATTAGGACCTCCTTATGTTTCATCTACTCTAACGGTTTTCTAATAAATATATTGGCCTGCTATCATTCCTACATCAAATTTGAATATTTACACTACTGCCGGACTTGATTTTTTTTTTTTTTTAAAGAAAGCACAGCACTGGCATCAATTTCCTTTAAAAAAATTTTTTTTTTTGGTGGTGGATGTGCATGCTAGGCAAGTGCTCTACCACTGAGTTATACCCCTGCCCCCAACCTTTTAAAAAATCTTTAAAGACTCTACTTCCTTCAGAATTAAGTCCAAATTCCTTTAAACTGGTCCTTTCCCATTTATTTCCCCATACCTTTCCAGTTTTGTTTCCCAACAGTCCTCATGTCCTTCACTAGACAACTTGTGTATTTTCCCAAACCTGTTCTGCACTATTACTCCCTGCCTGGCCTTTCTTCCAGATTACTTCCCCTCCCTAGATAAGAACATTTTTTTCCCATTCAAATTTCAAATATATCCTATTTTAGCTCAGTTACCTATATCAGAGCATTTAGGATTCTCTGCCTTTTATTTTATTTCTTCTTTGCCAGATTAGAGAACTTTTGAGGACACAAATTAGTTTATTAATTAAAAAAATCACTCATAGTTCTACCATAGTGTTCCACAAATAATGTAGGCTAAATAAATGCAAAACTGTTGCCTTAGTGAATGCTTCTCATTAAGTGCAGGAGAAAAAAAGAGAACCAGTCTAAAGGCCAGAATGCCTTCAGTGGTAAGGGAGAGAAAATCTTCAGGTCTGTGCTAATGCACTTCTGCTGGCATGTGGCAGACACTGAAGCTATCCAAAGGTTATCAGTGGCTGAAGAGGTCCTGCTTTTCCAGGGTACATGGTTTGTTCTGGAACATTTATTCCTGCCACATCTTATCTTGAGAATCTAGGCACATTCCCTCCTTCTGTCCCCACAGTCTCCCCTTCCTCCAACAGAAGATAGCTATCATCGCTGGGCGCGGTGGCGCATGCCTGTAATCCCAGCACTTGGGAGGTTGAGGCAGGAGAATCGCGAGTTCAAAGCCAGCCTCAGCAACTTAGCAAGGCCCTAAGCAACTCAGTGAGGCCCTCTCTCTAAATAAAATACAAAATAGGGCTGGGGATGTGGCTCAGTGGTGGAGTGCCCCTGGGTTCAATCTCCAGTACCAAAAAAAAAAAAAAAATAATAAATAAATAAAAAAATAAAAATAAAAATAAAAAAAGAAGATAGATATCATTAAGCCAGACTGTTTGGTAGTGTGTACTGGGGAGGCAAGAGCCACTTTGTATACTGGAAGATCAACTCTCTGATTCCGACACAGCCTTGAGTCTGAAGATGTGGAAAAATATCTTCCTAGAAGGATATAGTTGAAGATTCAATAAGTCTCTGACTGTGCAGTAGTTTAAAATCTTAGAAACAACCCAGTCTTCATCTTAATTCAACTAACCTCAGCTGCTAAGGCCTGGGAATAATTCTTTGGGACTTGTTTTCCTTGAAGAAAAGTGTATGTGATTTGTGGGTATAATTAAAGATGTTTAAGTCCACTTTACTAAATAGGTGAACTGGAATGAAATCATCATGGTTTTACTTACCTATCGCCTGCTTTGTGCAAATGCTCATCAGATCCCACTAGGTGGCACTGTAGTGTTACCACTGACACCTTTTTCTACTGTGAAGATCTACCATCACCAACCATCTTTTTGCACAGGTGACTGGAGTCTACAGGAGCCTGAAATGCTGTATAAGGGTGGACCTCTACAGGAGGAAAACCTCATCAAGCCCATAAATGACCACCTCCTATAACTCTTCTCCATGCACCAGAAATTTGTAGATGTTGGTAAGTATCAAAAGGAATTTATCATAACAGTTTGATAATAATATCCTGGTGCCCCAAACTGGGTCCTACTATTAGCTTTTTTGGGTTCAAGAAAAGTTTTAGTTGTGCAGTACAGATAAAGTCAAAATACAACCCCTGGAAGATGAACATTACTGAGAATACAATAAAACAAATCAAAGTTTGTAGATTACTGATTTGAATCTGAAAGAGTTTGGCATGTACTAATTTGATTAAAATCCCTCAGGTCATAAGGAAACAAGGAATGTCAGCATTAGAAGGACTTTCTTCTTCTTCTTATATATAAGAAGGCAGGAGATGGCTTTTCTCATTTTCTAACCAATTGGATTAATAACATTCATTCTGAAAAAATATTTTTTTGTTATAGATGGACACAATCCCTTTATTTTGTTTATTTATGTGGTGCTGAGGCTCAAGAACCCAGTGCCTCACATGTGCTAGGCAAGTGCTCTTCTACTAAGCTCGAGTCTGGGCCCAATGATATTCATTCTTAACATCTCCTGTAATCTACTGCTGAAAATCAGGAGTTCATTGGGACACTGACTATCCAACTCTGGCATCCTAGGACTGACCTTGTGCAAGCAGAAAGTCCACAGTTCCCAGATGACCTTCAGAAGCAGCCATCATCAGGGGAGTACGACCTTGCTTGTCTGCCATGTTGACATCGGCTCCATGGGTGAGAAGAAGATCAACAATCTGTAAATGCAGAGAAATAGGGACCAATTGATCCAAAAACAGCTATTGAGAAGACACATATATACTGCTCTCTAAAGTGTGTGAACTTTTTATATGGCCATACAGGTAAGTCACCTCTTTAAATAGTTTTCTACAAATAGAACACTTTATAAGTACCTATGAAGTCCTAATATGATTTAATCTCTAACTCTCTTAGGGATAGCTGAATGAGGTTTCATCTCTGAATATCTGATTGAGCCATTAAGTAAAAGAAAAAAATGAAGCCAAGATGTAACGTGGTCTGAACAATCCCATATTGGAAATTCCAACACGAGTCACTACCTATGTCAGTGCATTTTATTAATCTCTAGGGGTTGCCAGTCTATAGCAGTGAATATTTACTACTGAACTGACTACAGTAAAGTGTCCCTGATAGCTCTTTGGCACTGTTTGGCTTTTAGAGTCTTTTTTCCTTACTCTAATATGTCCAAAGATTATTGTTAGGATGCTTTGTTTTCCATTCTAAGTATATAAATTAACATTTATTTAGAATCCAAACAGTGGGGAAGATCACATAACTAGAATTTGCATATATGACCACTTTCTTTTTACCAAGTCTGAAACACTTGGGAGTAAGTGGTTTAGCAGGAATCTGCTGAGAACTGAACTTACCAATATACTGGTGAATACTCTCAAGTGTGAGGAGATCACTCCATGACCAGGACAAAAGTAGTTAGTCAATCTAGATACAATGAGTATTTTGAACTTTAACTTTTTATCACCTTCTTAATTAAGCAGACTATTAAGAACAAAGGCCCAGTTCTCAAACCTGATAACTGCTGGGTAACTCAAAATTTGTGATCTTTTTATTCTTTGCATAAGAAGTTTCTACTTATAACTCATTCCTGCCTGAGAGGATGCAAGTAGCTTCTCTGCTTACCTGCCAGTGGCCCTGGCGAACAGTGCTGAATAGGGGCACTGCCCCTCGGCGGTTTGGCTGGGCTACTGCTGCGCCTTGCTCCAAGAGCAGACGGCACACCTCCAGTTTGCCCCTTCCGGCTGCAGCTGTCAGGGCTAAAGGCAGAGAACAAAGACTGAGGATTGGTGGTTCTTGTCCTCTCCAGTTCTCAATGTTAAGCATGCCATTAAGGTGTTTCTAAATGGTTTGTTTTATGCAAATACAGTAACTGTGTTTAATCAATGTAATTACTGCTTCACCTCCAAGAATAATGATTTTAGCTGCCTTTTCCAGGAAGAAAAATTGTATTTTTAATTTTTTGATACTGGGGGCTGAACCTAGGGGTGCTTTATCACTGAGTTATATCTGCGATACTTTTATTTTGAGATGGGGTCTAAGTTGGTGAGGCTAGCCTCGAACTTGTGATCCACTGCCATAGCCTCCAACTAGCTGGGATTACAGGTGAGTGTCACCACACACAGCCAGGAAGGAAATATTTAAGGAAAACTAATAATAAAAACATTTAAATGTGCTCACAATATCTGGGGACAATCATAGTAATGAATCCACTGAAAAATCACCTTTGATCCAACTCACTGAGTTTCACTTTCCCTACCCATAACTATCTTCTTTGCCTTTGCCTTACCTCTGTTTTGGTTCCTTGTCCTAGTTACAAACCTGCCAGGTTATGAGTGAATGGAATCTAGAGAGAAGTGCCTTTGCAGAGATAAAGGCTTCTTTAGAATTAGCTGGGGAACACCTCTGGCCAGCCTTCATTTCTGAGCTCTCAAACCTAAAGAACCAAAGTCAGGAATTACAATTTAAGGGCCATGGGCCAGTTTTTCACTGTTGTCTCTCTCCTTCCTCTCTTCCTCTCTCTCTTTTCCTCTCTTCCTCCCCACCCTTTCATAGAGACAGAAGTTTCTTGTATATTTGCAAACATTTTTACATGCAGATCAGAATGACAGCCAGGTACAGTGGTGCACACTTGTAATCCCAGCAACTCAGAAGGTTGAGGCAGGAGGATTGCAAGTTCAAGGCCAGTCTATAACTTAGGGAGATCCTGTTTCAAATGAAAAAATAAAAAAGGGCTGGGGATGTTGCTCAGTGATAGAGCACTTGCCTAGCATTCACAAGGCTGTGGGTTCAATGCCCAGTACCAAAAAGAAGATCAGAATCATTCAAAGCAATGGTCTTAAAGATAAGAAAAGAGGAATCACAATGGCCATTTTCTTCTGAATATAAAATAATGGAGTCACAGATTAAAAAATAGCTACATGAGTATAAAGGATATAGCAGGAAGAAACTTTTACATTCTTTTTATGCCACTGTCCATTATTTATGATCTTTCATACAGTAGAGATTCTGTGAGTGTCAATTTCATTCTCAGTGTGCTGTTTTAATAGCAGAAAGAAGAATTTAGATATAACAAGTATATCTTTTAACAAATATTTATTTAACCAGAGAATTTAAAATGCATAGGTTTATTGCTTTAAAGAATGAATAAAGGGGTAGGGAGGATTTTATGCTTCATTTTAAAGGAAGAGGACAGAAAAAATTTCCCTCCAAATTTGAATTGAAAAGTTGATGCAGCAGACAACAGGTCCTTCTTTATTATGGTCACTACTCCAATGACAGATCAGAAAATGATAATATTTAGCAGGTGCAGATATTTCAATTTGTAAATGTTGCAATCCAAGAAGCTCCTGAAATTCAAATTAAATGGTCATTTGTACTTTTTTCCATTTAAGTTCAAATTATGGCTTTTTTGTCTTTATGTTTGTTCTAATTTATCCACAATTGTACCATATACAAAATTAAAACTATCAATTTACACAAAGATAAACCTTCAAGTAATCCTTTCCTTCCCCAAAGATAAGATGGGTTTATGAAGGAAAATGTGGCATTTTTGAAAATGTATGCAGTCAAACCAGATATATGGTTTGCGTTATGTTTATTTTCAATTTTATTTTGGAACTCTTGACATTGACATTTCTTATTCAGTTCCACATAGTAGGGCAGAAGGTTGGGCCTATCTGAGGTGATCACTTACTAACCTTGGATGGATTAACAAGAGTTAATGGCTATAACAAAGAGGTTTGCTTTGCTTAACAAAGAAGTTTTATCTCTGGTTCTTTAAATCCAAGTGATCTTCTCTATTTCCCAAGTTCATATTTCTAACAGAAAAAAGCCCGTTAGTTCTGTATATGGGTGGAACACAAGAGTAGTTTAAGAACTTAAATGGGATAGACATGGGTTAGGCACCATAAGAATCATCTTGTGCTGGGCACAATAGTGCACGTCTGTAATCCCAGCAGCTTGAGAGGCTGAGGCAGGAGGATCACAAGTTCAAAGCCAGCCTCAGCAATGTAGCGAGGCCCTAAGCAACTCAGTGAGACCCTGTCTCTAAGTAAAATACAAAAAAATGCTGGGGATGTGGCTCAGTGGTTAAGTGCCCCTAGATTCAATCCCTGGTTAAAACAACAACACCAACAAAACAAAAAAAGAATCATCTTGTTGGAACACAAAACAAACCACTCCCAGGTTCTGACCCCATTTAAAGTTAGCTACTAGGTGAAAGGTTGCAGCAAACCTATCTGTGGAGGTCAAATACATTATTTATCACAAGATAATTTAGAGCACCCTGGAGAAAACAGACAATATTTCAGAATCAAGCCTCTCACTAATGATGCTAGCTCAGAAAATATGTGTGAATATTCACGGCCAGTTCCCATCTGTAAAGTTACACTGTCTACTCTAAGAATTTTATTACTCTGGTTGGCCTATTTCTATCGAATAATGCATTTTTATGAGAGGGAATGTTCCACTTGGTCTTTTTCTCTGTTGTATCATCTCTGTTGCTTAGGTTATGATGTCATTTGGCAGTAACCTTCAGCTGATAGTCGACATGGTTATTAACACAGCTGGCCAACTTCATCTCAAAACAACATATAATTATGTAAAAATGAGTCTGGACTTTTCAAAATCCAGAGCAAGGAGTTGCTTTGGCTGCGTTTTATGAATCTTATCAAAACTGTTAGAACTTTGACAGAAAGGAGATTAAGGTAAAGCCAGGTCTGTAAAACAAACTGATTCTTAGAGTAAACATAGCAGTTAGGAACAAAATCTCTTCCTAAGAGACCAGAAACAGAATTTGTTCCCTAGCTTGTCAGCATCTGATGAGATTATCGGACATTAATGGCCTTTTTTTCAAAGGAAAACATAAGAAGTTTGAAGAAGTAGACAGAATACAGCTCAGGGTTGGGGAAATAGCCAAAGTCTGCTTGGATGGGCTGTTAACAGTAAATAGAATACAGAGAAGCAAATCACTTTTTTTTTTTCCTTCTGTTTTCAACCTTGAAAAAGTACAGCATCTCAGATTAATGGGAAAAGGTGGTTGGGGAGACATAAACTGATTACTACTATCCAAAATAACATTAATTAAACATTTATTGAGCTATTTCTCAGATACTGCCTCTGGTCTCAAGGAACTCATGATCCAGAAAGAAAAACAGATAAATACATTATTTGTACAGTGTGATAAACACAACAGAGATATGCCCATGGTATGGAGGCAGCACAGAGGAAGAAGTACTGAGAAGGCCTCCAGGAAGACAGGGCAATCTGAGCTAGATGGTAAAAGATAAGCAGGAGCCTTAAACGTATGCAAGGACAAGGCAGTGAGGCCTGCTAGGCAAAGGAGTGTGTAAAGGCACTGAGGTGGGAAACAACATGTTTTTTATCAGAACTACTGGAGAAGACAGGCAGTAGATAAGCCTGGAGACAAGCCTGGATAAGCATGCTACCTTAAAGAACTTAATTCTAGAAGTAGTAAACAAAGATTGGTAAGCAGGAAAGTAACAAGTGACAGAAGCAGACTATGGCTAAAGATCCCTATGCTTGAAGTCGAGGAGATAAATCAGAAAAGGGTGAGGTTAGAGGCAGGAAGATCAGTTAGGAGGTAGTTGTAATAATATAGGCAAAGATGAGAGAGGCAGAAATGAAAAGAATATGATTTATTTTGTGAACTCTGGCTTCTATTGGGTCATTATTTCCAGAGCTGGCCTCTAGAATTGGTGGAACCTCTAAATGCTGGCCTGGTCTATGCCCCTAACACAAGGCAATGGGACAATCTTATTACCTTCTTGCTTTTTTGAGGTTGTTCTATAAGTCTGTGAAAACTCTGGGATTTCTCCCCCTCCCTTTGACAAGATGGCAAAAGCTTGATATAAAATGATACCTAGAAGTATTAAGAGGCTACAAAAGGAGGACAAAAGTAACCAGGATATTCTAGTGACCTGCTCTTTGAAAATCTGATACATGAAAAATTATTTCTCAACTAATATCTTATTATGTTAAGATATATTTAATTGATTCTAAGATTCACTTCCATCCAATCTTAATATTTCTGAAATGAGGCTGCATATTATAATTGGTATGATAATAAAGAATTGTGTTAGTTTAATTAGCAGAAGCTTTTTGTTCTTGCAGTGGCATATAAAATTATGATTACATAGTTTCTTACAGTTTGTAGTATCCTAGGTTTGATGTAGTAGATGATATAGATTGTTGGGAACATCATGATCAATTTTTCCTTAGGTAAAAATTTTGTCTCTCAGGTCAGGGTTGCAAGGTTGGTGATCCCACCTGCTAGATGCAGGTCACAGACCAGTCTTATATGCAAAAACATATATAAGATTTGGCCACTAGAGGAAACACCACAATTCAGTAGGTCATTATAAATATTAAATGATTATGTGCTGTTAGAAAAGAACATGCATGCTTTTTAAACTTATCAGTATAGACATAAAGGCAACCAAAGTCCATTCTATATTAGTGGTGAGTGAGTTCTAGCGTAATTTTCATACAGTAAAGACATGGTTTTTTAGGAAATTTTCTGAAATCAAATGTTTTCAAAAACCTAAAGATTATATTACAAATGCACTTCATTTCAACATGTATTTAAATAGCATTTTGTGTTTCTGACATTACTGCATACAAATATCAAGTTAAACACAATTCTGGTTACAAGCAAACTGAAAGGAAGTTTTGACTTAAAATTTTGAGATGGCACCCTGCCATAAAAATTTTTGTACACTTTAAAGTGCAGAAATCTTTTACAATTCTGAGGCCATAAAGTTTTATTCTAGTAAATTCGTATCAATAAAAATAAGCCTTCAGGGCTGGGGCTATAGCTCAGTGGCAGAGCACTTGCCTAGCATGTGTGAGGCACTGGGTTTGAGCCTTAGCATCACATAAAAATAAATAAAATAAAGGTCTCGTGTCCATCCACAACAACAACAAAAACAAATAAGCCTTTCATTTAGTTCATGTCTTCTTGAACTTTTTTGAGGATTTCTCAAATACAACACTAGAATGTGTTTGACACTGATCACTGTGGTATGAACCTTACAGCTTCTACCATTGTCACCACTGAGCCATTACTCTTTTGCTACCCTCAGTGGTTTACGTGCCTGTGCCCTTGGCATTCAGGGGTCTACTGGGAGGTATGGCAACACTGTACTGGGGAAGGTGTGCTGACAGGGAAAGTAAACCAAGGGGTCCTTTCTGCAGTTCTAGGTTACATAAGAATACTCCAGAACTGCTGATGTCCTGGCCAGTGCCTTTCCCTCAGCTTGTCCTCTGGCTTCTCTGGGGGCAGGGTTGTTTTCAGAGACAGCAGCTGTTTCCAGATGCACACTTTCCCTTAATCTGTCATGGGCTCTTAAGCTGCAGCTGCCTGGCATCTGTTCCTTTTGGCTCTTACAGAGGAAGGCATTGTTTGAGAAGCAAATTCCTGAGCTTTGGCCCATTCCACATGATGATCAGTTAAAGAAGTCATGAAACCTACGTGAAATTTTACCATGGGAAGATTGTTATAAATAAGTTCAAGAATCTTCTCTTATTTTTAACAACCAAAATGTACACCCCTTCTTGTTCAGCAAAATAATTCCCCTAACAGGGTATCTCATTATTGGTCTATTCTTCCTGGTAAATATGACACATATCTGGCTGGGGATATAGCTCAGTTTGTAGAGTGCTTGCCTTGCAAGCACAAGGCCCTGCAAAAAAAAAAAAAAAAAAAAAAAAAAAGAAAAAAAAAAAAGAAATGTATATTTTGTTTTGATACCATTTTCCCTTGCCCTGGTTTAAAAAAAAAAAAACATCAAAGGTTACTAATGTTTCTTCAGATGCTCCAGTTTAGATTTGATGGAAAGATAACAATCATTTCCTGCAAAGGCCACAAGGAAGAGGATTCTGTTTGTACAGTAAGTATTAGTGATACAGGACTTGCTTTACTATATGCTAAGAAGAATGTGTGGGGTCGGGCCTTACAGAGTAGTGCATTCATTCTGCATCCAGAGAGCACCTTTACTTATGATGTAAAGTTTAATGGTGTCAGACATCCTTCTACCAGGGGTGTGGATAAAGATGTAATCTTCTGGTTTACAACTGCAGGTGGAGAGAATAATTTTGATGGAAGAACTACAAGGATCACGTAAAAAAAGAGAAAGCCCACAATTATTTTCTGTTCATGTTGAAACACTGAAAGGAAACTTTCAGTCTTCTAAAAATATTTGGAAACAAGAGTGGGAAAATGTTTTGTCTGAAAGTGTGAACAGTATGGAGAATCCAAAGGGAAAGAGGACTGACTTTTTTACTTGGACTGAATAGGTCTCTAACATAAAAGTCATATGATAGAGATGTGCCAAAGACATGCCAGAGAAAAAATAACAGGGAATTCACACAAACACAACACATTCATGAGAAAAAAGAGTAGTGTCTATTAGATGTACCTGTCTCTCCCCAGAGACTGTCAAAGCTGTTGATCTGTGCTCGCTCTACTTCTTCTTCATCTTTTTCTGGAAGATCAAGTAGGTAGGAGACAATCTGAAACAAAGAAGTTGCATCAGCTCAAACTTCAGGTGGAAAACTGTTATTGACACTAGCCTATGAGGTTTGGAAGATGTTCGGATAATCCAAGTATCACTAAATCTCTTGCATACAAGAGAAATCCAAACTGCCCAGGCTAGAAACTCTAAGCTGCCCTGATTAGCACCTGTCCTACCAGGTACATATGTTTCTCAAATATAATTCATTTAATGTAGCATATGATTTTATGAAAATTACACATTCTTCATATTTAAGTTAAAGAAGCAATTTCTTATTTTCCCAATAACACCACAGAAAATAAATATGGAGAAAATCAGAGACCTGTATTTTTTTTGGAGCAGAGTGATTATCATCCTTCTTCCTTTCAGAAGCGTAAGAACTGTTTGGGTCTACTAAAAGAGAATGGCTGCTAACCACAAAAAAATGAGCTAGCTCTATTTCTAGGAATTTTATTATACAGAGAGTTAAAAAAAACCTTCCATAGATAATAAAATTTTCAGTTTTACTTAATATTCCCTTGGTGACATATCACATCAGCCAACAGGGTAGCTGTTCACTGAAGCATTCTATGCAGTGGAGTGGTCATGGTCTGCAGTGGACCATGAGAGCTGATTATCAAATTTTCAGAATTTTGCAAGCTGGTTGTTAAGCAAAGCCAGTCATTTTAATATAATAAATTATATTAAGACCAAAGTTAAAGAATATGTAAACCTGTGACTGGGGATGTAGTTCAGTGGTATAGCACTTGTTTAGCACGTGAGAGGCCCTGGGTTTAATCTCCAGCATTGCATAACCAACCAACCAAACCAAACAAAAAAATCCTGAAATCTTGTAACTTCCTATTTAACTACATCTTTATTATCTATCCTCTTGAGGTTTTTTGTATTTACTGTGTCTTTATAGTAGAAATCTTAAATAATGGTGTGCTATTGTGCACCTCTTCCCACCTTTGTATTCAGCAGTACCACACTGGTAACTTGAAACTGGCTGTGGTGGGAGTATTCGTGTACCGGAAATTGGCAAATATTACAAATCAGTGTTTGAGTTAGAGCTAAAGCTGAATTTCATATTAAGCACTATAATTTACATGAAGATGAGAAGTAGTTTAACAATAGATCCCATATCAGATTTAAATGACAGTGAAGTTATTGGGAAAAGAGTTAAATTGAGATGCAACTCCATCTTTGTCAAATCATGGTTAGAATGCAATCATAGGTTAGCTGTAGATGCAAATTTGGAAAAAAAAATCCACTAAAAGCATTCAATTTACACTTGGCCACTGAGCCACATCCCCAGCTCTATTTTGTATTTTATTTAGAGACAGGGTCTCACTGAGTTGCTTAGGGCCTCGCTAAGTTGCTGAGGCTGGCTTTGAACTCGCAATCCTCCTGTCTCAGCCTCTTGAGTCGCTTGGATTACAGGCGTGCGCCCGGCTAGAACTTTTTAATAAAGAAGTATACCTTTGGCATTTTCTTGTTCTTTTTAATTACACATGACATTGGAATGCATTTTAACATACCATACCTAAATGGAGTATAACTTCCCATGTGGATGTACATGATGTGGAGTTACACTGGTCATGTGTTTGTATACGAACATAGGAAAGTTATGTCCGATTCATTCTACTGTGTTTCCCGTTCCCCTCTCCGCTCCCTTCCCCCATTCCCTTCTGTCCAGTCTAGTGAACCTCCACACCCCTCCCCCTTCCACCTATTGTGAGTCAGCATCTGCATATCAGAGAGAACATTTAGCCTTTGGTTTTTTGGGATTGGCTGATTTCACTTATCATGATAGTCTCCAGTTCCACCTATTTACTGGCAAATACCATAATTTCATTCTTCTTTATGGCTGAGTAATATTCCATTGTGTTTATGTACCATATTTTCTTTATCCATTCATCTGCTGAAGGACACCTAGGTTGGTTCCATAGCTTAGCTATTGTGAATTGAGCTGCTATGACCATTGATGTGGCCGCATCACTACAGTATGCTGATTTTAAGTCCTTTGGGTATAGCTGAGGAGTGAGAAAACTGGGTCAAATGGTAGTCCCATTCCAATTTTCTAAGAAATCTCCATACTGCTTTCCAGAATGGTTACACCAAGTTGCAGCAATGCATGAGCGTACCTTTTCCCCCACATCCTTGTCAACATTTATTGTTACCTGTATTCTGGATAATTGTCATTCTGACTGGGGGAGAAGAAATATTAGTGTAGTTTTAATTATCATTTCTTTTATTAGAGCTTTGTAGTTATACATAGTAGTTGGGTTCATCCCGACAAGCTCATACATGCATGGAATTCTATTTCAGTTCACGATCCTCCTCTTTTCTTCCCATCCTCTCTCCTGTTTCCCATTCTCTACTAGACCTCCTTTTGCTTATCTATTAATTTATATTTATGTTATCCTATCCTTCCTTCCCCCTTTATTTTACTTTAGTTTCTACATATTAGATAAAACATTTAACCTTTGAATTTCTGAGTTTGGCTAATTTCATTTAATATAATTATTACCTAATTCTATCCATTTACTGGCAAATAGCATAATTTCATTCTTTTTTTATGGCTGAGTAGAACTCCATTGTGTGTGTGTATATATATATTTATATCACAATTTCTTAATCCATTCATTTGTTGATGGGCATCTGGGTTGATACCATTATTTAGCTATTGTGAATTGTGCAGTTATAAACACTGATGTAGCTGAATTGCTGTAGTGTGATAATTTCAGATCTTCTGGGAAAATGCCAAGGAGTAGAATAGCTGGGTCATATAGTGGTTCCACCCGTAATTTTTTTAAAATATTTTTATTAGTTGTTGATGAAACTTTATTTACTTATTTGTATGTGGTGCTGAGGATCGAGCCCAGTGCCTCACACATGCTAGGCAAGCGCTCTACCACTGAGCCACAACCCCAGCCCCACCCTTAATTTTTTGAGGAATACTGCTTTCCAGAGTGGTTGTATTAGTCTGTGTGTCACCAACAATGTAAGTGTACCTTTTCCCCCAAAGTCTTGCCAGCATTTATTGTTGTTTGTATTCTTTGATCATTGCCATTCTAACCAGAGTGAGGTGAAATCCTAGTGTGGTTTTGATTTGTGTTTCCCTGATTGCTAGAGTTGTTGAACATTTTTTCATGTATTTGTTGGTCATTTGTGTTTCTTCTTTTGGGAAGTTTCTGTTTAGTTCTTCTGCCCATTTATTGATTGGGGCATCTGTTTTTTTGTTGTTTTTTGGGTTTTGTATATTTTGGATATTAATTCCCTATTGGTGGAGTAGCTGGCCAAGACTTTTTCCCATTCTGTAGGCTCTCTCTTCAGGCTTTTCATCATTTTCTTTGCTGTGCAGAAGCTTTTCAGTTTAATGGCATCCTACTTACTGATTCTTGGTTTTATTTTTTGCATTTTGGGGGTCTTGTTAAGGAAGCTGGTGCCAGTACCTTCTAGCAGTTGTAAAATTTCTGATCCATTTTGATTTGAGTTTTGCGAGAAGGGTCTGATTTCATTTTTCTACATACGGTTATCTAGTTTTTCCAGCACCATTTGTTAAAAAGGCTATCTTTTCTCCAAGATATATTTTTTCACCTTTGTCAAATATCAGATGGCTATAGTTATGTGGATTTGTCTCTATGTCTTCTATTCTGTTCCATTGGTCTTCACGTCTGTTTTGATGTCAAAACCATGTTGCTTTTTAAAAATACATAATTTTTAGTTGTAAATGGACACAATACCTTATCTATTTATTTTTATGTGGTGCTGAGGATTGAACCCAGTGCCTCACACATGTGAGACAAGTGCTCTACCACTGAGCCACAACCCTAGCCCCTCATGCTGCTGATTATTATAACTCTAGTATAATTTCAGATCAGGTATTGTGATGCTTCCTGCTTTGCCTTTCTTGCTTAGTATTGCTTTGGTTATTCTGGGTCTCTTATTCTTCCAAATGAACTTAAGAATTGTTTTGTCTAATTCTGTGAAAAATGTCATTGGTATTTTGATGGGGATTGCATTGAATCTGTATAACACTATTGGCAGTATGGCCAATATTGATTCTGCTTATCCAAGAACATGGGATGTCATTCCCACCTTTTAAGGTCTTCTTCAATTTATTTCTTATTTTATAATTTTCATTCTTCTACCTCTTTTGTTAGATTAATTCTCAAGTATGTATGTATGTATGTATGTATTTTTACAGTTACCGTGAACAGGATGGTTTTCCTGATTTCTTTCTTAGCTGAATCACTGTTGGGAGTAAAGGAAAATTATTGATTTAGGTGTGTTGATTTTGTATCCTGCTACTTTGCTGAACTCATTATTTATAAGCTCTAGAAGTCTGCTGGAGTTTTTTAGGTCTTCTCCATATAGGATCATGTCATCGGCAAACATAGTTTGACCTTTTTTTTTCGTATTTGTATCCCTTTGATTTCCTTTTCTTGTCCAATTACTCTGGCTTATGTTCCCAGGACCATATTGAATAGGAGGGTGAGAGTGGATAGCCTTGCCGTCTTGTCTTGGTCTTTATTTTAGAGGGAATGCTTTTCGTGTTTCTCCATTCAGTATGATGTTGGCTTTGCATTTGTCATAAATAGCCTTTGCAATGTTGACGTAGGTCCCTTTGATCCCTAGCTTCTCCAGTGTTTTTAAATATGAATGGATGTTGGATTTCATCAAAGGCCTTTTCTGCATCTATTGAGATAATCATGTGATTTTTGCCCTTAATTCTGTTTAAGTGATAGATTACATATGTAATATGCAATTTTACATAATTTAAATGATTTGTGTATGTTGAGATAAACTTGTACCACTCGAATGAAACCCACTTGATCACAGTGTATTATCTCTTTGATGTGTTTTTGAATGTGATTTACTAATATTTTATGAAGAATTTTTGCATCTATGTTCACTGGGGATTTTGGTCTGTAGTTTTCTTTCCCTGATGCATCTTTGGTTTTGGTATCAGAGTTATACTAGCTTCAAAAAAAGTATTTGAGAGTATTCCTTTTCTTTCAATTTCGTGGAATAATTTGAGAAAGACTGGTATTAGTTCTTCTGTAAAGATCTAATAGAGCTCAGCTAAGAATCCATCAGGTCCTGGGCTTTTCTTTTTTTGAAAGGTTTTTAATTGTGATTTCAATTTCATTGTTTGATATTGGTCTGTTAGGTTTTCTATATCTTCTTGATTCAATTTGGGCAGGTCATATATGTTGAGAAATTTGTCCATGCCTTCAAGATTTTCCAGTTTGAGTATAAATTTTCAAAATAGGTTCTGATAATCCTCTGGATTTCAGAAGGGTCTGTGTTGATATCTCCCTTTTCATCTCAGACCTTGTTGATTTGTCTTCTTACTCTTTCTTTTGGTTAGTTTGGCTAAAAGTTTGTGAATTTTACTTATCTTTTCAAAGAACCAACTTGTCATTACATTGATCCTGTGTATTATTTTCTAATTCTCACTTTCTCTCTCTCTTTTTTTTTAGGTTGGAAAAAAAGGGTATATTTAGGATTAGACAGCTAGACTCTATTTCGATGATCCCAATTTTGTTGGCAACATCCAAAGCATCATAATCAGGAGCCAGTTGAACCTATGCCTTTGTTCTCCATCAGGCCTGATCAGGGTTAACCTTGGCCACATCAATGTCATAGAGCTTCTTTACAGCTTGTTTGATCTGGTGTTTGTTGGCTTTGACATCCACAATGAACACAAGTGTGTTGTTGTCATCCATTTTCTTCATGGCTGACTCAGTGGTCAGGGGGAACTTGATGATGGCATAGTGGTCAAGCTTGTTTCTCCTGGGGGCGCTCTTCTGAGGATATTTGGGCTGCCTCCGGAGTCACAACGTCTTGGGTCACTGGAAGATAGGTGATGTGCGGATCTTCTTCTTTTTATGGCTGTGGACACCCTTCAACACTGCCTTCTTGGCCTTCAAAGCTTTTGCTTTGGCTTCAGCTTTGGGAGGGTCAGGAGCTTCCCTCTTAGCTTTCAGCGCCATCTTGGTAAAAAGGGCTAATTCTCACTTTCACTGATTTTGGCTCTGATCTTAATTCTTTCCTGTATTCTACTGGGTTTGGGATTATTTTGTTCTTCTTTTTCTAAGGCCTTGAGGTAGAGCACGAACTTATTTATTTGGGATTTCTCTAATTTCTTAATGCAGTTACTCAGTGCTATAAATCTTCCTCTTAGAATTGCTTTCATACTGTCCCAGAGATTTTGATATGTTGTATCTCTGTTCTCATTCATTTCTAAGACTTTATTTCCATTCTCATTTCTTCTTTGATCCTTTCTTCATTTAAAAAGAGTATTCTTCAATTTCCACATGTTTAACGTGGATTCTATTATTTTTCTTGTTGTTGATTTCTAGCTTCATTCTATTATGATCTGATGAAATCATGTTGACTTTTTTTTTTTTTGCTAAGATTTGCTTTGTGGCCTACAATATAATCTATTTTGGGAGAAGTTCCATGCAGCTGAGAAGGCAAATTCAGCTGTTTTGGAGTGGAATATTCTGTAGATGTAGATTAGGTCCATTTGATTCATACTGTTGTTTAGGTTGGAGATATCTTTACTGATTTTGTTTTGATGACCTTTCAGCTGGTGACAAAGTGTGTATTGAAATTACCCAGTATGATTGTGTTGGAGTCTATATGGGACTTCATGTTATGGAGTATTTTTCCATGCAATTGGATGCACTGACGTTTGGGGCATAAATGTTTACTATTGCTATATCTTCTTCTTCTTTTTTTTTTGTACTGGGGATTGAACTCAGGGGCACTCGGCCACTGAGCCACATCCCCAGCCCTATTTTGTATTTTATTTAGAGACAGGGTCTCACTGAGTTGCTTAGGGCCTCGCTAAGTTGCTGAGGCTGGCTTTGAACTTGCGATCCTCCTGCCTCAGCCTCCCAAGTGTTGGGATTACAGGCATGTGCCACTGCACCTGGCTGGACTGTTCCTTTTACTAGCATGTTCCTTTTACTTTGTTTCTTCTGATTAATTTTTGCTTGAAATCTGCTTATTTGGGCCTCAGTGGTACAGTGCTTGCCCAGCATGTGTGAGGCACTAGGTTCGGTCCTCAGCATCACTTAAAAATAAGTGAATAAAATAAAAGGCATTGTGTCCATATACAACTAAAAATATATTAAAAAAAATCTGATTCTCTGAGAATAGCTACTTCTGCTTGTTTTTTGGACCTATACATGGAATACTTTTTGACATCCTTTTACCTTCGGCCTGTGGATATCTTTGTTTATTAGTCTCTTGTAAACAGCATATTGTTGGATCTTGTTTTTGATCCTTTCTGATAATCTAATTAAAAAAAATTTTTTTAGTTACAGATTTAGTGTTTAGGTGTTTAGTTACAACACCTTCAATATTGTTATTTTTTTATGTGGTGCTGAGGATCAAACCCAGTGCTTCACACATGCTAGGCAAGTGCTCTACCACTAAGCTGCAACCAAAGCCCCAATCTGTGTCTTTTTTTTTTTTTTTTGGAACCAGGGATTGAACTCAAGGACACTCGGTCGCTGAGCTACATCCCCAGTCCTATTTTATTTAGAGACTGGGTCTCACTGAGTTGCTTAGGGCCTCGCTAAGTTGCTGAGGCTGGCTTTGAACTCAGGATCCTCCTGACTCAGCCTCCCAAGTTGCTTGGATTACAGGTGTGCGCCACCACGCCCGGCCAATCTGTGTCTTTTAATTGTTGAGTTGAGGCCATTAACATTCAGCATTAGTATGGATATGTGTTCATATCCTGCTATTTTGTTTTTTTGCTATATTTTATCCTGTCTTGATTCTCAGTGGATTATTCTTCTATTGAACTTCCTCTGTTGGGGAGTTTTGGGAATTGTTTTTTTAGTTCTAGCACTTTGAGTATTGTTTGTAGTGTTGGCTTTGTGCTCATGAGTTCTTTTAGTTTATTCTTGTGGTAAGTTTTTATTTTCCCCTCAAATTTGAAACTTGAGATCTGCTGGGTATAGTAACCTTGGCTGGGAGTTGTTTTCTCTGAGGGCTTGGAATATCTCATTCCAGGTCCTCCTTGGTTTTAGGATCTGAGCTAAAAATTCAGACGTGGTCTTATTGATTTGCCTCTAAATGTGACCTGATGTTTCTCTCTTGAAGTTTTTAATATTCTTTCCTTATTTTCTATGTTAGGCATTTTGATTATGGTATGTTTTGGTGAGCTTCTTATTTGACTAGGTCTATTTGGGGTCCTATAAGCTCCTGTATATGGATGTCTATCTTGTTTCTGATGTGAGAAAAGTTTTCTGTACTTCAGTGAAATGTTCTTCATGCCTTTAGTATTTCCATATTCTTGTCTATCCCAATGATTCTCGGGTTTGGTCTTTTAAAGTTGTCCCAGAGTTCTTGTATATTCTGGTCATGTTCTATATTTTTTTCCCTTTACTGCTTTCTGTGTACTCAAGATCATACAGCCTGGCTGCAATGCCTGAAATTCTGTATTCCAGGGCTGAGGTTCTATTTTCTACATAATCTATTAGTGATGCTGTCAAGTTAATTTTTAATTTGATTGATTGTCTCTTTCATTTCTAGGAATTCTGCTTCATTTCGTATCACTATTTCTATTTTTATATTAAAGTGGTCTTTCATACCCTGTAACTGCTCTCTTCATTCCTTCCTTAGATCATTTTTTAGTTCACTGAACATTTAAAAACATTTTTTTTTGTAGTTGTAGATGGACAGCATGACTTTATTTTGTTCATTTTTATGTGGTGCTAAGTATCAAACCCACTGTGCCTCACATGTGCTTGTCAAGTGCTCTGCCATGAGCTACAAGCTCAGCACCACTGAATATTTTTAATAATCAGTTTTTTTGAACCAGGGATTGAACTCAGGGACACTCGGCCACTGAGCCACATCCCCAGCCCTATTTTGTATTTTATTTTGAGACAGGGTCTCACTGAGTTGCTAAGGGCTTCGCTAAGTTGCTGAGGCTGGCTTTGAACTCGTGATCTTCCTGACTCAGCCTCCCAAGTAGCTTGGATTACAGGCGTGCACCACCATTCCCGGCCAATAATCAGTTTTTTATAATCTATCTCTGGGCTTTTGTCCACTGTGCTATCAATGGGATTTTTTGTTGGGGGATTGTAGTTTTGGGGGGAGATTTTTTTTCCGTTTCCTCATGTTTTCAGAGGTCTTGGATTTGCACATTAATTGAGCTGTATTCCCCTACCTCTTTTTTTGTGTGTGTCCTTTTGTGTGTAATTATCTTATTTGTTCTGGGACTTCTGTTTTTGATGTATATGTAGATGCCAATGGGAGGGACCTGAGTTCCCTCAGTTGATTGTTCCTCCTTGGGTCTTTGTTCTTGGTTTGGGGCTTTTGTCTCCTCACTTCTTTGAGTTGGAGTAATGTCAGGAATGTTGAGTTCAGCAACAGAGTATCTAACCTGTGAACTTTTAGTGTCCCTATGGGTTCTCAGCACCTCACAGAACTTTGGGGTCAAATAAACAACAGTAACAACCGTTGCAAACAACAAACAGAGTTAAAGTAAACATCCAGTTCCTATGTCTTCAACATTAATTGCCACCAGTGAAGAGGAATGGGTTCAGCAACTGTCAACAATAAAAACAATAACCATGAACTAGATGTGGCTTTAAAGCAAATAGCAATGTCAACTATATCATCCACAGCAGTTCAGTAATGGTGGGGCGTAGGAGTTGTAGAAACCACTCAATTCTGAAAGATGGTAAAAATACAGTAATTTAAGAGAAAAGGAAATGTGTTAGGAAGTTAGAAAAGATTTTACAATTTCAGAAAGTAAACAGAGAGTACAGAAAAGATGTAGCAGGTGATATTTATATAAAAGGAAGGGAAAAAATAGAAGGATGGTATTGGGAGAGAGAATAATAGATTTTGGCAATTAGCAGAAGAGAGAAAGAGAAACAAGACAAACACATGAAAATAACGTAAAACCAAACCAAAGTATACAATAAAAAAAACTGGAACCTCAAAGGACAACAGGCAGAAATAATTACATTAAAAAATGCTAAAAACAAGAGAAAGAAACATGTAAGTGTATGTATGTATGTGTGTCCCTCAATCAATAAGCAGTAGAATTCACATGCACGTACACACATTCTCATGCACACACAAAGAATAAAAAAAAATAAATAAAAAAGTAAAAAAATTTTAAAAATCCAAAATCTTAGTGAAGAATAAAGGAATCTTCTCCACTGAGGTAGTCAAAATAGTTGATCAGATTGTAGTTACTGTCTATGTCCAACATTCTTTCTTTCTAATTCTTCTTGAGTTATGTACTGATAGAGCGGGGTTGGGGGGTGGATGTTAACCCCTTCCCATTTGTGTGTTGCTCTCTGTTATGGTTTGAATGTGATGTCTCCCAAAAGCTCACATGTGAGACAAGAAGATTTAGAGATGAAATGATTGGGTTACAAGAGCCTTAACCCAATCAGTGAATTAATCACCTGATGGGATCAAGGGGTAACTGAAGGCAGGTGGGGGTGGCTGAAGAAGTGGGGTATTGAGGATGTGGCTTTGGGGTATATATTTATATCTGGCAAGTGGAGATTTCTCTTTGCTTCCTGATCATCATGTGTGCTGATTCCCTCTGCCACACTCTTCCGCCCTGATGTCCTTGCCTCATCTTGAGCCTCAAAGAATGAAACCAGTTGTTCATGGATTGAGACCTCTGAAACCATGAGCTCCCAAATAAACTTTTCCTCCTCTAAAATTGTTCTGGTCAGGTCTTTCAGTCACAGCGGTGAAAACCTGACTAATACACTCTCTCAGCTGCCAATTGGAGTGCCTGATATTGAAGCTATTTGATATAAGACTGAGTGTCCCTTCTCTCAGGTATGGGGTGAGCTGGATTAGGATGTACTGTCAGTTTGTTCATTTGGACCAGTTTAGTGCATTCTCAGGGTACAGCTTTTGAAGCTTTCGGTGAGGGGAGTTCCAGCAAATGGTTCTGAGGTCTACTCAGACCTCAGGGGCTTTGTTGGGTGGCACTGTCTTTAGAGAAACTAGACTGACCTCCCCTAGGGCTTGACAGCAGCTAATCTCTGATGTGGGTCTGGTTCTCAGAAGCCTCCCAAGAAATCCAATTGTGGGGAAGGGGGTCTGATCCTCCACTCACTGCTGTGCTGGAGCATAGTCTTCCTGGGCTTAAGTTCCTGAGTGTATTTACCTCCACCTATTCAGATTCCTGTCCAGCTTCAGCTGTTCACATGACCCCCCACCCCACACAAAGGAGAAGCGAGTTCGGCTCCTCTTTGTCCTTCCAACTCAAATCCCCCTGAGAACAGTCTACTCAGCACCTGTTACACTCACGTTCTGTCAGGCTCAGCCTAGGTTACACTGCCAGGATAATGTGGCTGCATTTCTTGTTCTTTTTCCCCTGATCTCCCAGGTCCTGCAGTCACCAAGGTGGTGTGCTTGTCCCAAGATGGCTCCCACCTCAATTCTCTGTGGCCAGTTGAGACACAGAGGGTGCTTTTCACACATGAGCATGCAATGCAGTCTCTGGTTCAGCTAAGCTTAGGCAGTATTTCTGGTCTTAGGTTTCTTTGTACCAAAACTGTGTTTCCCCTTTGTCTGTGGTGAATCCACACTGAGGGCACCTATGGGGCTGCCAAGTTGGCTCCAAAGCATTTTTTCTTCTTTGTTTATTGTTCCCAAATTTCTGAGTCCCTAAGCCGCTTTGAGGATCCCATATTAAATTTTAGTGAAATCCCTCTTTCACCCACATTGCTGAGAAGCTGTACATTCACTGCTTTGATTCCATGACACTAAATCAGTAAAATTTATAATAAATTCAGGTATGTACACACACACACACACACACACACACACACACGCTGCACCCTTCTCCCCTCCTCAGGCTCAGCTGTTAAACATTTCAGAGCATATGACCAATTCCATATATTTGTCACTATTAATATTATTACTATCATTATAAATAAATTAGCAAAAATACCATTTGTATGGTATTTAACTGTTTATAAGGCACCCTTTGCAATAAACAGCTTGTAAGAAAGGGTGATTGCACTTGACAGATGGGAAACTAAGGTTCTAAGAGATCAGGTACATTGCCCAAGGTCTAGATCTAGTAGGTAACAAAACTGGGACAAAATATCTTTTGTAAAATATCAAAAAGGTATTTCAAAGATATTTCTTTCTGATATTTTACATGGGTGTTCTTCCCATTCTACATGTTTAACCATGTAACTACAGGTCAATAAATCCTTCTGTGGTTCAGTGTCATTGTCTGTTAAAAGGGGTGGAAATATGGGGAGAAATTGGAGTAGATAATTTCCAAAGTCTTTTCCAATTCTCACACTTTACGCCCATAATTCTAGGTATCTTGGCATTTAAGAAGTCAAGTGTCTCATGGAGTTTCACCTGTTTATTCCTTAGTGACCAAAAATTCATGTTAATTTGGCTGGAATTTGGCAGTTTTATAACATGCAAGTCTTTTCTACCAGTCTCTTTGGTCCTTCAATGCTTGGAAAAAAGAAAAAAGAAAAAAAAAAAAAAAAAAAAGAAGAATCCTATCCCATTCTTCTTACCTCAGTGTAGCCCATGCTGGCTGCAGCAATGAGAGCCTGCTGGATGGCATGGCTTTTCTTAAATACGCCTTGCTGCTGGCCAGCCATTGTCCAGTCACACTGAATCAAAAACTTGACAACTTCAAGATGACCTCTGAGTGCAGCATGAACCAAAGCACACTGTCCATTCTTATCCAAGTGATCCACCTGACGGGAGAGAACAGAAAAATATGTGTGAACCAAGACCTGTGGCTAGTCACACCAGTCTACTGCACATGTCAAGATCAGTAAGATTCATTCTTGGGGCTGGGTTGTAGCTTAGTGGTAGAATGCTTGCCAAGCATGCATGAGGCCCTGGGTTCAAACCTCAGCACCACATAACAATAAAATAAAGGTAATGTGTCCACCTGTAACTAAAATATATATAAAAATAAAAAAAAATTCATTCTTTCCCAATCCTTGAATCAATCTCTGAGCAAATTCAAAAGATACTCTCTCTTCAGGCTAGAATACTACCAAACTACAACTCTGCCAGATGTGCCTCTGGGGAGAACTTCTTTTCCTCAAAAACGAAGTCAGGTTTTTCTTTTAACATTAAAGGAAAAAATAAACAAAACCCTCAACTCATACTTTGTTTTCCTGAGGTACATTCCCTTTTGTCCTCAAATAGTTTTCTTCTGACCAAGATTTGAGAGACCTACAGCTCTGCTGGTGCAAAACACTGTCTCTAAAATCATGAAAATGAAGAAAAACATTTTGGAGCTCTAACTCTTTGGTGTTCCAAAGAAGCAAAATATATCATATCGTGAATCACTCACTTGACTGCCAATCTTTGGCAAAGATTAAGAAGTCAAGTGCTTCCTCTCTTCCAGCAGGAGAGTAGAATCTCCAAGACCTGGCCCAAAAGGCTAGGGGCACTTGGAGCTAGACTAGGCTCTAATAGGAGTTTTTTTAATTTCATTGTTGCTTTCAAGTTTAGATTTAAAGAAGAGGCTGATTAAGATCAATCCACCAAAAGGCCCTTAGCCACAAGTTTCAATGGATGAAGTAGCCTTTTCTAGCAGGAACACTGTTATCTGTTTATGGCCAGTTAAAGCACTTGAAACTTAGGTTCTGTTTCTGGTTCTCCCAATAACCTTGGTTCCATCCTGCAATCCACACGACAAATGTTTAAGGAATGTCTAATATGTGCAGGGTACCATATGGAATAAAATGGTGATAAGATAGTAATATAGAGATTATGCTCTCAAGAATTTTCAAATGAGGTATGAGAGATGTAACCAATGTGACAAAAGCCTGTCCAACAAAAGAGTTTATAATAAATGCCATAAGGAAAGTGAAAGTACAATAAAATTTCAGAGGAAGGAAAAATTCATTCCCAATTAGGAACAGATTCAGAAGTACAAGTTTTACTTCAACTGGTCTAGTTTTTTTTTTGTTTTTTGTTTTTAATGGGTAGGATACCCAAAGGAAGTTGTTTTAATTAGAAGATTGAAAGCACAGATACTTTTTGTTGTTGTTGCAGATGGACACAATACCTTCATTTTATTTTTTATGTGGTGCTGAGGATCAAACCCAATGCCTTACATATGCTCGGCAAGTGCTCTATCACTAAGTTACAAACCCAGCCTTAGTGCTCAGATACTTTTGAATGCTAGGCTTTTGAACGCACTTAACTGGTAGGTTGTAAAGAGTCATTGAGAGTTTTCATGCCTAGAGCTGAATTTTTAAAAACTGAGAGCATGAATAAAAGAAATCATGGCTCCTTAGAGAAATGGTTGATTCCAGGGCTGGGGAAATAATAGTAAATGATGAGTCTGAAACATCTTGAATTTTAAGAAATTAAGGGAGTATGCAAAAAATAGTAGGGGGTGGGGAGTTGAAAGGACACAGGAATCTACTTGCACTAATGCCCAAATCTAGGGCAATCTGAGCAACAAAATAAGTAATAATGATAATGAAAATTAGTTATAGACCATAAAATAAAATAAATATCCATGACTCCACAGTGATAATAATAAATCATTGAATAGGTAAATACATGAGGGAGAAAGGACAGTGGAATTCTGATTAATAAATATTGAAGGAATGATGGAAATAGAAAATCACCATTAGTAAACATCATAATAACTACTGTATCAAGAATCAGTGATGGATCTTAGAACCAGTGGACATAAGTACAATGAGAAATAAGCAATCTACCTGCTTGGTCTCATATCATCTCCCTAAAAGACATTTCTTAATTACAAAGGAAAAAACCCAGTAACTTCAGAGTTGAAACCTTGAGGACACTACCTTAACCAAGTGATCAAAGTTACTATCATCTGTAAGAAGACATACTGATATCATGTACCTCACACACTGCATTTGAATAAAGGTTTCGCATTGCTTATGTGCTATTCTTGCCAAAACACATAAACTCAATCTAATAAGAAAACATTGAACTAAAATTAAAAATTATTTTACGCCGGGTATGGTGGCGCACGCCTGTAATCCAAGCAACTTGGAAGGCTAAGTCAGGAGGACCGCGAGTTCAAAGCCAGCCTCAGCAACTTAACGAGGCCCTTAGCAATTCAGTGAGACCCTGTCTCTAAATAAAATATAAAACAGGGCTGGGGATGTGGCTCAATGGCCGAGTGTTCCTGAGTTCAATCCCTGGTTCCAAAAAAAAAAAAAAAAAAAAAAAAATTATTTTACAAAACACTGGCCAGTACTGTTTAAAATTGTCACTATCATGAAAGACAAACTGAAGAACTCATAGTCTGGAGTAGACTAAGGAGGCATTACTAAATGTCCTGTGAAATTCTATTGTTTCCTGTAATGATAAAAGGACATTAATGGGACAATTGGGGAAATTTTGATAAAATCTGTAGATGAGCTAATAGTATTATGTCAATATAATAAGAAGTTGGTTTTGATGATGAGACTATAGTTACTCAAACTGTTAACATTAGGAGAAGCTGGATGGAGGATACATGAGAACTCTATGAACTACTTTACAATGTTTTTGAGTCTCAAATTATTTCAAAATAAAAGGTTTAAAGAAAGTACGGGGATAGTAGATAAGGGTAGCATCAAAAAGGGGACTTATTATACAAGGAGATGGCAAAAATAATTCAAGAAGATGGTAGAAGTTGGGAAGGGGATGAAGGAATGGCTGCTCAAGCTGTTTTCAGGATAAAATTGAAGAGTTTGCTACTAAATGAATTTGGAAGGGCAAAGGAGAGGAAGATGTCAAAGATTCTCTAGTTTGAGAAAAATGAAGACTGTATTACCAGATTTTAAAAGCCAGGAAGAGGAGTTGGGTACAAGGTAAAGAGGATGAATTACTTTAGAAAGATAAATGTGAGGTGCTGGTGAGGATCCAGGTGAAACTGTCAAGGAGGTAGTTAAGAATGTGAAAGCAGAGCTCAAAAAAATGTTCAGAGATTATCAATTTAAGAATTAGCCACATATAGGTAGAAGAACTAGAACCCAGATGTGTTTGATTCCAAAGCCTATGATTAATGCTGAAGCCATGGGAGACAGTATGAGAAAGGAGACCAGAAAAATCTTCAAGAACAATTGTATTAAAAAAAGGATTAGAGAAGAATGGAGAAGTAGGCAGAGAACTAGACAATACTAACTTTACCAACACTATGGAGAGGCTTAAAGGGTGAGAATGGACAGAGCTGCTTTATTTGGTGATTGGCAATTTTCAGAGAGTAACTTAGTTGAATGCTGGAAGGCTGGAGCATCTCTCTCCCTCTCCATTCTTTTTTGTAGTACTAGGGATTGAACCCAGGGGAGGTCTACCACTGATTTACATTGCTAGCCCTTTTTATTTTTTATTTTGAGAGAGGATCTTACTTAAATTGCTCAGATTTGATTTGATCATGGGATCATCCTGCCTCAGATTCCTCACCTCTGGAATTATAGGTGTGTGCCACCAGAACCAGTAGAGTTTTCTTTTTTAAAAAAGCACTATTTATTAGATACTGCAAGACATTTTAAAGAGAGTCTATTTCTTTAAAAATGCTTTTATCTTTTTTAATCAACACAATGACTCTATTAAATTTTTTATAGATGAAAAAATGAGATCAAGAGGTTAAATAACTTATCTAAGCCCTAAAATGAAGCAAGTGTGGACTCAGTTATGGGTTTGACCCAGTTGTGTTTGATTCCAAAGCTTCTAATTTTAATGACTTGCCTCCTTTTTTCACTCATGGAAGCTATATTGCAAATGGTTAAGGAGTAGTAAGGAGCAGGTAGTGAATAGAGATGACTCTTAGGACAGGTTTGGTGGACACGGGAGGGAAGAGATGGGGTATAGCTTCTTGGCAGCAAGAGAGAGGAGGAGAGTCCCCTTTTTTAAGTTAGGGGAGACCTTCATAGGTTTGTAAAAACTGAGAAAAAAGTATGACTTTAGAAAAGGATGAAGTAACATGTGCAAGAGAGCCACACACTGGGATCAATAGAACAGGTAGAGATAACTGCTTTGGAAGGGAGGGTAAACATTTCTTTCTCTGAGGCAGAAGAAATAGATGGGTGTAGATAAGGACTGACAGAGTTCTGAGAGGGGTATATTGAGATGAACTCAATCTTACTAATGTAGGAAGGCAGAAGAGGTGTGATGGCATTTTGAGAAAAGTACAAATTATTTACATATCTACTCTAGGAAAACAATGAAAATAAAATACTGGCTTGGCAGTATGAGGGATAAGCAGCAGGAAAGATCCAGCTGAGATCTGATTTACAGCAATAGAAATATAAGGACCAGTTATCATTCCTTTCTAGAGATGTCCATCCAAACAAACGAAACATTAAAGGTGGACAATCACTGTGTCACAGTAAACATCAAAGGCCCTGAGATTTCACTCCCAAAGGAGTCTCAGGAGTCTTACTTTCTTCCCTGATAAGAGCACTAGACACCTCAGAATGAGATACATTACTTATATTTCTATTGTGAGACCAACATCCTCAGTTTGTTTTCCAGAAAGAATCAAAATACCATGAGACCACTATTTTCCCCAGAGGCCTTCATTGGTGAGGCCAGCATTTTTCTTTTAACCAATATTTTGACATTGAGTTCTTCTATATCAGTGACTCTGAGAATCCATACAGAAAACATCTTGTTAATGTTTTTGAGAACTGAAATATACTAACAAACACACTGAGGTACACTTGGTCGGAGTATAAACAGGGAGAGTCATCTTTTTCCCAGAATATCTCTAGGATGGTGGTCTTCAAGGACAGGATGAGGGGATCTGGTCTTCTCATCTCCATTGGTTAACATTTCTTTTCTACAAATGAAAGACTTAAGAGTCTGCAGGTGACATTCATTTCAGACCTCTTCCCTGCAGTCTCCTCCTTGCTCTCATACTTCTCTTTCCTTTCCAGTTAAGAAAAGGGATTTTTCTGAGCTCAGTAGAGAATTTCTGGGTTGTTAGGTAGGGATATTTTTTGTTGCTGATAAATGTAGTTTCCTAAGTGCCTTTCAAGGTCTTAACTGTGTCGAGATGTGATCTGGACTGGTAGTGGCAAGTGGGCAAACATTGGGTGTGAGCTGAGCCAGCCCGCCCTGATCTGCTCCCTGTCAGAGTTTGATATACCACAGGAGTTAAGGAAGACTCTGCATCAGGAAAAAAAGAGAAAGGGAAGAAAGGAAAAGTAACAGAGGCAGGCAGGCATTACCTTGGCCCGTTTCTTGCAGAGTAGCACCACGATGCTCAGGAACCCTGCTGCTGCGGCATACCCCAGAGGAGTTAGGCCACTTTCAGAAGAGGCATCCACATTGGCCCCAAATTCCAAAAGCAAGGCCACCATTTCTGTGTAACCAAGATGAGACTGGACACACAGAATTGGAGCATTATTTAAAACTTCTGTTCGGTAATTAATATTGGCACCTCCCAAAATCAGCAGTCGGCTGACCTAGAATAAATAAGTAAATAGAAATAATCAGATGATAGAAATAATCAGATATCAGTTATATCCATTTAATCATCTTTTATTAAATCACCTGAGACTCCTACAACAGTGTCTAGTGGCATTTAGTAACTTTTATATTTGTCATTTGTTCCCATTTTAATACCTTGCTGTTGAAAGGAATGTAGTGGTTTTTTTTTTTTTGCTCATTAGCTAGAGCAAATACCACCCACACTATAGTGCTAAACATCAGCTCTACTAAGTGAACTCCTCATAACTCCCAAAACAAAAAAAAAAACTCCCAAAACAAAAGATACCCTATATCAATTTACTATCTAGAATCTACAGGACCTGATCCCATATCCTGAAATCTACTTTGTAGAGGTAGAAGGACAGTAAGGCTAGTCTTCAAGTTAGATAATGAAGTATAACAACTTAAAGTAAATTATTAGTAAAAAGTTAATTGACAAGAGACAGTCTAAGGCAAGTCAGAGATCATCTAAACAGCTACTTAATGTTCTTCTGATATTATTTCCTCAGTTAATTCTTTAAGGTATTTTAAATTCTTTTTTGCATTTACCTTTATATTTGGAGTGTAGAGATTTCGTAAAGATGCCAATGCCATGGAAAGACCTTCTGTGCTATAAGAGATCCAGAGACCTTGGAGGATGGAAGATGATACACCAACTTTTTTACTCAAACCCTGAAAATGAAATACAGAGACAACGAAATTATTAGCCTAGCTAAAAAGTATCATCAGTTGTTAGTGGCCTCTAGATTTTTGGTATTAATGAGTAAGAGCAGAGTATCATCTTAACAATGTTCATGCCCAAGAAAGCCTTTCTCCTGACAGGGACAAAGACTACTCTTGTAGGAATAAGGTAACTTATATTGTGTCTATCTCAGCAGTTAACAAATCTATTTAACATCTTTCTTTTCCACTCTATCTGATGGAATTTGTTTTTCCATATTTTTTTGATCAGTCATCATGAATAAATCCCTTAAATTTAAGTTACTAAAATAGACACTGTGGCGGAGATAATACATTGTGATCACTGATCTTCATTTTGTTCTGGACATTTGAGAAACTATTTCTCAGCTTCTTTTACAGTTAGGATCATGGGACTGAATTCTGGTTAATAATATTGGGGCAGAAGTAACATGCCATGTCCAGGTCTGGCCCCCAAACCTCTTGTTTCTGCACACTTTTGCTTGTGCCTCTTGATTACAGGCCAGATGCAGATAATCCAATGGAGGTGATTTCAGAAATGCTACATAGAGTGGGGTGTGGTGGCACATGCCTATAATCCCAGCAACTCAGTAAGCTGGGGCAGAAGGATCATAAGTTTGAGGCCAAGCTTAGAAACTTAGCAGGATCCTACGCAACTTAGTGAGACCCTGTCTTAAAACAAAAAATAAAATGGGCTGGGGATGTAGCTCTGTGATAAAGTGCCTCTGGGTTCAATCCCCAGTACCAAGGTGGTGGGGGCGGAAAGGAGTGTCCATCTAGCCATCTAGGCACCAAGAGCTGGGTGCTCTGAAATGAATAAGGGTGGATGACAACAGCTCCTGATTGTTCATTATTATTCCAGAACCTCTTTTAATTTGTGCTAATAATAGGGACTTAATTCTGAAGTCTCTCATTTGGTTAATCAGTTCATATACAAACACAAGAAACTGAAGCAAACCTATTGCTAAGTCATCATGATTGTTTATTTTGACATGAGATCAAATATTTACAGTTCTTTTTGTAAGAATTCCAAATGCTACTCAGTCAAAGTTGGAGTCCAGTCAAATTAGATTTGAGGGCTCAACTCTACTGTTGATCCTAGAAAACCAGGACACTTAGCTCTGATTCCCATTTGGGCCTTAGTCTCCTAATTTAGAAGGTGTGGCTCTCACCAAGGCCGTCTGAAAAGCAATAAACTGTATTAACAAATTAGATAAGAAATCAGCAGAAAGTAAGTAATATCCATATTCTAATAGTGGAAATTTTTAACAGTGGAAAACATGTCTTATAGATTATGGTTAAGGGAAAAAAAAAGAAAGGGAATCTATTCACATATCTATTATATGTCAAGTTTTGTGCTAGGACTTTTTCACAATTAGCTCCTTTAACTTAATCTAATCTCCACAACAGCCCCATGCAGTAGATTCATCAGTATTTTTGTATCAGAAGAAAGAACTTAGAGAAGTTTAAGTAATTTGCCCAATGTCACACAACTACTGAAGCTAGAATTAGAAACCACTTTTTTTTTTAACTCTAAAGTTCATGTTTCTTCTATTACACCAAGATTTAAAAAACAGTGAGGTTCAGAACTTCATTTCTGTAATCTCAGTCAGAAAAGAAGCAACTAGAATAGACTAGCTGATTGTTAGCTTTCCCCTTTACCTCTAACTACCAACCATTCACCTTCTTTGGTCATTTTCTTTTCCAAAATTGTCCTTTACTTTCTTTCTTTCTCTTTTTTTTGATACTGGGGATTGAAACCAGGGAGCTTTACCACCGAGCTATGTCCCCAGTCATTTTTTATTTTGAGATAGGGTCTTACTAAGTTGCTGAGGCTGGTCTTGAACTTGGGATCCTCCTTCCTCAGGCTTCCAAGTGGTTGAGGTTATGGATGTGTACTGAAAATTGTCTTTTATTTTTATACTTGGATAATCTTATCTGCTTCTATGGCTTTACTCCTATTTACTGTTTATGATCTGTGGTAATTTCCCCTTGAATATTAAGTGGGATTCATTAATATTTACACTTAATCCATAGAAATATTAGGAGTATTATAGAAGAAAAATGCTGGATCAGTGTTTATTAAATTATGTTGCAATTCTCTGATATCAGAGGGAGATATCTGATAATCAGAAAATGATATCTGATTTTTCTGATATCTCTGATATCAGAAAATGTATTTAGCTTCTCTGAAAGATGAAAGATGTAGCAGCTTACCTGTCTGTCATGGTTTAGATGTGAGGTGTTCCCCAAAAGCTCATGGGTGAGACAATGCAAGAAGGTTCACAGGAGAAATGATTGAGTTGTGAGAGTCTTAATGTCATTAGTGAATTAATGCCCTGATTAACTGAGTGGTAACTGAAGGCTGGTAGGGTGTGGCTGGAGGAGGTGGGCATTAGGGGCGTGGCTTTGGGGTATATACTTGTATCTGGCAAGTGGAGTCTCTCTGCTTCCTGATCATCACATGATCTGCTTTCCTCTGCTACCCTCTTCCACCATGATATCCTGCCTCACCTCTAGTCCTGAGGAATGGAGCTAGCCTTCTATGGACTAAGAGCTCTGAAACCGTGAGCTCTCAATAAACCTTTCTTCCTTTAAAATTGTTCTGGTCAGGGGCTGGGATTGTGGCTCAGTGGTGGAGCACTTGCCTAGCATGTGTGAGGCACTGGGTTTGATTCTCAGCACTGCATATAAATAAATATTCATCATCAACTAATAAAAATATTAAAAAAAATTGTTCTGGTCTGATCTTTAAGTTGCAGCAGTGAGAAAAGCTGACTAAAACACCTGTTTGTTCAGCATCTAAAGTTTGGATTTAGTTTTCTTGAATATAAATTGCCTCTGCTTTTTGTGTGGTCCTCATTTTAAAGATTAATAAAAAAAGACACAGTAAGGTTAAATAACTTGCTAGGCTAGGTGTAGTGGAGCACACATGTAATCCCATTCACTCCTGAGGTTGAGGCAGTAGGATTGTAAATTAGAAGACAGCCTTTGCAACTCAGCGAGACCCTGTCTCAAAGTAAAGGGATAGGGATGTAGCTCATTGGTAGAGTGCCCCTGGGTTAAATCCCCAGTGCCACAGAAAACAAACAAACAAACTTGCTTGCATTTATACAGTCTGGAAGTAGGAAAAGTAGAATCTGAATCCAGTCTGGTTTCAGAGCCTAATCTCTTAACTACTATGCTCACTACACTGCCATCTTTAAATGAATTATATAGATTAGTGATTTTTCAACTCTGGCTACACATTAGAATTATCTAGAGAGTTTCTAAAAAATACTAATACAGTGTGGGGAATGCAAAATGGCATAACCACTTTGGAAGACAGTCTGTTAATAAAGCTAGGTTTACCATACAATCTGATAATCTCTCTCACTCCTAGGCATTTACCCAAATGAGCCGAAAACTTACAAATAAAACTCCTTATATGAATATTTTATAGCAACTTTAATTGTTAACAACCCCAAATTGGAAACTATCAAGATGCCCTTTAATAGATAAATGACAAATAAACAATGGCACATCAATACAATGCAATATTATTAAGCAATAAGAAGAAACAAGGGATCGAGACACAAAAAGACATGGAGGAACATTAAATGCATATTGCTAAGTGGAAGAAGTCAATCTGAAAAGACTATACACCGGGTGATTACAAATATATGAAATTCTGGAAAAGGAAACACTACGGAGATGGTAAAAAAGATCAGTGGTTGCCAGGGGCTGCGGAGGGTAAGAGAAAATAAATGAATAGGTAAAACAGAGGAATTTTAGGACAATGAAACTATTCGTTACTTCAATTGGAGATACAGGACATTATACATTTGGTAAAATCTAAAGAAACAACACAAAATGAACCCTAATGTAAACTATGAACTCCAGTTTTTAAGAATGTAATAGTACTGATTCATTTGTTGTACCCAATGTACTATGCCAGTACAAGAGTGAGCATAGGGAATTTGGTTTAGTACAATTTTTTATACAAGCCCAAAATCGCCCTAAGAAAAATAAAAGCTATTGAAAAAGCCTATGTCCTACTCCAGAACAATGAATCATAGTTTCTGGGTGTAAGTTTCAGGAATGTGTGCATGCTTTTTAAAGCTCTCCCTGAAAATCTAATGCATAGCCAGATTTGAAAACCACTGACCCAGATCTATAGATAAATCTCAAAGACAATGTTGAGTGGGGGAAAAAAAGCTATAGAATTAATCATATGAATAGTATGATACTATTATGTCAACTTAAAAAAATTCTGTATGTTAAGAATATGTTATCATTGTTGGAAAAGTACACAATATGGATAAGAAGAATATATTAGGATTATTAACGTGCTAAATTCATACATTTTGAATTGAAGCTATTTCTACAGGAGGGATAGAAATGAAGTAAGAAAGGAATATTATACAAGTATCTACTATATTTGTTATACTTTTTAAAAATAAAGAAAAAATCTGAAGTAAATATGAAAAAATCTCAACATTTGTTAAATCTGGTAGTTATCAAATTATTATTTTAAAAAAGGTAAGAATTGGTAATGATATAGATTTATTTGTTGGTAAGGGGAGAAGACTAATTAAAGGAAGTCATAAATCAAGTAGGATGGCTTTAATTTTTTCAGTGACTCCAAAGTTGGGTTGTTTAATTAGTTGACTTATTTAGGAGCTACAGGAAGAAGAAACAGAAAAGGGAGATGAATGTGACGTGCTGACAGATTTGGCTCCATGAAATGTTACAGGCCAGGCTATATGGGCAATGACTATTTTGCTCTGAGACTCCTCCATGTTATGTAGGAGAAGCTTCTCCCATGGGAACACCCCACCTCTGTACCCATCAACAGTTGCTTAGCTTCTCCCATGGGAACACCCCATCTCTGTACCCATCAACAGTTGCTTAGCTTCTCCCATGGGAACACCCCACCTCTGTACCCATCATGACATGTTTAGCAATACAAAATGATAATTCTTATGTGATAAAAAATTGTTCTCTTTTGATTCCTATTTCTCCTAAACAATGCACCATATGAATGGTGATGTCAACAATGATTGTGTGGATGTCAGTAACCATTCTTTTTTTTTTTTTTGGAACCGGGGATTGAACTCAGGTGCACTTGGCCACTGAGCCAGATCCCCAGCCCTATTTTGTATTTTATTTAGAGACAGGGTCTCACTGAGTTGCTCAGGGCCTCGGCTAAGTTGCTGAGGCTGGCTTTGAACTCGCAATCCTCCTGCCTCAGCCTCCTGAGTTGCTGGGATTACAGGCGTGCGCCACCGTGCCCAGCTCCATTCTTTAGTTTGTACCTAGGGAAAGGTCATTTTGACCCACTTCCCCCTCTGTTGATGATTTCATGATGTTAGTTTGTAATTCCAAATCATAGCAACAGACACTTATGATTGATGTGATTTTTGGTATAAGAACCCCTGCAACCCTATGGTCAGGGCTGTTCTCCCAAGAGCCATTTTTTGGAGCGTTGTGTGAGAGAGTCAGCTGGTTGGCTTAATAAAGACTCTCAAATTTGGACTTCTCAGTGGTGAACAGTCTGTTATTAAGTGGTGCCCCATAACAATGAGTAAGAATAGAACTCTTCAAGTTAACTTCAATTAAACGGTCTAGCAAATGGATCATAAAGCAGCACTGAGAGCCCCAATAAGGCTGGAGTGAATATATAAGAAACAAGTCCAGAATAAAGAGCCAGAGTCTAAGATTTGAAATATTAGCTTTATTTATACTATTGACTTTTGATTTCTTCTGGTTGGTAGGGCTGACCTTTTGCTCTTAAGAGATGTGGAAGAAAAGAGTTTTGCTTTAAATTCAACAAAGATGACTGGCAGATAACTGTGATCCCATTACCAGTCACATAACCCCAAAATAACTCATAATTAAATTCTAAGCTTATGGTTTAAAGTGCTTAAAGAGAACTTTATGCTCAAATAACCTGAAAAAATGCTTCTTAAGTATCTGTATTACTCAGGTGAGAAGGAACCTCTTTTTGTTTCTTTGGGTAATGGAGTCTCTTCCTTAGAATCTAAATTTACAGCCTAAAATAAGCATGCTTAGTATTTTTGAATACTTCAAGAAAATAGCATGAAAAAACAAGAGCAGTCTACTCTTTAGATAATGGCTCAGATATCTTAGATGTGGCAAAACTCAATTCTGGCACTTAGTCAATGAGTTTCATTATAGTAATTTGCAGACATATCAGCCCAAGTGCCCCACATGCAGGCATCCAATTGTATGAAATGGATTATCACTATTCTTACCTGACCATTGGACATAGTCATGTTTGCTTACAGTAAAAAGGTACTGGCAAACAAAGGACACGGTGTCCTTCATTATAGAGAAGGGGTTGAAAAACTATTGCCTTTGGCCAAATCCAGCAAGTTTTATTGCATTATAGTTATATCCATTCATTTCTATATTATTTATTTTCTATGGCAGTTGGGTAGTTGTGACAAAGACTGAATGGATGACAAATACCTGGCTCTTTATAGAAAAAGTTACCAACTACTACTATAAGAGGATGCTAACCTCTGAAGTGATAGGGGGATTACCATGTGCAATTTATGCTCATCATTCTTACTTTTGGGAGAAAAGATTCTTGCTAAGCATCTTCTGCTCATAACATTTTCCCCAAGTGGTCAACGGTTCTGGTAACAAATGTGACAGGATTGACCAACCAAAGGATTGACCAACAAATGGTTCTGGTAACAAATGTGACAGGATTGACCAACCAAAGCATTTTGGAGGGCAGAATTTAAGGAGCTAATTGCAAGAATACTCTCACATCTCTCCAGGGACTAGACTCAATCCAATGAAAACTCCCTGCATTATAAATTGGGTTGAAATATCTCTGGTCACAATTTATAAACATCTTATTTTCTTTTAGATTAAAAATAAAAAAATTAAATGGCTATTGTAAGTGCTCAACAGTATGGGTCATTTGGGAAATGCAAATTAAATCCACAATGAGATACCACTTCACGTTTGCTAGAATGTTAAAATAAAAGATAATGTCTAATGAGTGCTGGTGAAGGTGTAAAGAAATTAAAATTTTGGGGGATGCTGGTGATTGAACCTAGGGTTTCATACATGCAAAGTTATGCTCTACCACTGAGCAACACCCCCATTCTGGTGTGAAGAAACTGAAACCCTCATATTCCTCTTGTGGGACCGTAAAATGGTGTGACTGCTTTGGAAAACAACTTGGCAATTCCTTAATATGTTAAACATAGTTACTATATGACCCAGCAATTATCTTTCTTTGCTTTCATTTTTTCTTTCCTTCCTTCCTCCTTCCCTCCCTCCCTCTCTCTTTTTTTTTTTTAGAGAAGGGGTATAGCTAAGTTGCTCAGATTGGCCTCAACTCCCAGGCTCAAGTGATCCTCCTGTCTCAGCCTCCTGAGTGCTGGACTACAGGCTCTGTGTCTAGCACAACTCTGATTCTAAGTATATATACACAAGAGAACTGAAGACATACACTGTCCAACACAAACCTGTATCCTAACATTGTAAAAACACTGTCACTGAACTGTGACTGTACTAAACGTCATTTTAAAGTGGCCAATTTTATTTTTTAAAGATGGAAAAATCTGTAAGCTAATGTTCGTAGCAATATCGTTCACAACAGCCCAAAGTGGAAACAACAGAAATGTGTGTGAATGAATAAACAAAATGTGGCAGAGAAAAGAGAACATCATTAGGCAATAAGAGGAATGGAGGGCTGACACACGCTGCAGCACCAAGTCAAAGATGCCAGATGCAGAAGACCACACTATATGATTCCATTTATATGAAATGTGCAGAAAAGTCAAATCTACAGAGATAGAAGGTAGAGTGAGGGATAAGAAAATGGTCACGAGGTTTATTTTTCAGGGTGAAGAAATGTGCTGATAGTGGTGATAGGGGCACAATTGTAAATGTATTAAAAATCACTGACATGTAGAATTAAAATTGGTGAATTTTGTGTGGCATATAAAGTTATATCTTGATAAACCTGTTGAACACAAAAAGGATTAAAAGGCTCTATACACAGCCAAATATCCAGAACAACAGATCCTATAACTTCTCATGTTTTTAAAAAAATTTTTTTAGTTGGACACAATGCCTTTACATTATTTATTTTTAGGTGGTGCTGAGGATTGAACCCAGTGCCTCACATGTGCTAGGCAAGCGCTCTACCACTGAGCTACAACTACAGTCCCCTTGTCATGCTTTACGTCATTTATAATACATGTGCATTTTTCATGAACAAATATAAGACAAGGGAAATTTAAAATTGGAAAGAAATATAAATCGAACTATACATCACTGCTGATGAGAAGCTATTAGTGGAACTGATTGTAAAGTCTCTATTTGCCTTTTCATGACCTTTAGCTGATGGGGACTGAGAATTTTAGCAGTATGAAGAGAAGCTAAATGCTATCAAGAGAGAGCACTCTGCATCCGAAAGACCCTGTTAACTGCAGCACCAAAAAAACCTTGGTCCAAGATTTCATGCCTCAGCTTGCAGTCATGTCATCACTGTGTGCTGCACACAGGATTATTTATGGCCTGGATCATACACGGAGCCAGTCTTATCTCAGGCAACCATGTTGTCTGCATCAACATTAGATAAAACTGTGCTAATGACAGAAGTGTATGGCTTAAACGTAGATCTCCATGTACTGAACAGTCACACTTGGTCAAATGAAGCTTCCTGCTATTTCTCTGTGAATGCGATATTTATTTTATGGTGCACAAAGGCAGGTATCAACTTCATTTTTGCATCTGATCCTAGGCAGATAGTTGATGCTAAAAGATTAGTACTTAAACCATTCTTCAATCTAACTGAATAAATATATGATCTTAGAGTTTATGGAAGTAGTAGACCTTTTCCAGTTCACTTGAAACTGGAACGAGATAACCTTATCTGTTATTTTAGTGACACTGTTCCCACTAAGTAAGGTCATTTTTGGTGCAGTGATTTGTTAGACAATTATGATTCCAAAAAAGGACTTGTCACTGTGGATTACACTTCCATCTAATGAACAGTATTTTCTGGATGTGTGCTTATTATTGAGAAGCATTTGCTAGACTCCTAGATTTTTCCCTTATGCCATTTTTCTGAAGAAAACTCTTTTATCTAACTTGTGGGGGAAGGTGACCTTTTTTTTTCTTTTTTGGTACTGGGGATTGAACCCAGAGGCACTCCACCACTGAGCCACATCCCCAGCCCTATTTTGTATTTTATTTAGAGACAGGGTCTCACTGAGTTGCTTAGGGCTCGCTAAGTTGCTGAGGCTGGCTTTGAACTTGCAATCCTCCTGCCTTAGCTTCCCAAGTGCTGGGATTACAGGTGTGCACCACCATGCCCAGCCAACCTTTTTTTTTAATGGTAGAGTATAATTATACACACTAATGGGATTGTTACATATTCATACATGCACACAACAGAACAACACAATTTGGTCAGTTTCGTTCCCCAGTATCTCCCCTTTTCCTCCCTTCATCCCTCCCCATGGCCTTCTCCCTCTACTCTACTGGTCTCCCTTCTATTTTTAGAAGATATCACACCCCTTTTTTCCTTTTCTCTATATAGATTCCACATAATGAGAAAAAACACATGACCCCAGACTTTCTGAGTTTGGCTTTTTTGCTTAACATAATATTCTCAAAGTCCATCCATTTTCCTGAAAATGATATAATTTCATTCTTTTCCATGATTGAATCTCTGTCTGTCTGTCTCTCTCTCTCTCTCTCTCTCTCACACACACACACACACACACACACACACGTGCGTGCACACACACACACACAAACACATTTTCTGTATCTGTTCATCCACTGATAGACACCTAGGCTGATTCTATAATCTGGCTATTGTGAAATGAGCTGCTATAATCATGGATATGCATGGATCACTATAGTATGTGACTTTAGTTCTTTAGGATAAATATCAAGGAGTGGTATAGCTGGGTCATATGCTGGTTCTATTCCTAGTCTTTTCAGGAACCTCCTTACTGATTTCCATAGTGTATGAACTAATTGTCCCATGAAGACTGTGTGAGTGTTGAGGGAAAATAACTGTTTAAGATTCTTATATTTCTCAATTCTGAGGCAGGGAAAGCTCTGAAGAGACTGTTGGGATTGGGATGATTAGACACAGAAATAGCAAACTGGGGACTAGAAAAACCAAGACAACAAATTTCCTCCTCTGCTTCTATGTGCTAATTCAACACTGCTATCTGGACTACAAATTCCTTGAGATTAGAGATTGTATCTTTGTAACTTTAGTATCCCTGGTCCTAGTACCATGCTCCAGTAAGTGCTGAATAAGAGAACGAGGGCATGCATATATGCACAAACAGATTAAATACATTCCCACTTCTGGGTGCTGCAGTCCAGCCTTATGAAAATTGAGAGAAGCTGATGCTATAGAATTCTTGCAAGTTTTGAAATAGCTGGGGAAGAACTGGATTGCAATTTGAGAGAGATGGAGGAAGTATAGCTCCAAGGAAGGTTAGTGTTAAGGTAGCCTCAGGAATACTAAAATCCTCACTAAAACAATTATAAGAAAATTAAAAGACTAGCTGCTCTCTGTGATTTTTTTAAAGACATTGTGTAAGAATTGTGTAAAGAAACTGTGCTCATGACAGTTGTTACAACATAACTAGGAGATGATAGGTGATATATGGAGCACATGTGTATGTGCATGTATGCTCCATACCTAAGTGTTTATGCACGTTTCCTGGAAAGCCTAGAAACCCACTAAATTGGGAGATGGCCAATGTAAATGTCACTGTTAGCCTATTAACTGCTCTATAAGGCAGGGACAGTTCTCTTTTTAAAGACTGAGGGAGGAATAGGCCTGTGTTTTTGGAGATGGAGCAACTTTGCAGCAAAGGAATTTCAGAAAGCAAGAACTACACTGAAGTAACAGTAGTTTCTTATCATACACAAGGTTAAGGGAAGTCTGCTAGAAATGGAAAGAAAAAGGGCTTCCATTTCTCTAATTACCTTAAAGATGTGTGCTTTGAGGATGTGATGTCCCAATTCAATAGTCTGCTGTCGGTTTAGTTTTCCCTCTTGACGAGAAAACCAGAAGGCAAGTAATGTGTGACCACTCCTGCAAAGAAAAAGAAACTCATTTTAGAAAGTTTAATGGCTCCATTCTGCTTTTGGTGGGGAAAGCAGGTTCAGTCATACCTCTATTGAAACTGTGTCATTCAACCAGTTTCTGGGGGAAGAGCACTTGCTACTTGGCAAATAATGGGTATTGAAAGGTTCCTAGCTTTTATTAGTCCTTTACCTAAATCACGTGTATGAATAGCACAAAATGTCATTTCTAGTTGGCTTACACCCATCCCACACACAGATGGCACTAAAAGATTTTCATTTTTATTTTCTCTGTCAGCAACTCTTATTTCACCAATGCTTAAATGTCAGTGTTCCTCAGGATCTCTATATTGGTCTTTCCTATTCTGTCCTATGTCAGAATTAGCTCATTCATTCTCAGAGCCTGCACCATCAGGGATAGCTTATGTATATTTTTCTCTATCCAGACTTATCTTCTTAGTCTTAGATTAGAATCCATCCAAACTGTCTATAGGATTCCTCCTCCACTTGGAGACCCCCAATACCTACACTCGACATGGTTAAACTGGATTAACAGCCACTTTCCTAAATGAAGTCTACTCTGAACTGCTCTACCCTTTCCCTCAAGCTGAATAAAGTACCTCCTTTTTGGTGCTATTAGCATAGATGGTATGTACCTCAAGTACACTATTTACCACACAGTCACATGCTCTTTCTTCTGCTAGACTGGAGTTTCCTAATGGCACCCATCCTCCTATATCTCCTTGTTAACAGATTTCCAATTTGGTCATGAAAGAGAAAGCTCTTTTATCTGTCTCTGCATATTTTTGGTTTGCTCACAATGCCCTGAACTGCCTCCTGAATCACGTGGTTAGGTGGGTTGAAGACAAAGCTGAAAGGGGTGCAAGGCTACAAGAACTGCAGAAAAATACGACCTGAGCTCTGACTGTATAGCATCTAAATTGTCCTAATTTTGGACTTCTTATTATATGAAATAATAAATTTCTTTATTGTTTAATCCATTTCAATTGGATTTTTGTTTTTTCCAGCTTGAAACATTCAAATTCTATCTACAGGTTTCCTCCTGTAATGATATACTTCTTAAAATGTTAATGTGTGTACACATGTGTGTGTATATGTATGTGTGCATGTATACACAAATACAGCCATGGATGAGTCATTTAAAATAATAGTTCTTACACCAGGCAGGCTATAATAATTTCGCTATTAATAACAAAATAGAATTTTGATGTGCATCCTCATCTTAAATTTGACCTGTATTGCTTGCTATTTCTCCTCAGTGCCTGACAACAATGAAAGCACGCACTATCATCTCTAGTTAGATGAGATTCATACACAGTATTTGATATATGTATTATGTGTTTATATACAGGGTACACATATTTCTGTGTCTGTTTGTGAAAGAAATCTGGATTATTTATATTCTCCATAACACTTAACACAACCTATTACATACAAAAATGCTCAATAAAAATTTTTAGAAGAAAAATATTTGTCATTAAAGAAAGAACTCTGGATCACCTTAGCACATTTGTTAGCTTTTAGAAACTGTGGACACTAGAACTGTCTCTACTGTCCACCAGGTTAGTGTCAGCAGACTTCTTTATGTCACTAGTAACTCAGTTTTTCCATTCCTTTCACTTGGAGTCACACAAGAGAGAAATGAAACCATCATCTCAGCTTCAAGTCTAACAAATAATTAAACACACAGAAAAGCAGCAAGTGAATTTTTGCTGGTGTTGCTTCCCTGAAAGAAGGCCCAAATGTCTGGAGGGCATTTTTTTCTTATGTTAAACACTGGCTACTTAGCCAGATTTAGTTTGAAGATATCTCACACTGAATTCTTCTTTATTTCTTTGCAAAGCTTCAGTAAAAAACCTGGAGAGCAGGGGTGGAAAAGTGTCCATCTTACACAGGAATCATCTCAGATTTCACGTCAGTAAGATTTTGAAAAGAAATTTGAACCTTTGGCTTCACAGAATTTCTTGATTATAGTGGATACCAAGCCAACTTATTAAGTGGATAAGATTAAACATAATGGAAAGGAGGTTATTTGACTGGGAGAATGTCAGAAAAGTTCAGCCTGCATGGAATCATCACTATCATCTGAAGGTCTGAGATTGTTTTGTACTCACAAAATTTGGAAATTGCCACTGAACTTTTGTTTATCTCATGAGAGCTCAATTTGGTAGGCTGTTTTAACAGAGCACAGAGAAGTTAGATGATAATGAGAAGCATTTATAAGGTATCCTATTCTTGAGATCTAAAAATTCTATCCCATTATTAATAGTGAAATTACTTCCTAAAGTTAAGAATTATCACTTTAAATGACTTATCCTTGGCTGTACAACAATGACAGGAATTCCTGAACTCAGGCCTCTGATCTACTACCTTTACTTTAGGCCATGAATCAGAATCCATGCCTATTAGGATGACTGTAAAAAGCTTGTGCTTGGCAAAGAAATGAATTTTCAGTTAGACACAGAATTGACTCTGCCCTGTTTTCATTCCACAGCCAAAACTAAGGAATCCTACTACGATGCTTTCATTTCTCCAGTGTCCATCTCATTTACCTACAGATGACAGTGCTTGCTCTTGTTGGTACTGATCAGGCAACTGAGGAGAAACAGCAAGCGATACAGACCGAGGATAAGATGAAGGTGATAGTTAATTTCTTTTTTAAATAGAAGTATGCTACATGATTCATAAAAGTGGTTCTGATCAGCTCACTGGACTCAAAACTTGTGGTGTTTAGGACACAAAGGGTAACACCAATGTATATCATGTACTGGCATTTTTATTTATACCTTACTCTTCTGACAAAATATGGTACCACTAGCTAACCTGAAGTCTGAGTATGTTACTACACACGTGTGTACTTGTTTCTTTTTCTCTTATCATTTGTTGTTCATTCCTGAACTTCATTTTACTGTAACAGTATTCAATGATTCATTTATTAAAAATAACATATTTAACATTTCAATGGAAAAAACGACAAACTTTCCATCATTCTATCTAGTCCAGAAAATAAGAATGAAAGTCTTTGATTTTTAATAAAACTAAGATGATTTTGTATTCAGCTCTTTTATAGTGACATATATAATTATCTTTACAAACACATTACTCCAAAAATGACTAGATAGGTATAATGAGGGAGAAAAATCTTGCTGCTTGGTCTTGGTTCTCTAAGGATGTAAAGACAGCAGTTTCAAATGCTACCTCACATAGCTGGATTTAATTCTACTTTTTCATTCCACAGATATTTATTGAGTACTTACTGTGTTCTGGACACTAAAGATTTGAATGATACTTTGGCGAAGAGTCAAAGTTGTTCCTGTTCATCATTATTCTTTTTGACTCCTAGCCTGACCATGTTCTGAGATTATTGGTAATCTCTTAATTGCCAAATAAAGGGGTTTTCTCTTAGTTTTTGATTTTTTTCTCCCTCTAGTATTAGGCCTTATTTACTGTCTCCCTTTTTGAAATGTTTCTTGATATCTATGACACTACCATGGTATTTTTTAAAATCTAATTTCCTTCAGTGATTAAGTTCTTTGCCTTATGTCCCATTAATTCTTCTTCCCTAGGTAGCTCTCTTTGCCTCCTAACTTCAACTTTCACCTCAAAGTGAATGATTTCCACAGTGACACCTCAAATTCTGATATTCAGTTTGGCTTTTCTGACTGCTTACTGGATCTCTTTACCTCCTGGATTTCTCAACCTCCAGAACTGTCAAATGAAACTCATCTTTTGAAGTTGAAGTTTTTCCCTCAAATCCAAATATCCTCAAGTCTTCTTTTTTGTTTTTTTCAAATATTGTCAGTTAGACATAAAACCTAGTAGTTGTTTTTCTCTTTTCTTTATGCTTTCTCACCTGGATAATTAATTACAAGAGTCTCATGCTCTCCATTTTATTCTTCACTGCCCACTCTTTGGCCCATCCCAAGAATATACATCTCAAAATCCTCATCAAAATTCTGCTAAAAATTCTTCATTTGCTTTATATTTCCTGTGACATATCATTTAAACACTCAGAATATTTAAAGGTTTTCTATCATTTGTTCCTTGTCTTTTTGTCGACCTTTTCCACCTTACCTTAAATTTCAATACCAGACTCAGTAAATTATTTGTAGAATTTCAAACGCACTTTCCTCCTGACTATATTGCTCATTCTTCAATTCAGTTCATACCATCTCTTCTGTGAAGCTTTCCCTGGTATCCATGACAGACTCAGGGGTTCTTTCTTTAAAAAAAATACATTTCTAGCTGTAGATGGACACAATATCTTTATTTTTTTATGTGGTGCTGAGAATCAAACCTAGTGCTTCATACATGCTAGGCAAGCGATCTACCACTGAGCCACGACCCCAGACCCAGGAGTTCTTTCTTAAGGTTCCTATAGTACCTTGTACATATATCCATGAAGCACCTAGACATACTGTTCTCATGTCAGTCTTTTTATTAGAATCTACTGAGGATAGAAGTCATGTTTTTTCACATATGTATTCCTAGATAACAGGAATATCTTGCAGAATGAATAAGTAACAATAGTTTATATTTGCATACTATTTTGTGGTTTTCAAAATACTTTAATAATGTTTAGATTCTCACAAAAATCATACCATAGGCACAGGAACAAATATTACTCCTAATATTGGGTGGAATATGGAAAAGAAATACACTAATGTAAAGAACAACATATTCACTTATACAGTACAAGCTCTGAATTTTTAACATAATTAAAATCAGTAACCATTAATTTTGACATTTTTTGATTAGCATTTTGGGGAAGAGCAGCTAATAAGGTGAACTCTAAATGTGATGTGATTTTAGGCATGACTGAACACAACCATGCTTTCCTCTGTAATCAAACATGATAGTAATCAAAATTGATTTAATATGAGTTCAGATGTTCATGTGTTATAAAAGCAATGGGTTGGGGGATGGTCCATATAGTTTTTATAATGAGATCGCCTTGTGATTCAAAGTTACCCTGCAAATTTCCCTGCCTGCATTCACAAAGCTGCCTGTTTGACTCTGAAACAGTCAAACATACCAAGCTAAAAACCTAGTTCTATTATTAGGAGTTTTATAACTAAGGACAAGCTACTTAACCTCTCTGAAAACAGAACTGTGGTGAGAATTAAGACATATTAAGTGAATTGTATTTTATATTTCCTTTGTATCCTCCATAGTAACTAGCATATTGCTACATTAAAGGAATGACTTTCAACATATACAAAGATGCCTATGTGCAAAAAACAGAACTTTAATCATTTATGTGTGTAACAGGGTGAAATGTAACACTCTATCCTTATACCAGTCCTCACCCTTTTGCAGCCAAAAGAGAAATTCACAGATCAGGGGAAAATTATTGGGGTACAGATATTGTTCACTACTAGTCAAAGCAGAAAAACTTGGTAATGTAACTTTAGGCAGACAGAAGCATAAGGACAGAGCTAACTGGTTTCTAAGAAATAAGATAATAGTTAAACTAACATGAGGAATATAAATTTCTTATTAAGACCAGAGGTTTTTGGAAACATAGTCTTACATGTAAGACATATTTGATTTTAGATATTTTAGGATTGATCACAGGTCAGAGTTGAGGATCCTCCCCCAGCACTGTCTACTCTCGTTTCTTCAGGATATGTGGGCTTTGACAAAAGTCACAGAAGGTGATAGCCAGAATAGAATAGGGCAGAGGTTCCATTCTCATTTTCAGGCATCAGTATTACCTTGATATGGATACTCACTCTTGGACAACTATGAGTTATAAGGCAGTGAGGAGCTACTGTCACTTGATGACTCTGTTCTAATAGCTCAAGGGTTCAGAGAGGTGGAGTCTTAGAAGAAAAACCAGTTCTACAGAATCACTCCACTTCACTGCTATTTAACAGTCTGGAAGGTGTAAGTTGTACAAAAGTTTTACACTATATACACTGACGCTATGTTTGGTATTCTAACAGATTTTCACTGGGAACCCCAGGGAGGTAGCTAGTCTTAAAGTTTCTATTTGTGATGCTAAAACATGCTAACAAATGGACTCGATATTTCTAACATGGATGTTTTCATCATTCTGAACATAGCCACTAGTGTGTAGTCACAAAGATTTCACTAACTCTTGTGTGACAAACATAACAGAGAACACTTTCATGTTTTAGAGAAACAACACTTAGTTGCCTTGATATTCTGCATGATGCTCAGATGTGACAAAGTGGTACATGGTTACAGGTAGTTGAAGAGGAACTGCTTAAAACGTAAAGTCCACCTAATCTATTTTATGATTTTGGCTGAAATGGTATGTGCTGCTGTGGAATGTTTTATATTATAGAAACAAAGGTGCAAAATTACTTGGGGAGACCTAGGGAGAGAGGAATTATGGAGCAGAAATGACCTCCTGCCCACAAAGGGTTTTGCTTCCCTTCCAGAGTCAAAAGCTATTCATGGGAAGTGGCTCCCTTGCTAGAAACCTTGCATTCAAGTGGGGTCATGTGATTCAGTTCAGGTTAATGAAATGTGGGCAGAAATTATGTTCATCTCTTTAGATCTGACCCATAAAATTCTGCTCCTCCACTTTAGCCGTCTCTCATTATCTACCAGTCAAGACCATCAAAAAGGTACCCTTGGAAGCAGTGTGTTAAAGATGACAGAGCAGGGCTGGGGATGTAGCTCAGTTAGTAGAGTGCTTACCTTGCAAGCACAAGGCCCTGGGTTCAATCCCCAGCACCACAAAAAAAAAAAAAAAAAAAAGGATGGCAGACCCTTCATTAGACTGGTCCCTGAGTCACTGTAGAGCAGACCTCTCCTGGACCATATGGTGCCTTTGTACTTTAGGTCAATTAAAAACAAATTTCTATTGTGATAAGCCATTGGGGTTTCAGGGTTTGTTTTGGCAGTCAGCACTATCTTAATTTAAACAAAAGGGCTTTTGAGTGATTGATAACAAAGAGATGGACAGAAGGATGGAGAAAGTAGGAAGGAAGACTGAGGGAAGTATTCATCTCAGCATCAGCAAAAAGAAGAAACTAAAACATATTGTTCGAATGAGACAGACATCATTGCCCTGTGTTCATGTATGAATGCAGAGATGGTGTGACTCTACTTTGTGTACAACCAGAGAAACAACAGCTGTACTCCATTTGTGTTCAATGAATCAAAATTAATAAATTAAAAAAATAAAATAAAGGAAAAAAAAGAAGAAAATAATAAAACATATTGTTCTATAAATTAGACATTTGGAAACAAGCTGAAATTATTACACCTTACTATAAGACTCTGAAGCAGACTCTATGAGAACAGAAGAGGAATAGTTTCTGTGCTGTGTGACACTCAAAGTACTTTTTATTCCCATTAGCCATCCAGTGTAAAAGTATCCCTTTTCTAACAACTGCTGTTTATCCTCAGTGAAGATGAAATCATTTTTTAAATTCACAAGACAGCTAATTGAAAGGGTACAAACTGTGACATCACCAATAGATTCCTTGCCATCGCCCACCATAAACTAAAGGCAAAAGGAGGAAGTTGTTTATTTATTTAAAATATTTTTTAGTTGTAGATGGACACAACATCTTTATTTTATTTATTTTTATGCAGTGCTAAGGATTGAATCCAGTGCCCTGCACACGTGAGGCAAGCGCTGTACCCACTAAGCCACGGTCCCAGCCCTATTAGTTTATTTTTAACAGCCCTGTGGATGTGCTTTACCCCTGAACTACCTACTCAGCCCTTAATTTTTTTTTTTTTAATTGAGCCAGGGTCTTGCTAAGTTACCCAGGCTGGCCAGCCTTTAACTTGTGATCCTCCTGCTGCAGCCTTCCCAGGTGCTGGGAGTGCAGGCATGTGTCACCACTGCTATCGGGAAGTTGCTATTTCTCTTGTGTTACGAGGGGTCTCTGCATTTGCAAAAAAGTAACTCGTGGAATGATCTGATAGAGAGATACTTCAATAAAATTATCTCCTCTGAGAAATAATTACCCTCAGATCGTCACTGTTTAGGACAAGGAGGAATTAATGCTTTGGTCAAGAATTTCCTTGCCTCTGCCTCACTTGCTGCTAGTTGTAAGAGGACAAAGGTGTTACCTGGTCAGCCTGCTAATCTGTTCTGTAGCTCCTGAACCCTAGTAGAAATACCAGTGTGGGAACTTTAAAGAACTTCCTAGCAGCTCAAAAATAGTCTGGTTAGCTATACCAATTTACATCTCTAGGTAGGAAGGACCTTAAATTGCCCTTTTGATAGTCAGATTTCTAGACCTCTTTATCCTTTGTGTCTCTCTCTCTTTAAAATTGTTTAAACTAGTATTTTCAAACATAAAATGTGTATAATAATGGGGTGATGTTTCAATACATGTAGACAGTGTATAATGTTTAAAGTAGGTTAAACAAATCTACTTCCTCATTTATTATTTCTTTATAGTAAAAACTTTAAAAATCCTTTTAGCTTTTTGAAATGTACAGTAAGTTACTAGTATCTATAGTCACCTTATTGGGCAGTACTAGCATACCAGAAGTATCTGTTCCTATCCAACTTAGTGCCCACTAATCAACCTTTCTATATCCCTTTCTCCCCCTACTCTCAACTTTTACGAGATTAACTTGTTTCCACACATAAGAGGTTATACAGTACCTGTCTTTCTGTGCCTGGCTTATTTCACGTACCATAATGATCTCCATGTCACAAAGAACAAGATTTCATTCTTTTTTATGGCTGAATAGTATTCTAAAGTGGATATGTACCACGTTTTCTTTACCCATTCATCAGCTGATGGACATTTGGGTTGTTTTCATTTCTTGGCAATTCTGAATACTGCTGCAATGAACATGGGAGTGCAAATATCTCTTTGACATACTAATTTCATTTCCTGTGGATATGTAGCTAGTAGTGGGATTGCTGGATCATGTCTATTTTTAAATTTTTTGAATAATCTCCATTCTATTTTTCATAATGACTGACCAATTTACATTTCCACCAGTGGTGTGCAATGGTTTCTTTTTCTCCACATTCTTGCCAGTACCTGTTACTTTAGGCTTTTTGATAATAGGCATTCTTACGCGAGTGAGGGAGTTTCTTATTGTGGTTTTGATTCACATGTCCCTGATAATTAGTGACATTGAACATTTTTTCATATACCTGTTAGCCATTTGTATGTCATCTGTTTTCATTTTTGTTTTTTGGCAATTAAGGAACAGCTCAAGGGATCTATATGTCTTCTTTTGAGAAATGTTTATTTAGGTCTATTGCCCCTCCTCCCTCCGCCCTTTTTTTAACCAGGTGATTTAGTTGTTGTTACTGACTTTTTGGAGTTCTTTATATATTCTGGATGTCAACCCCTTATCAGATGTATATTTTGCAAATATTTTCTTTCATTTTGTAGGTTGTCTCTTCACTGTTGATTGTTTCCTGTGCCGTGTCTATTTTTGTTTTTATTTCCTGTGCTTTTGGGAGCTTCTCCAAAACAATCTTTGCTCACCTCAATATCCTGACACATTTTCCTGTCTTTTCTTCTAGTAGTTTCATAGTTGCATCTCTCTTCTATCTTCAGTTCTTATTATCTGCTCATTCCCTAATGTCTACAGACATGGTCAAGTCTTTCCTTCAGTGCTAAAATTTTGGGAAGTATATATAGTTTATGTTAGCGGTCTTCACTTTTTCATTTCACATTAGTTTTTACCTTATGGAATTCTGGCTTTTGTTACCATTCTACTCAAAGCATCCTGGCACAAGCCACAGATGACCACTTGACCTTTACTTTTCGGTAACAAAAGACATTTGTGAGCATCTTCTTGAAACTGTTCTCTTGACTGACATGACCTTACTTTCTCCTTTTAATTACCCTTTAAAAAAATTTGTTCTAACTAGTTATACATGACGGTACAATGCATTTTGACACATCATACAAAAAAGAAGTATAACTTGTCATTTTTCTGGTTGTACATAGTGTAGTTATAACAGTCCTGTAATCATATATGTACATAGGGTAATAATGTCTGATTCATTCTACTATCCTTTCTATCCCCATACCCCCTTCCTTCACTCCTAATTCAAAAATACTTCTATTCTTCCCTAGCCACCCCCTTATTGTGATTTAGCTAGCATCTGCATATCAGAGAAAACATTAGACTTTTGATTTGAGTTTGGCTTATTTTTCTTAACATGATATTTTCCAGCTCCATCCATTACTGGCAAATACCATAATCTCATTCTTCTTTAAGGCTGAGTAATATTCCATTATGTGTGTGTGTGTGTGTGTGTGTGTGTGTATCTCACATTTTGTTTATCCAATCATCTGTTGAAGAGAACCTAGGTTGGTTCCATAGTTTAGTTATCATGAATTGAGATGCTATAAACATTGATGTGGCTGCATTACTGTAGTATGCTGATTTTAAGTCCTTTAGGCATAAATCAAGGAGTGGGATAACTGGGTTAGATGGTGGTTCCAGTCCAAGTTTTCTGAGAAATCTCCATACTGCTTTCCGTAGTGGTTACTTCTAATTACTCTTTAAAATTATTATTTGGTTCATCACCACCTTCTAGCATTTAAATCTAATTCTTGTGTTTTCATGCACCTAAACTTTCTGACTTTATATTCTTCACTTGAGTGCTCTTGTTTAGTTCTATGGATTCTACTGTCAGGTATTTGCTGATAACTCACAAATTCATAACCTCATGCCTCGAGCTTTCTATTCAGTCTATTTTCTGAAGTCACATTCCTAAATACATTCTGTGCATCCTTCCTTGAAGGCAATTCATGTCCAAGCTGGGGCATACTCTCTCCCCAAAAAACCATTTCTTCTGCATTATTCATGCTAGACCCCACCCTCCATTCAGAAAGTTTCATGTTGGTTAGTAGTACCACCATCCTCTATCATTCAAGATAAATCCTTAAGTCATTTTTGATCCTACCATTCTTACCTTCCATATGTAAAAAAAAGATCAATTGCTTTTGTGTGTCTCCAAAATGTCCCTTTCACATATGCCCTGTTATCTATTTTCATGTTAGAAGTCTCAGCATTTCTCATTGGGACTATTGCTGTAAACTCACTAGTATCCTAACCTGCAGTTTCTCCTGTTCTTCAACCTATCTCCCATATATTGCTTGTCAGAGCTATCTTTCATATTATCAGAATCAGACTTAACTGATCATTATTTCTTCCTCCTCAAAGAGTGAGAGAGGACCTCTGTTATCTACACAATAAATTATAAAGCTTTAAACATTGCATTAAAAGCTTTTCTTAGTGGTACCTCCCATCACTCCCTCTTTCTGTTCATGCATCTTATTTTCTCATTATAGCTGCTCACAATTCCCCAAAGGCACATTATATCTCCATACTCTTCCTTCCTTTTGTATGGTCATTATCTATCTTTCTCTGTCTGCAGGGCTCTCCCAGTCACTTACTGCTCAATGAAATTCAATTCATCTTTCAAGGCTGAACTTGAATATCACATCAGTTGAAAAGCATTTTTTTTTGGGGGGGGGGCTAGTTTCCCATGGTACTTTGTACTATGATACTATTGTTGGTTGCTTGGTGTCTGACTTCGCTTTAAAGAGTAATGGCTTTAGTTAGTTTAGGGGTGTCTTATTCACCTGTTTCTCTAGTGGTTGGCACAGTTCTTTTGTGGAAGAGAAGCTCAATAAATGCTTCACTAAAGAAATTAAGCGGATGGATAGATATCAGTAAGATCAACACCAGGACTTCCAGATCTACTTTTCAATTCACTACTCAATTAGACGTTGAATTTGCAGGTATTTCTGCTGCCACTGTGTAAGACTGTGAAGTGAGTGTAATTTTAAGTCAAATATTGAGGACAGATTGACAATCCTAATCTCTTTCACCTCTCATCTTAAATTCTGATTATAGTTTATTAGTCAATAACTACTTTGGTGTTTTCTTTTCATGACTTTCTCCTTGAAGTTGAGTTCAAAATATACTTCTAATAACATTATGCTACTGTTTCACATTCAGTGTGGACATGCTAGAGCCTTGATGAAGGTCAACTATACACAGCAGACTGTAGGGATGCCCAATATATGCCTTTGGAGAAATGGCTGGAATAGCATTATTTCTTTGTAAACATAGAATTTAGATAGGAATTTGTCTTTTCTTTTTTTTTTTTTTAACCACTCTGCTTATCTTCTCATTGCTTTTCTGTTGCGTTAATGCACCACTCGTCCTAGGAAAATGGACACCTCTTCTCTGCCCCAACAATGAAGTCCTTAGGCAGTTGGCAGAGCTTGGTGAGACAGAAGAGCTATGACTATTGAACTGTCAGAGTGTGAAACATCAACAGTAGACACAGGAAGACTTATCTCTTCTCTCTTCCTCCTTTATGTCCCTTAGCTCTTTTTCGCATCTCTAGCACAGCACTTAGCTTTGAATTATTGTGAATTGTAAATATGCTTATTAAAACCACTAACCTGGACCAGGGTCCTGGTTGACAGATGCATGTTATTTATATTTGTATTCCCTGCGGTGCTAACATAGAGCCTTGAACACTTCACTTAAAAAACGTTCACTGAACACTTGTTGCAGTGCATGTGTTCACTTACTTTTGAGGCCCAGCAGGAAGTAACAGTGAGCAAAAGTTGCTAATCTTGTGGAGCTGTGAGAATAGTTGCTCAGATATTTTAAATTACAAGCTTAAAACTGGCAGTACTTATTCCTTTGTTTACTAATTTAGCATTTAAAAAATGTTTACTATGTGCCAAATACTCTCATCATTAGGAAGTCAAAGGTAAAAGAGAAAAAGTTCTTGTCACCATTGAGCTCATTCACTGTAGAGGGGAAAATGGACAATAAACAAGTATTCACATATAATAAATTAATAATTTGTGATACATATTAGAAAATTAGTAAAGTTGCTATGATTAATATAAAAATGAGGAGGGATTTACTTAGATAAGGTGACAGATAAGTAGAAGTCTCTCTGAGGAGGTGGCACTTGAGCTGAGATCTAGAGGGGGAAATGAGATATCTTGCCAGGCAATGAGCCAGGGACAGTGAGCTCCAGATGGAGGGAAGTGTTAAGTGCAAAGGCCCAGAGGTGAGAAAGAGAAAGTTCTAGGAACTGGCAGAAGATAGTGAATAAGAGGAAGAATGAATGAGCTCAATATAGACAGGTAGGCAGAAGCTATCTCTATAAATACAGTGTATTAAAGTATCTGGCTTTGATTTTATTCTGAACATAAGAAGAAGCCACTGAAGAATTTTCAGGAGAGGTTACACAGCTGAATTATTTTCAAAAAGTCACTCTGGCTCCTGATGGAGAATGGATTGGAGTAGGGCAAGAGAGGAGACCAAGGAGGAAGCTAAAGTAGTCCAAGTGAGAGCCCAGGGTGTGGTCAGTAGAGGTGAAAATAAATGGATAATTACAAGTAAAATTTGGGTGGTAGAACCAATTAGATATGCTGATGGATACAAGAAATGAATGGCGAAGGGGGTGGAAGCTTTGTAGTGTTGATTTTACTAAATGTGGAGTTCTGCTTTTGAAAGTCTCTAGAGATGATTGAGTGAATTGCTTCACTCACAAAAAAGAAAATTTGCCGTCAAGTTCCACTAAGCTGTTGATAACTCCTTCTGATTGCTGTGCCATAAATTTGGGTCTGACAACTTAGAAAAACTTGTGGGATTCTTATCTTTTGAGTCAGCCACTTTTGCTTCAGACTCATTGATAGGATAAACTAACCTCTATTTCCTATACTTTCAGTATCAAGAATTTCTCTTATCACCTGCCTACTTCCTCCTTATTTTAGATTCTAGATGAAGTTATTTTAAACCAGTATTTACTGAACATAGCCATCTTTTAAAAAATTATATATTTAAACCTAGAAGACAGCATTACTTTCTTACAGCAAAAGCAAACAATTTAGAGTGTAAACCCTTTGGTGTTTTTATTAATTTGACTCTTCTGTAAATACTTCATGAACGTATAAATGCTAAGCATTTGTGCTTGACATGTCATAAAATGATGCTCTCTCCATTTTCTCATAAGTAGAACTGTATGTATATATGTTGTTGATTCATCAAATCTCCCATGAGTTCTTATGACAATAAGAATAAGTAGCTCTCAGTTTTAACTAGGTTTGGGGAAGAATTCTGATTATCAGTTTCTTCCAAACCTCATTTTGGATATGGAAAAGGGAAAAAAAGTGTTGAAGCCCAAATTCTGATGGTTAGACAATTTTAAAGATGGGAACCATTTATTGTTTTTTTTTTAATTTTTAAAAAATTTTTAGTTGTCGATGAACCTTTATTTAATTTACTTATTTTACATGGTGCTGAGAATCAAACCCAGTGCCTCACACATGCCAGGCAACTGCTCTACCACTGAGCCACAACCCCAGCCCACCATTTATTGTTTTGAGTAATTACTGTAGATCCCAGGATCGATGTTGAGAGAAATCAAATTTATAAAGTTGAAGGATATCCAGGCATTGGTAAACTGGACATATTAGATTTCATGCAATTTCTCAATTGTATCATATCACAAAACCACGATCTTGGGTCACAGAGTAATACTTCAGATTTGAATTGTTTTTTTTTTTTTTTTTTGGTGGTACTGGGGATCGAACCCAGGGCCTTGTGCATACGAGGCAAGCACTCTACCAACTGAGCTGTATCCCCAGTCCTCAAATTTATTTTTGATGCCAACAAAATCCAATTTAATATTTCCAGGTAGGTTAGGTTATCTGTTAGTATTTAACTGTTAGTAAAAGATGTTTGATATACCTTCCCTTTTCTTTTGCTTTAACTCTTTCAAACTGCCTAAGGGATGATTTGGTTCCAGGTGCCTCTTTTTTCTTCCCATGCTTCATAGGTTTGTTGAATTCTCTCCTAATGCTTTAAAAAAGCAAACCCATCCCTCATTTGAAGGGTTTGCTGTGTGAGTCTGCAGTAGCTATCAGAAGCAGTGATCTTCAGTTTGTGCTTCAGTGAGGGTGAAGTTGAAAGCTATTCTGCCTGGAGGCCTATGCTTGGATTAAAAGAACAAACAAAATCACCACAAATGATAACTCAATATTTTGAGGTCATTTTAGACCCAAATATTTTATAAGAAGCTAGGTTGTACAGGATCCTGGAACAGTTAATTTTCATTTTGGGGAGGATGCTCTCTTTTTCACCTTAGACAAACAGTTTGTTTTCTGAAATCTTGCTTTGTGGCACAGATTTTGGAGTATCAGGTCTCCAATGTACAATTCACTAAGTGAATGTATAATTCATGGCTGAATAAATTAGGAAAAATCTCAATAAGTCATTAATTATAAGCAATCAATTCTGATCATAAAGAACCAAGAACTCAACTATCTCCATAGGTATAGGAAGGATTCATTTAGCCTTTTCTCCTAATCACTCATCATATTTGCTACTCTTTTTTTTTAATATTTTTTTTTGTGTAGATGGACACAATACCTTTATTTTATTTGTTTATTTTTATGTGGTGCTAGGGATCAAACCCAGTGCCTAGACCAGCACTGTGCCACTGAGCCAGGATGCCAGCCTATATTTGCTACTCTTAATTTGAGGAAATCAGGTCAAACCAAATTAATCTTCCACATCATGACCTCATAGGTTGATCACCTCAAAACTCATTATATAAAGTTTTCAACAAGCTTCCTGTGTTTTATTCCAACATTTAAAAGTAAAGCAGCTGAGTCCTGTAATTTGTCAAAAATATTACAAAATGTTACTATAAGAACTGTTCCTAGGGGAGAAGAGGTAAGATACCATGAAAACTGAGATAATGAGAAAACAGAAAAAAAAAAGTTGAAATTTATTCTGGGCTAGCCTAATGTTATGTAGAAATATTAAGCAGTAATTGGACAGCACCACAAGCTGGTGGCCCCCAATTGTCTACTCCTTTAGCTTCAAATCTACTGTTAAGGTCACTAATGGGTTGAATTACAAAGGCTGGTGGCCACTTCTCTGAACTGCCTTACTTAAAATGCACAAGTTGCCTCAAATGGGTTTTCTACTCCCCCACTATTAGCATAATAGCAGGGATTAGTTTATTAAATTAGCAAGTTAATCTGATATCTCAGTGCCTAAGAGACTAGTACAGGACAGATTAAGTTCAGGGTATGACAGTGATGAATAGTGGGAAAGAGAAAGGAGAATAAGATGGTGAGTGCTTTTATCTAGAATACATATCCAAAATCTTTTGATGCCATAAATAAGTTTTGATGATACATATGATTCTTCAGTGATACTGTGCTTACAGTTTGATAAAAACACACATAAACCACCCTCTTACAAAGTCAGGGAAGGATATTACCTACTCATTTCTTTCGGTCACAATTATGTGTCTATACACATTAGATCACTCTCTTTGGTATGTCAATTCTCTGAACAAATTCTGGGACAACAGCCGTCTGATATTTAAGATAAAGAAAACTCAACTTCACCCGTAGCACTGACTTCTGGCTCTGCTACTTCCTTTTTCCAGCACCATCCTCAGATTATTGACTCTTTCAGCTTAGGCAGAAACTACTTCCTTGGGTGGCCTATTTCTGAAAATCAACTACTTCTTGGCATCAGCACAATATTTTCATCTGTGTCTAATTCCCAAATAGGGTCAACAAGTTCAGGGTAAACAAGTGAGTGTCAAAAGCCCAGGAAAATGAACTAGAAGAGATAGGTGTGTTGTTTTACTTCTGAGTGGTCTCCTTATACACAGATACACAGGTCTCCATGTCAGGCACTGGCTTACCTGGTGTGATTTTAGAAGCATAGAGTTAATCTCCCCAGTCTGCTGAAATACATAAGATGTTCTAGAGAGAAGTTGGAGAGCAAATGGAGAACAAAAGGGGAAAACAATGTGCAGGGAGTGAAGGATGAAGGCCACGAAGATGAACTCTGCTTGGAGAGTTCTATTTATCAGACCTGCCTGAAATGGAAAGCAATTGTAGCCAGTTTCTTTGAAAGGCCAGCCTGAACTGCCAAAAACATTAAATTTTGAGTGATTTCCATCTCACTGACTCAGGGAGCCTTGAGCTCTGAGATTAATACTTCAGTAACAAGGCTGGTGCCCGCCAATGCTGGGGAGAGGCTGAATTCCAACTTAAATGAATCTAAGGAAGCCTTTTTTTTATAACTCTTCATCCCGTTTATAATTTTACTCTCTGCCATTAAGAGAAATACGATGACTCCTCAGTACTGGTGTTATTCAATTATCAGAGAACCGAATATCCAGCATCTGAGGTTGGAAGTGTTTGCTCTTCTTGTTCCAGTGTCCCAGCCTGTTGCTGAAATGCTCCTAGTTAACAAAAAATGCTGAGAAAGCAAACTTATACAGCCATGATATGTCTGCATAAAACCGTATTTCCTCTCTTGAGAACCTCTGAGGATTTTGACCTAAGGCTATTGTTAATTCAGTGGTACTCTGGTTGCCCTGAACCTCAGCTTTCAATCCTCTGATAAGTTCCAGGATGGGAGAACAAATTAGCTAGCAAGGGTTTGTCTGGGAACTGATCTTAAAATGTTTATTAGGTAATTCAAGAGTAGTCTTTTAAAACTATGTAGTTGCCAACTCTATGTATTAAGCATCAGCAGCAGAACTAGTAAGATACAGTCCCCCCCTATTAGAACTTTTACTTTCTGAGGTTTTAGTTACCCAGGGTCATCTATAGTCTGGAAATAATAAATGGAAAATTTCAGAAATAAACAATTCTTAAGTTTTTAATTGTGTGTTGTTCTGAGTAGCATCATGAAATCTCATGCCGTCTCACTCTGTTCTGCCTGGGACTTGAGTCACTCCATTGTCCAGTGTATCCACTACCCATCCGTTAGTCACCACATAGTAGCCCTTTAGGTTATCAGATTAATTGCTGCAGTACTGCAGTTCTTGTGTTCAAGTAATCCTTACTTTATTTAATAATGACCCTGCCAGAGTGAAGATGCTTATAATCTTGTGGTCTCCCCCACCCCTGCTTTCAGTGCTAAGGATGGAATCGAGGGTCTCAGGCAACTCTACACTGAGTTACACCCCCAGCCCAATGCCTGCAGTTTGGAATATGCCAAGAGAAGCTGTAAAGTGCTTCCTTTAAGTGAAAAGGTGAAAGGACAGTAAGATATTTTGAGAGAAAAGGAGAGAGAAAACACATTCATGTAACTTTTATTGCAGTATATTGTTAGAATTGATCTACTTTATCACTTTTTAATTTTGCATTGTGTATAATTTACAAATTAAACTGTATTATATGTATGTATGAATTGGAAAAACTGTAGCACCTATAGGGCTTGATACTATTCATAGTTTCAGGTATTCATCCACTTTGGATCTTAGAAAACCCAAGGGAGGTACTAAATTATAGTAAAATCCTTTTGGGGATTCTGTACAATTCATATAAGGAACTTAGACTCAGTGTTTTGTTCATTTTTTTTTTTTTTTTTGGTTTTTGGGATTGAACTTTTTTTTGGGGCACTCCACCACTGAGCCACATCCCCAGCCCTATTTTGTATTTTATTTAGAGGCAGGGTCTCACTGAGTTGCTTAGGGCCTCGCTAGGTTGCTAGGGCTGGCTTTGAACTTGCGAACCTCCTGCCTCAGCCTCCGAAGTCGCTGGGATTACAGGTGTGCGCCACCGCGTCTGGCTTTTGTTCATTTTTGAATTGTGTGCCCCCAAATGCTGATGGCAGAAGAATATTGCTATCTGATTCAGTCACAAGATTTAGGTAAGACACATTTGAAGGGTCTATTACTGCAAAGGCAGGGGAGGAAAAAAAAAAACATGTTCTGAATACTTTCTTTGTATACTATATTATTGAGGTATTATACTACAAAACCTTTCTTAATGCTCACCAACTTGAGGAAGAAGGCATCATTATTGCTTTTATGTAGGTAAGAAAACATTCTTAGAATCATTATGTAACATCCCAAAGGTCACAGTTCCTAGAAGAGGCGGGATTTATAGGCACATAATCTGACTCAACAGTTCCTATTCTTTCCAATACAGCATGTTTCTTTAAAAAAGTTTCCCTCTCAGGGAAAAGACCACAAAAATCTACTGCCTGACTTAATATCACCATCAGAATCTGGAACAGATTTTCTAATGAATCAGCATGAAGTAGGCTGAGCAGCATGCCCACAAGCATAGTTGTCTCTAATAAAGCTTGGTGCAGAACATGGTCACAAGGGTAATGAAGCCCGAGGACTGTCAGAGTTTAGTCTCTCTGGTGAGTCACAGTGTGAGGAATAGTCAAATTTGGCCTATCTTCTTTTTGAGCCAGAATAAGTTCTGCATTTGCCAGCCATGTTGTTGGTGTCTTGTTTCCAGGAAATTAGTAATAAACTTACAGTTGAAAACACATGCTTTATTAAAGGAATGATTTTCATAAAAGAGTAGTGTGGAGGAGTAGAAAGCACAACCCACTAGGATGCCACAGACTAGGTTTTACCCCACAGAATGGGGGACAGGTTCATATCTAGTCTGGTTTGTGGAACTGAGAACTATTCTCAACTTAGCGTTAAGCTCATTGGGAAAGAGTTCTAGGGGGCGGGATCCATGGACGCAGGATTGGGAGTGGTGGTAAACACCATAAATATGTCCTCTTTATTCAGTCTCTCCTCCCTTCTCCCACCTATTAACTTTATGACTTTGGGTCAGTAACTGAGCATCTTTAAGGCCTTCATAAAGCAAACTGGGGATAATGATACCTTATTTATCTGAAGGCAGAGTAAACAGACTGACTCTCTGAACTCTTCAAGACTTTCACCTATAGAGTTTAAGATTCTATTTTTAAAAGGGCAATAGTAATTTTAAAAAAAATTTAAAAATGATTTTGCTCTAAGTCAATGAGATGAGAATAACATGTCAATTCTTTTTACATATCTGAAGAATACTGAGGAAATCTATTATATGGCTAACTTAAGTATTACCTGTAATCTCTAGTGGGGCCAGTGAAAATTATTCAGGAAGATACAGGATTACAGGGCAGCATTCTAAATATCTAGGCAGATATTGAAAATTCAGAATATAACACTGTGAGAAAATGCATTACTAAATCTCATCTTAGCCTTGCTTTGAGAAGGAACAGGTGATGTCTCCTTTATGCGAAGTATTCAATGAAGAACACTTCTCACTATTTTCAAAACCCATGATCCATGCAGTAAGTATAAAATAGGCTCAGAATTGCTTATCACAGATCTATATCTTACCTGGGATCACAGAGAAATTTGGTTTTCTCTCCTTCTTCTCTCCAGATAAGCCATTCTCGAAAAGAAGGATGTACAAACATACGAGTCATGTCTCTGCGCTTGATTAGGAACATGGAGAGGTTCTCCATTCTCTGCTGAAAATCTTCCCATTCTAGTGTGCCTTCAATGCTACCAGCATTGATGGCCTGGAAGATATGCTCATCAGTCAGTGGGTGGAGAGAGGCCACTGCCACGTTCAGGAGAGGCATCACCCGGTCAAAAGAAGACTGGGTTGGGAACTTCATATTGCACTGGAGTAAATAAACCTCTGAGAGTGAAACAGGAACTACTTTGTAGCTAGAGCTCTTTAACACTAAATATCCTTTCTCTATGAGGTCAAATGTGAGTTTCAGATATAGATAGGACCCTTGACTGAGGGTCTTGAGATGAGAACTGAGCTTGCCAAATGTAGTATTGTCCATTTTGCCATTAAGTGAAATGTTATTCTGGATCTCTGAGCTGCTGTGTATCCGGTGCAGGATGTAAGCCTGCAGGTCCTGGTCTATGGCTTCATTCTCTTCTAGTCGATCCAAAAAAATCCTATGGAAAGGCAGCAACTTGGTAATTTCCTAAAACAGACAGAAAGAGAGAGAGACAGAAAGACCTTCAGTTTCCCCTAACTTTTGTGATAAACTATGAGGTCCACAAATTTACTCTGAACTGAGTGGACAAAGAAAAGAGAGAAACATGATAAAGTATTAGTATCTACAGATTCAAACAAATTAGTTGCATAGGAAGGACTCTATTTTTCCTAATATTGGGACTTTTAAGATAATTTTTTTATAGGTCTTTGTAAGGGTACTTTAGGAGTGATTTCATGACTAGTATTCTAAACAACACTCCTAAAATAAACAGAAAATGGAGTGCCAAATAATTCTTTGGCTGTAATTCTTTTCAGTGTAAACCAGGGCATAATGCCTAAGTACAAGTCAGTAAAATAATGCATATGGATTCAAAGAATGCCAGGTAAAAAATGTGGCTTTTAATAAAAAAACAAAACAAGGATAATATGTGGTTTTCTAACTCTCCCAATAAAATACTACATTAACATAAGCCTTCTTGAGATGCATGAGCTGAAAGGAACACTTCTAAAAGTAGAAGCTTGGTGCCTTGTGATCTGCTTGGAAATTATGTTGGGGTAAGGTGACAGGGCTTTGTGGTGACTCTTATGCATGGACTCCATCCTTTCTTAACTACTTATAGACTTGTTCCTGTAAGAATCCATTCTCTTCTGCATCAATTTCTTCTTTTCATCTGGATCACATAGACATACATTCCTATATTCTTCTTTTCGGCTACTATTCTCTAACTTTGTTTCCATTTTTAGTAAAACTTAGGGAAACTTTTCTGTACCTGCTATTTCTAATCCCTCCCTTCCCATTTTCTCCTATATTTGTTCCAATCAGGCTTCAGCCCCACCACTTCCCCCAAATGGTTCTTGTCAAGGTTGTCAGCAATCCTCACCTTGTCAAATCTAACAATCAACTTTTAGTTCTATTTCTTTAACATCTCAATGGTGTTTTGACAGTTGACCACACCACTCTGCGCCTCTTTTTGGGAGTCGCTTCCTGCAGCCTGCTTCCATTGCACACTCCTCTTATTTTCCATTTAGTATGCTAGCCACTCTTATTCATGCCTCTTCTGCTAGCTTCTCTTTTATTTCCAAGCACACCTAGGGTTTGGGTCTCTATTTTTTTTCTCTACCCATTCTTACTCCCCAAAACTGTTTATTTACTCTTATGGTTCTAAATATCTATATGTGGATGATGTCTAAATTTATGTTTCCAGATCAGTTGACTCCCCTGAGTTCCCAGCTTATAACTCTCTACTTGACAGTTATGCTTGGATGTTTCAAAGACAACTTAATGTGATTAAATCTGAACTATTAAATTCTGTCCCCCACCACAAAACTTTCCCCATGTCAAATCCTTGGGGGCATCTGTGATCTTTATTCTTCAAACCAACATTTGCTCATCAAAAGCCCAAGATTCATTCTTGAATCTTCTCTCTTGTTCATACTCACATTCAGCCCATCATCAAATCCTTTTGATTCTCCTTCAAAATATACTCCAAATGTGGCTGCTTCACATGGCCTCTACCATTATTACTCTAGTCACTTTTCATCTGTATTTCTGATTACATTCTTTTTTTTTTTTTGTACTGGGGATTGAACCCAGAGGCACTCCACCACTGAGCCACATCCCCAGCCCTATTTTGTACTTTATTTAGAGACAGGGTCTCACTGAGTTGCTTAGGGCCTCGCTACATTGCTGAGGCTGCTTTTGAACTTGCGATCCTCCTGCCTCAGCCTCCCAAGCGCTGGGTTTACAGGCGTGTGCCACCGTGCCTGGCCTCTGATTACATTCTTGATCATCTACATTTTATTATCTACACAGCCAGCAGACAAAGAGATCTTTTAAAAAGATAGATCAGATATCATCACTTTATAATAAGGCCCCTTGGAAAGTTCTTTCCTATCTACCCGACCTAAAACAACCTTTATCTCCATTTATCCTTTATCCTGTTTTTTCCCTCATGATGCCAAACACTGCCTATGATTTTAATATGTTTAATTTTTTACTTGTTTTTTGTTTTCTTAACCAGAATATAAGCTTTATGTACTTAGGGATATTGTATGTCTTGTTCCCTGTAATCCTTAGCCTCTAGAACAGTGCCTGGCATGCTCTAAGTCCTCCAGAAATGTTTGTGGGAATTATGTATGATCAAATTTAAGGGTTCATTTTTTAAAACCTATGAATTATATAAGAATGTTGGACCTAAAAGAAAATATTGAAAGAATTCTTAGTTGAAATAAATGAAGTATCTGGGGAGTTATTGCAGGCCTCTATCCATGAAGACAATGAAATATGGACTTTGTGGATTAGAATGTACAGCACTTTTTCTGTTCTTTGGCATACATGAAAAATTAAAGTTTTCTGGTCTACCCAGATATACTTAAAATTTCTTTTGCAACTGCACATGGTATTATGAAAAAAAAAAACATATCTGAGGAAGATATCACCAAAGCATACATTTGGTAAAAACAGAGGTTGAGTTCCTTCCTTCTATTTATCCTTCATCTTTAACAATCCAACTACTGGCCAACAAAGATAGGTCATACACCCTATCTTATATACTAGGGATTGAACCCGGGGGTACTTAACCACTGAGCCACATCCCCAGCCCTTTTGATATTTTGAGAAAGGGTCTCGTTAAGTTGCTTAGGGCCTCACTAAGTTGTTGAGGCTGGTGTTGAAGTTGCAATCCTCCTGCCTCAGCCTCCTGAGCTGTTAGGATTAAAGGCATGTGTCACCATGCCTGGCTGGCTATGTACAGTTTAGCTGTAAAGATCCATTTATATTGATTATTTACATTCTTTAACTCAATTTACTTTGAGATTGACAATAAACATCTGTAAGGTGATGTCCAGGATAAGAAACACAGTTTCTGATCATGGAAGACAGTAAAGGTCAATATATGGGAATAATACCAACATCTGGGGAGAAGAGAAAAGGGAACTTAATGCAGGACTCTTTCCTGTGCATTATCAATTATTACAAGGGAGGTTACATCAAAAGAGTGGGATGGATGTATAATGTTTGAGATTTTAATATACACCCAAAGACAGAATGATTTAAAAAGAAAAGGTTGAGAAACACTGTTCCAAATCATGTGTAAATATTTAAAGAGTGAGAGATACCAGCCAGGTGCAGTGGCTCATAACTGCAATCCCAGCAACTTTGGAGGCTGAGGTGGGAGGATCCCACGTTTGAGGCCAACCTCAGCAATTTAGTAGTGTCCCAAAAAAAAAAAAAAAAAAAAAGAGCTGAGAATGTAGCACAGTGGTAGAGCATCCCTGGGTTCAATCCCCAGTATGCTGGGGGTGGGGGCGGAAGGGGAAGGACAGGGAAAGGGAGATACCAACTCGGTTATAATGAGAATGGTGGGGAAGATAGAATCATTTATCCTTTCCTATTCCTTCTTACAGGCTGTTAAGTGATCAATGATGTAGCAGGGAAGATAATTTAAAGCAAACAACAACAAAAAAACCCCTCATCTCCCAGTTCCAATAAATTTAATGTAAAGCCCTAATATTTCCAGTATTTGTTAGAGGAGGGCACAAACAGAAGACTGTTCACCTCCATGCCACAGAAAAGTTGTTCAAGTAGAAGCAGAGGGAAGAACCGGACTCTAGACTATAAATTAAACTGGATTTTGCATGGCATTTAATGATAAAAGAATGTGAAACAAAAGTCAAAGTGCTGGGGATTTTTCTTTTCATTGCTGTCCTCAGGACAAAGTAGGCCCTCTCTAGATTTAACTCGTACCCTCTTTGGGAATTATTCTTGCTAAACCTGTGATATAGTTGGTTTAGAAAGAGTCATTGCTAAGAGAACTAGGATCTAGATTTTTTCAGGTTAAGCCCTTTCCAAGGGAAATGATTAACGGTTCAAAAGCAAACAAACACATACCTGTAAACTGGTCCTAACTGTTACAATTAGTTTGAGCCAAGAAGGAAATTTTCCAATCATTTTACTCAGAAACGATACAATTGTATCCCCATAATCCGGTTTGTGAAATTCTGCTTCATTTAGTCCATCAATTAAAATGATGAAATCTTCATCTGGGATTTTTCTCTCTGAGATAGAAAGAAACAAATTACTTTATAATTACCAAGTAGATAAGTGAGTTCTTACTGGGTCTTTGGTTAGATATCTGCCTGGAAAAAAAAAAATTAGAAAGACCTCTCATATGGTCTTGAATGCTCAGGATATGTAACTTCTTATAAAGACATGATATAATTCATTTAGTGGAATCATTTTTTTTTTTACCAGATGTGAAAGCTTTTGTTACATATACGTATGTATTATCACTTTCATAAATCCTCATACTATGAGTTGTGATACACAGTATAAGTTAGGAGAATCTGTACATAGAAATTCATTTTTCTCTCACACGTAAAAAAAGTTAAATAGAATGTGTTTTGGTTTTTTTTTTTTTTTTTTTTTTTTTTTTTTTTATCAGCATCAAAGAGAATACAGAGTATCACATGTTCTTTGGGGAATTTCTCCCCAAAAGGTTTAATTTTCTTTTTCTTTTTATGGTATCTAGAATTGAACCTAAGGGTGCTCTACCACTGAGGTACATCCCAGTCCTTTTGTATTTTTTAATTTTTGAGACAGGGTCTTGCTAAGTTGCTGAGGCTGCCTTCAAACTTGGGATTCTCCTGCCTCAGCCCCCCAAGTCACTGGAATTACAGGCATGTGCCACCATGCCTGGCAAAAGGTCTAAGTTAGTCTAAAAGTAGTATATAGGACTACATGTGAATGTGTAGTGGGAAAGGAGGGAGGGAGGAACACAGAAAAGGTACTGCAGCCCACAGACAGATCTGAACCAGGGAGATCAGATCCCAAGATACCAGCAGCTTGTAAGACAATACTTAAAGCAAACTCAACAAGACTAGTCCTTTGTGTGATCTTTCCAGGGGAGGAGACATGTCAGAAAGACAAAATCAGATACACATATCCAGTTCCCTCCTGGACTCTACCTGATTCTAAATTAATAAAATCAGTTTATCTTTAGGTCTAGGTTGAAGAGGCAGCTTAGTGAGATTTTATTTTTCTACTCTGATTAAATCTTATTGGTCTTGAACAACATCCTACAATTAGAGTTTTAAAAATCCCCAAATTGAATGATTATTTTAGTTTAAGTGAATTGTATTAAATGAAAGTTACTAGTTAGTAGGACCTTACAGGTTCTGAAGAGAGGGAAGAGGACAATAAGTCATAAACGAGAAATATGCTTTTTTGAGGAGGAAGAAGAAAATGAGGCTGAGCTCTGAATAGCGAACTGTGGTCTTCGGTACAAGATTGGTGCTTTCCTTTAAAAGAGTCAAAAACAAACTATACATGCTATTTTGGTTTCACATTTGAACATACATAGATCTTTTGCAATGATTAACGACTTTGTATGTTTCCTTTAAAGCACAAGCTTTGTATAAAGGAATTTAATTCTGATATCCTAAATATTCTAAGTCAGCTCTCAAATTATGAAGAGTTTTAACTATTACTTTTCTTTTGTGTGTGTGTGTGTGTGTGTGCGCGCGTGCGCGTGCACGTGCGTGTGCATGTGTGCTGGAAATTGAACCCAGGGTCTTGTGCATGTGAGGCAGGCACTCTGAGCTGTATCCCCAGCCCTAACTATTATTTTCATGTGGTGACATTTTAGGAAAAGAAATGAACTGTGGACTGCAGCTCTTTTAACAACAATTATTAATTAATAAAATGGCTTAATAGATGATGTAACACTAAGTCCAAAGAACTAAGGAAAAAAGAGGAATTGATTGGAACTAACCAGGATTTATCCAAACAACTGGGAACTATTATGCTCTTGATTTTGAGGACTCTGACTCCCTTAAGTTTATAAGTGTCTTTAGTCTCCATGGAGGAATTTTCTAACTGCATCTGCTTGGCTGAGCACCACCACCTAGTCTCAACCAGCAGCATACTGGAGCTGTCCTGCCCTGCTCACTGCAATATTTTTGGGCTGGGTTTTAAGCAGTTGGTAGCTTGAAATTGGCTATGGTGGGAATACTTACACAATGGAAATTGGCAAATGTTAAATCATCTTTCTGCCACTTGGTCGCTGTTAAAAATTTATCAGCACACCATTGTGCCTACTCTTCCATTACACCTGCTTTAATTTCCTCTGGGTTCCTTCCTAAAAAAGCCAAGATCCTCAAGTAGAGAAAAAGGCTCATACTAATGCATCTGTAGAGATTCTTTTTGCGGTGGGGAAAGAACATTGCAAATATATTCCCAAGCTTAAAGACTAAGAATGTGCTCTAAAATATGATACAAATATTTTGATGAATGAAATAACTCATTTGCTTCAATAAAAATTTCATTTACACAAATTCCCAGTAAAGTGTATTATTCATCCCATGAGTAAAATAGATATCAGGTTTTTCAAAAAGACGATTATGTGCCCTCCTTAATCAAGATAATGATATTTTAAAAAGTGCTATATAGATTTAACCCAATTCCTGTTAAGGTTCTGATGACATTCTTTAGAGAAATAGAAAATGCAGTCATAAAATTCATTTGGAAAAATAAGAGGCCCAGAATAGCGAAAGCAATGCTCAGCAGGAAGAGTGAAGCAGGGGGAATCACAACATCAGGCCTTGAATTATACTACAGAGCTACAGTAACACAAGCAGCATGGCATAGGTACCAAAGCAGAAATTAAGAGCCATGGTACAGAACAGAAGGCACAGAGCCAAACCCACATACACATGGTTATCTCATACCAGACCAAGGTGCCATAAACATAAATCAGAAAAAAGACAGCCGCTTCAACATATAGTGCTGGGAAAACTGGAAATCCACGTGTAATAAAATGAAATTAGACCCCTATCTCTCAACCTGCATAAAATTCAACTCTAAGTGGATCAAGGATCTCCCCATTAGACCAGAGACCCTCTGCCTGCTAGAAGAAAAAGCAGGCCCAAACCTCCATCATGTAGGTTTAGGAACTGAATTCCTCAACAAGACTCCTAAAGCTCAAGAAGTAAAATCAAGATCAATAAATGGGATTGTATCAAATTAAAGAGCTTCTTCACAGCAAAGGAAACAGTCAAGAACATGAAGAGAGAGAGTACAGAATGGGAGAAAATCTTTGCCACCTGCACCTCAGATACAGCATGAATCTCTAGGATACATAACAACTAAAAAAACTCAACACCAAAAAAATGAATAATCCAATCAATAAATGGGCAAAGGAAATTAAAAGACACTTCAAAGAAGAAATATGGACAACAAATACATGAAAAAATGTTCAATATCTTTAGCAATTAGAAAAATGCAAATTAAAACTACAATGAAATTTCATCTTACTCCAGTCAGAATTGCAATTATAAAGAATACAAGTAACAATAAATGTTGGCAAGGATGTGGGGAAAAAGGTACACTCATACACTGCTGGTGGGACTGAAAATTGGTGCAACCACTCTGGAAAGCAGAATGGAGATTCCTCTGAAAACTTGAATGGGACTACCATTTGACCCAGTTATCCTACTTCTCAGCATATATCCAAAGGACTTAAAATCAGCATACTATAGTGACATGGCCATATCAATGTTCACAGCAGCTGAATTCACAATAGCTAAGCTATGGAACCAACCTAGGTGCCCCTCAACAGATGAATGGAAAAAGAAAATGTGGTACATATACACAATGGAATATTAGTTAGCTATAAAGAAGAATGAAATTATGGCATTTGCCAGTGAATGGATGGAACTGAAGGCTATCATGTCAAGTGAAATAAGCCAATCTCCAAAAACCAAATGCCCAATGTTCTCTCTGATATGTGGGTGCTGCCTCACAATAGGTGGAGGGGGAGGGAGGTGTGTAGGTTCACCAGATTGGACAGGGGGGAAAGGGGGGGAAGAGAGGAGGGATGGGAATGGGAAAGACAGTAGAATGAATCAGACATAAGTTTCCTATGTTCGTTTTTAAATTTCTGCAGATTATTTAAATAATACTCTAGGAACTTTTAAAAGATCTTACAAATGAAAACTAAAAAAAAATTGGGTACTAACAAAGGACTACTACTTAATATTTTGTGATGTAAGAACATTTAAAATACAACTACCATCCATTTCACTATCATTTCATAGAATAAAAGATATTTTCAGATTTAAAAAATTGAAGCACATAAGCCTATATACATACATATTTTTCTTATTTTTGTCATGAATTAATTGAAAACTTTAAATGTCCTGGTGTTTCAGAACCATTGCACTAGCTGACCAGTCATTGGAAAGGTTCTCCAAGACTTTTAACTCTTGTTTTCAAAATTTATTTATTAGTGCATTATAGTTAAACATAATAGTGGGGCTCATTTTGATATATTCGTAAATTCAAATAACTGTTTTCTTCATTTCAATCCCCAGTACTCTCTTTCCCTTCTCTTATCCCTTTCCCTCTACTCTATTGGTTTTCCTTCTTTTTACTCACTTATTTTAAATTGATACATTATAGCTAAGTACAAAATTGGAATGAATGGTGATGTATTCATAAAAGCACATAGCATAATTTGGTCAATTTTACTATCAAATTCTCCTCTTTCCATCCCCTCCTCCCTCACCCTTGGCACCCTGCTTTGACTCTACTAATCTTCCTTCTACTTTCACAAGATCCCCCTACCATTTTGGGAAGTGATGGGGATTGAAGTCAGGGCCTTGCACATGCTAGGCAAGTGCTGTACCACGAGCTACAGTCCCAGCCTCCACTCTTTTTATTTTTTTTCTCTCAAGCCTTCGTATATAAGAGAAAATATTTGACCTTTGACTTTTTAAGTCTGGCTTATTTCATTTAGCATGATGTTCTCCAGTTCTACCCACTCAGCAAATGATACAATTTCATTCTTCTTTATGGCTGCAGAATTCCATTGTGTATATATACCACATTTTCTTTATATATTCATTTGTTGATAGGTACCTAGGCTGGTTCCATAACTCGCCTATTACAGATTGTGCTGCTCTAAACATTGGTATGCATGTATCATAGTACGCTGATTTTAGTTCTTTTGGATAAGTACCAAGGAATGGTATACTTGGGTCATATGATCCTAGTCTTCTGAAGAATTTCCATACTGCTTTCCAAAGTGGTTATACTAATTTGTAGTCCCATCAACAATGTGTAAGTGTACCTTCTCCCCACATCCTTGCCAGCAATTATGGTTATTTGCATTTTTTTTAGTTGGACCTTTAATTATTTAGATGAGGTGCTGAGAATCAAACCCAGTGCTTCACAACATGCTAGGCAAGTGCTCTACAACTGAGCTATAACCCCAGCCCCTGTTATTTGCATTTTTGATGATTGCCACTCTAAATTGGGATGAGATGAAATCTCATTGTAGTTTTGATCTGTATTTCCCTAATTGCCAAGGATGTTGAACATTTTTTCATGTATTTGTTGGCCAATTTGTATCTCTTCTCTTGAGAAATATCTCTTTAGATCTTCTGCCCATTTATTGAGTGGTTATAGTTTTTTTTTTGGTGTTAAAGTTTTTGAGTTTTTTATGTATTCTGGTTATGTATGAATCCTATCAGAAAAGTACCTCACAAAGATTTTCTCCCATTCTGTAGGCTCTCTCTTCACACTCTTATTTCCTTACTGAGTAGAAGCTTTTTAATTTGATGCCATACCATTCATTGATTCTTGGTTTTACTTCTTGAGCTTCAGGAGTCTTATTAAGGAAGTCGATCCCTGCACCAATGTGTTGGAGTGTTGCCCTGATGTTTTCTTCTAGTAGTTGCATTGTTTCTTGTCTAATTCTGAGATCTTTGATCCAATTTGAGTTGATTTTTGTGCAGGTTTTCCATCTTTTGAAAATATACATCCATCAGGGATTCCCTATTGCCTCCATTTACATGTATATTTCATAAACACTTGTTCTGTTTTCCTTAGTAGTCCCATTCGAGGACCTTACCTAGGTGCCTGAGAGAAATAATAATTTTATAGATTACAAGAGTAGAGAACATACCCAGTAACAAATTAAGAAGTGAATCCTAATACATGAGATTCTTTCACTAGTACATTGTATAGAAATTATTATAAATGTAAAAAAGATTCAGATCATATTTTTATTTAGAAAAGTTTCATGTTACTTCTGAACTACATTTCTTTTAGCTGTGGTAATGAATGAGTTTCTCCTTTCATTTCATTGGTGGCTCAAGCAAAGGCCTACTGAGAAACTTCAAAAGTTTTTCATTTGTTTTATGTGTGTATATGAGTATGTGTGTTCTAATAACTACACTTATGGAATAAAGTTTTGTGAAAAAAATGCTGACATTTTAAAGAAAGTATGTAATTTGAAATCTAGTTTCTGATTGTAAATTTAATGTGCTTTCCATTGGAAATGAAATTTTAGCTACCTTAAAAAATTATCTACTTAAAAATTATTCCAATAAAATTTATATATAGTGAATTGAGAAGACCTTAACTGTACACTTTGATGAGTTTTGACACATATGGACTCATGCAACCAATACCTGGACTGAAATGTAGAACATTTCCATCACTCCAGAAAATTCCCTTAGGTTTCCTTCTAGCCAAACTTCAATAGGCAACAACCATTCTTTGATTTCTATCACCCAGAGACTAAACTTGCTTCTTTTGCTTAATATAATGTTTCCGAAACTTATTTACACTGTCAAGTGTGTTGTAGTTTGTTCCTTTTTATTATCATGAAGTATTCCACTTTACAAATTTATGTTTATCTATTCTATTGACAGACATTTGGGTTGTCTCTACTTTTGGACTACTATGAATAAAGCTGCTAGACATACTGTTTAAGACTTTTTGTAGATATTTTAATTTACTTTGAGTAAATATATAGGAATAGAATTGCTTGTCATAAAGCAGATGTATGTTTAACTTTATAAGAAACTACCAGTTTTTTTTTTTTTTTTTTTTTTTTTTGGGGTGGGGATCGAGGCCAGGGGCCCTCCACCACTCAGCCACATCCCCAGCCCTATTTTGTATTTTATTTAGAGACAGGGTCTCACTGAGTTGCTTAGGGCCTCGCTAAATTGCTGAGGCTGGCTTTGAACTCGCGATCCTCCTGCCTCAGCCTCCCAGGTGGTGGGATTACAGGCATGTACCACCGCGCCCGGCAGAAACTACCAGTTTTTGAAATGTAGTTGTGGCATTTTATAATCCCACCAGAAGTAAATGAGAATTCTAGTTGTTTATCATCCTTACCAACATTTGATGGTCATTCTTTTACATTTTACCATTTGAATGGGTGTGAGCTGATATCTCAATTTAGATTTGTATTTCTTTGATAACTAATGATGTTAAATACATCATGTCTTCGTTGTCTATTAGTCCATCTTTCGTAAAATGTTTAAATCTTTATCTCTTTGAAAACTGGATTGTTGCTGGGGATGTAGCTCAGTAGTAGAGTATGTGCTTAGCATGTGTAAGGCCATGGGTTTAATCCAAGGTATCAAAGGGCAGTGTGGGGTGGGGGACAAGGAAAAAATAACAATAAAAACAAAACCTTGGGTTAATTTTTTGGATGGGGATGCAGCTCAGTGGTAGAGTGCAGGCTTGTTATGTGCAAAGCCCTGAGTTCCATCTCACACCCCCACCACACACACATACAATCAATAAATGAAAAATAAAAATTTTTCAGTGGGATTGTTTTATCTTTTCACTATTGGTTTGTGTGTGTTCTTTAGGTGTTATAGAGACAAATGCTTTCTCATACACATACACAAACACAGATAAGAATATGGTTTCCCACTTTGTGTCTTGCTTTCCCCTTTGTTATCTTTTGCTGAGCAGATATTTTTTAATTTTGATGAAATCTAATTTATCTCCTTAAAAAACATGTCTTAAGAAATCTTTACCTACTCTAAAGTGTAAAGATATTCTTTTATGTTTTTTTCTATTCACTCTAGAAAGTATGCATTTCTACTTAGGCCTATGATCCACCTTAAGTTTTTTATTATATACAACGTGAGGTAAGGATTGAGATTCACACCCCACATATATTTATTCAGTGGTTCAGATACCATTTGATAGCAAGAATTATCTTTCCCAAATTGTCTTAAAAGTTTTGAGAAGATTAACAGAATACATTTATGTGTGGGTCTAAGTCTGGATTCCCCATTCTGTCCCACTGTTCTGTCTTCTAGTCCTGTGTGAATCCCACCCTGTCAGTGGAGCTCTGGAGCTGACTCAGTTGGCTCACGAGAGCTGACTGCTAGATTTTTACACCTCAAATCAGCTCTTCAACCCTCAGCTGGTTTTCACTTAGTAAAACACCACTGCCTGTCATGATTATTGTAGTAATCTGTAATGCTGTAAGTCCTGAAACTAGATATTGTCAAGTCTTCCAATTTTTTTCTTTTTCAAAATTGTTTTGGCTGTTCTTGATCCTTTTGTTTTCTAAAAATTATCAATTTTTACAGAAAAACCCTGCTGGCACTTGGAATTATGTTGAATCTATAAACCAGTTTGTAGAAAAATTGACATCTTTTAATCCATATATGATCTTCCATTTACTAAATTCTTTAATTTCATTCTGCAATGTTTTCATTGTGCTTTTTCTGTGGAGGTTTTATATATATCTTTTGTTAAATGTATGCTTACATAGTACCTGTTTTTTGGTGCCAATGAAAATAGTATTTGTTACAGTTATCTATTGCTATATCAAAGAGTTAGGGGTTATGTGAATGGACAGGGCTGAGAGCTCAAACCATTTGGAAGCTTATTCGTTGATATATTTGGTGTCAGGTCTGAAATGACCTAAAGACTGAAACAGTCAACTGGACTTTCCATGTGGTTTGTACTTCTTCTTCACAGTGGTGAATTCAGGGTAGCCAGACTTCTTACATGGCAATACACACCTCTAAAGGTAGGCAGGCATTTCACTAAACAAGAGGAAAGCTGCATGGTCATTTATGTGGCCACAGATGTCACACAGCATCACTTTGCAGTATTCTATTAGTTGAAGTAGTCAGAACCCGACCCAAATACATGGTGAGGAGATGCAGATCCCAACTTCCAATGAGCGGAATGTCAAAGATTTTGCAGCCATATTTTAAAACTGGAACACTACTTTTTAAATTTCATTTTTCAATTTTTGTTGCTGGTACAGAAATAGATATTTTGTATATTGATCTTATAATTTAAAGCTTTGTACTTATTAGTTCTAGTAGGCTTTTTGGGGTAGATACCTTAGAAATTCTATACAAACAATCATACTGTCTTCAAACAGAAAATTTTACTTATTCTTTTCCAATCTTTATATTATTTGCTTTTTTGCTTACATTCTCATTGTATTAGCTTGGATCACCAATGGGATGTTGAAGTAATTACTGAGAGTGAGAGAACATGTCTTGGTCTCGATCTTAGGAGGAAAATAGTCAACATTTCACCATTAGTTATGTGTTTTTTGGAGTTGCCCTTTATCAAACTGAGCATTTTTCTATTCCCAGTTTGCACAGGTTTTATTTATTTATTTTTTTAAATTTTTTTTTGGTACCAGGGATTGAACCCAGGGGCACTCCACCACTGAGCCACATCCCTAGTCCCATTTTGTATTTTATTTAGAGACAGGGTCTCACTGAGTTGCTTAGGGCCTCGCTAAGTTGCTGAGGCTGGCTTTGAACTTGCGATCCTCCTGCCTCAGCCTCCCAAGTGCTGGGATTACTGGCGTATGCCACCGCACCCGGCTTGCACAGGTTTTATATTAATTGGTGTAGGATTTTGCCAAATGCTTTTTGGCATTTATGAAGATGATTATATGAATGTCCTCTTTTATTTCGTTAATATGAGAAATCACACTGATTAACTTTGAAATGTTTAACGCTGCATCCTGAACAAGCAGGATGAATTACTTTGCTGTTTTTTTTTTTTTCAGGATTTTACTACTGTGGTCATGAAGAGTATTGCTTTATAATCTTCTTTTCTCATAAGCTACTTATTTTGGTGTTAGCTTTATGCTTGCTTAATAAACTGTGAAATGTTCCCTTCTTTTCTGAAAACATCTATAAAAGACTGATACTTCTTTAAATGCTGGATACAATTCATCAGTGAAACCACAAGAATCTGTAGTTTTCTTGGTGGGGAGGTTTTCTGTTTCTTTTAAATTATGATTAAATGTAACAGATACAGTGCTATTTAGATTTTCTATTTCTTCTAGAGCCACCTCTTGTAGATTTTGGGCTTTTTTTTTTTTTAAAGAATGTGTCCACATTAGGTAATGTTTTGAATTTATTGTCATAAAGTGAGTTATGATGATTCATTACTTTTCTTTTAATATTTTTAGGAATTGTAGTGATACTTCCTTTTAGTTCCTGATATCATTCTCTCATTTTCTTAAAAAGTGTTGCTGGAATTTATCTATTTTTACCATCAATTTTCTATTTCATTATTTTCTGCCCTTGCTTTTACTACTTCCTTCTTTCTCCTTACTCTGGGTCATATCCTTTTACTTTCAATCTGTACTTTCATATTTAAATAACTTCTTATAGAGAGTATATGGTTGGGTCTTGTTTTTTATAGTCTGACAATTTCTGTCTTTTAATGTGTTTAGTCCATTTACATTTAATGTAATTATTGATATGACTGATTTTAAGTCTACCATTTTGCTTGTTCTGACTGAGTTTTTTTTTCATTTTTCTTCCTGAATTCTTTTGGGTTAATCAAATAATTTTTAATGTTTCAATCACTGTTTCCAATGATTGCTTATGATGGTGATTTTAAGGGTGAATAAAAACAGGAGAATAAGATGAAATATTTAAATTTACTTACAATAATATTTGTCAATAGGGATACCTAAAGTTGATTATAGAGACCTAAGTAAACAACAAATGTATTTTGTAATGAAATTATAAAACACATGGAATACAGTTAGAATCTGGAGCTGACTCTGTAAAAGTGCTTGTGTATTCTCTTTGAAATATCCAGTAGGTGTAGATCCTTGTATCTTGTATCCTTGTATCACAATACTTTCTTAAGACACCCCTGCATATTAGCAGTTTCTATGGTCACTTATTTGTTCAAAATTTATTTATTAAAATGTCTTATTATGTTCAAGGTCAGAGAATCATTATGATGGGTAAAAGTTGAAAAAATTAAGTTCTTGGACCTGGGAATGCAGCTCAGTGGTAGAGCACCCACTAGCATCTGTAAGGCCCTGGGTTTGATCCCCAACATCACACACACAAAAAAATCTTAACTTCAAAAGTGTACAATTCAAAGAATAAGTAAGAATAGAAATAACTAATTTTTATACAGTGCAAGCAAAGGATATCTGTTCTTATTAAACATACGGCAATGTATTGAATATCACAATTGAGGTATTTTAAAAAAGATTTAATGGCAATTTGGAAGGACACTGTTTCTGACTGGAGGCGACAAGGTGAATCAAGGTGTCTCATGAGAAAGGTGGCATTTAAGCTGGTCTTTGAAAGGAGGGTAGGATTCTGAAAGTCAAGAGATATGAGGAGAAGGCATATTAAGGAAAGGAAACATTGAGGGGCTGGGGCTGTGGCTCAGTGGTAGAATGCTTGCCTTGCACCACACAGAAAAATAAATAAAGCTATCGTGTCCATCTACAACTGAAAAAAAATTTTAAAAAGGAAAATTGAATGTATATCTCGAGAAAGAAAATGTAGGGAAGTATTTAAGGATTAGTAAATATTTTAGTTTACATGTAAGCATAGGGTTCAAAAGGATAAAAGCAAAAAATAAGGCTGGAAAGCAGGCTGGATACAGACCATCAAGCACTTAGACTATGCAGCTAGACATTATTCAGTAGGCAACAGGGAATCATTGGTTTTTCTTCTTTTCTTTTTGGTACGGGGATTAAGCCCAGAGGTGCTTTATCACTAAGCTACATCCCCAGTCCTTTTTAAAAATTCTGAGACAGGGTCTTGCTAAGTTGCTTAGGGCTTCTACTGAGTTGTTAAGGCTGGTCTTGAACTTGGGATTCTCCTCTCTCAACCTTCCAGGTCACTGGGGTTGTTTTCTGACCTGGGAAATTAAGTGATCAGAGCAACACTTTATGAAGCTTTATTTGAAAGCTGTACATAAATCCTAGAAGACTAGAGAGACTGAGGAAGAGCTTCTCCATCAGGTAGGCCATGAATGGATGGGAAGTATGCTTAAAAATGAATCCCTTAGTTGGTCTGGTGGCATATGCTAGAAGTCGTCCCAGCTATTTGTAAGCCTGAGACAGGGGGATCACTTGAGACCAAGAGATTCGGTAAAATTTTACCCAAGCCTGGGTAAAACAGTGAGACTCAGTCTAAAAAATAAAAGGAATCACTTTAGCCATTAGGGTACCCAAGGCTTGGCACAGTAATAGCTTTGAACTGTTCAGCTATGAGTAGTCATGAAGTTTTATCCCAGTCTGCTGTATAAATTTTTATAATTTTCTAAGTGTGTTATGATGTGGACGAAGTATCAAGCCAGAGAATATCAGGAAGGGGTAATAATGATATAATGTTATAGGTAGCTAAATAGCTCCTGGGGTAATAATGGTAGAAACAAATTGAGGAAAATGGATGTGAGAAACAATGAGGGCAGAATTAACAGGATTAGAAATTGAGTGAATGCCTGTACAAAACTCAACTCAAAGTGGATCAAGGACCTAGGAATTAGACCAGAGACTCTGCACCTAATAGAAGAGAAAATAGGTCCAAATCTTCATCACGTTGGCCTAGGACCAGATTTCCTTAACATGACTCCCAAAGCACAAGAAATAAAAGCAGGAATCAATGATTGGGATAGAGTCAAACTAAAAAGCTTTTTCTCAGCAAAGGAAACAATCAGCAATGTGAAGAGAGAGCCTTCAGAGTGGGAGAAAATCTTTGCTACATACACTTTAGACAGAGCACTAATCTCCAGAATCTACAAAGTACTCAAAAATCTTTACACTAAGAACACTAATAACCCAATCAATAAATGGGCCAAGGAAATGAACAGATACTTTACAGAGGAAGATCTACAAGCAATCAACAGATTCTTGAAAAAATGTTCAACATCCCTTGTTATAAGAGAAATGCAAATCAAAACCACCTTCAGATTTCATCTTGCCCCAATTAGAATGTCTCTTATTAAGAATACAGGCAACAACAGGTGTTGGCGAGGATGTGGGGAAAAGGGTACACTCATACATTGCTGGTGGGAGTGCAAGTTGGTACAGCCACTCTGGAAAGCAGTGTGGAGATTCCTTAGGAAACTTGGAATGGATCTACCATTTGACCCTGCTATCCCACTCCTTGGCCTATACCCAAAGGACTTAAAATCAGATTACTACAGTGATGCAGCCACATCAATGTTCATAGCTGCTCAATTCACAATAGCTAGATTGTGGAACCAACCTAGATGCCCTTCAATAGATGAATGGATAAAGAAACTGTGGTATATATACACAATGGAGTATTATTCAGCCATAAAGAAGAATAAAATTATGGCATTTGTAGGTAAATGGATGATGTTGGAGACAGTTATGCTAAGTGAGATCAGCCAATCCCAAAAATCCAAAGGCCAAATGGTCTCTCTGATAAGTGAATGATGACGAATTATGCGGGGGGAAGGGTGGCTAGAATGGAGGAAGGATGGATAGCATGGAGGGAAGGGAGGGGTGGGGTCGGGGTGTGGGGGGGTAAGAATAATAACAGAATGTGTGACAGACATCATTGCCCTGTGTACATGTATGAATGCACAGATGGTGACTCTACTTTGTGTATAACCAGAGAAACAATAGCTGTACTCCATTTGTGTTCAATGAATCAATAAAAAAAAAAAAAAAAAAAGAATTGGACAAAATGAAATATCAAAAATACTGAAAATTAGTGAGAATTTGTAGCAAAAGATTTTAATCCTAATGTATATTTTTAATAAAACCTTGGAAAGATTTAAAAAAAAAAGAAATTGAGTGAATGCATAGGAAATATGCTTTAAATATTTATGGAAAAATGCCGGTTTAAAAAAGTGATTAATAGGCAGAAGAAGAGGTAATAGAAATAGAGATAAAGGTTATCAGATTTCAGACGAAAGAGAAATTGTTGTCTAAGTAATCAGCATCAGAGTAAAGATGATTAACATCAACTAAAGAAGATGGCTAGAAGAATAGAAATTATGAACCCTTAGAGTATTTTCGAGACCTTTGAGAAAGGTATATAAAAGCCTTTCGGGAATAAACAGGATCCTTCAGGAATCTCATGCTAGCTCAAATCCTTTTCTTCAGCTTTTAGCACTGAGAACACAGTATAAAAAGTATAAGGAAGAACGCATAGGGAGGCATGCACTGTCTTTAAGGAGGTGGCTGTCCTTAGGCTCTTATGTACACTAGGGCTGCAGAGGAAAAAGGGAGGAGAGGCATGAACGTGAGCAGGAGATGGAGTCCATTTAACTTTGTTTTCACTTAAAAAATACTTTTCCTGATATAATTTATGGACCATGGAATATCCTTATATCTTTTAAATACTATTCATAGTGTATTTCTAGTATGAACACAAGGTTGTACAACCATAAATGCTTTACCTGAACTGATGGGGTAATAAAAATATTACATAAAGATTGGAGAGTTTCTAACCATAGGAACTCTACAACAGAGTTGGAGCCACAAACTGCTGATTTATTTTACCTTCACAGAAAGGACTGGAAGCTCTACTACAATTAGTATAAGAAAAATGAATTACATTTAGAAATCAAAATAAAAAATTTTTAAATGAAATAGCACTTCTTGTAGGAATTGGTTTGTTTCCAAGTAAAATCTTATATCTGTTAACTATATCCTGCAGGACATTAGCTACAGATCATTTACTTTTATTAATGTGATAAAAATAATCATTTTTATAGCATGACCAGGTGACCTGGGGCTCCTTTTATCTCCTTGAACCTCAGCTGTACCTTTGTGGAGATTCTCCAGGGGCTCCAGGACTCCTCTACGAAAGGAGGCCATGGGGTCTTGAACACAGGATCGAAGGCTCAGCATGCTCTGCAGGTGAGGCTCCCGAAGAAGCTGCTCCCGATAAGCTGTCAGCTGAGGTGAGCGGCAGAGCAGAGCAGCAACATTGTGGACAAATTCTGGTACCAGGCAGGTGTAGGCATTATCTGCTTGGCAATAGTGATAGGCAACCACCTACAAATGGAAGATGAAAATGCAAACAGGCTTATTAGTGGCAACAGCTAGCAATAGCTAGTTATTATATGCATAATAGTTATTATATGGTCATTCTCTATCTTCTGTCTCTGCATTTTCTCAATCTTTACAAGTACAAATGAAAGCTGCTAACTCAACCGCCTGATTTATGTAAGATTAGAAATCTGACATATTTCTCTTATATACATAGGATATCACAACCCCAAAATTAAAATTAAAATTCATAAATAAAAATTAAATTTTCTTTCTGGATCATAAGAAATAGGAAAATAGGAAGCAAGACTGAGATTCAAGATGTACGTTAATAACACTAATATTTATTTACTCAGCACAGCAGTACAGTAAATCTAATCTTGCAAAAAAGCATTAGAAACAAAATTCAGAAAAATCACATTAGTCTCAACAAATACATAAGTTTATATCTTTTTTTGAATTATAGCTATGTTTTAAACTAAGTCTCGCAGAAATAAAATAATTCAGATTTTAAAATTATGATTAAATATTTTCTGAGAACCCAAACACAGAGACAAAGAATATCAGAATTAGATAAAAGGGTGAAAATTTTGTTAGATGTGGGTCTTAAATTCAAAGAACTTAAAAAAATTTATAAGTCTTAACATTGAGAGGCTGGGCTGACTGGCTAGAACTTGGAGCTTTAGGCTCTGTTTTTTTGTTTTAAATGTGCAAAAAGTTCACTCTATATCTGTTGGCTGTTCCTTTTGCCTCAAGAGCAAGTACAAAGGGTGATTTTAATCTAGACCACCTTTCCAGCTCATTCACCACCAAGAAAAAGTGATGGGACTGTGTAGAAGATATGCCATTGGCAGGGGAAATTCAATTCAATGTATGGAAAGAATTTGGCATGGTGTTCACAGTGAGTGAGCTGCAATGTCAGCCACTGTCAGCACTGTTATCTCTACCCTTCTCCTTACTCATCATTTCCATCTGATAGTTCTGTATATGCTGGGTTTTTTTGGTTTTGTTTTGTTTTTAGATTTGTGCTTACAGGCAATTAAAACTTGTCTCAGTGGCATTCACAGATACACCACTGAAACTCCAGTTCTTTAATCATCTCTTGGACAAAGAGTTCTGCTTTGAAAAGGTTCCTGATCCATAAGTATGGTCATCTTAGCTCTTCAATGTATGCTGGAAATGTCAAAAAAATTAAAGCACCTGAAATCCTTCTCATTTAACATAAAAAAAATCAAATAATTTAGGCAATGTTGCTGCATACATAAAGTCAGAGATAGGAATTGCTTGTGAGTGATGAAGTCTGAGCACAATATGGAAACTGGAAATCACAGATTGTCTTTAAAAATGTTCTACTCTTTTCTTTAGATAGATCAGTCACTACTTTATCAACATATTTTAAAGACAACGTAAAGAAACCCAAAGAAAAACCTTGTCAGCAGTTGATCTGTCCTCTCAATAAACAGTGAATATCAGTGGTTATTGTCTACATGGATACAAATTTCCACTTGATAAAAAAGCAAACAGCAAAATCAATATGCATTGTCATCATATTTTGCTTCAATTGATTCCATATGTCAGGGCTAAGTACAGCTCAGCAAGTAAGCTATAATTTACCCTTTACTCCAAGTAACAGGGTATTACTTTAAAGATAAAAATTATGTGTGTACACTTGGCTGAACAGTTTCATTTTAGCAAAGGTCAAAGTTAAAGTTGCATCTTCAGTGGCTACTTCTCTTTTAATTTTAAATACTTCTTTGGCATTCCAAATGTAAAGTCTTGATTCCTTTGCAAATTCAGGCAGAAAAACCATTCAGCATCTTCCTGAGATTTGCAATGTGGTTCAAAAAAGGTTATTTACCAGACATTTCAAAGTAGCTATGTAGTATCAAAAGCATTTATACTTCCCCAAAATTGTATACTGATATTACCTACAACTTTTTCTGTGTATAAGACCAACCGTGGCCGGATGTATGCTTATAATCCCAGCTACTCATGAGGCTGAGGCAGACGATTCCAAGTTCAAGGCCAGCCTCGGCAACTTAGTGAGACCTTGTCTCGGGGAAAAAAAAAGGGCTGGTATGTAGCTCAGTGGTAGAGCACTTGCCTAGCATTGATGAGGCTGTGGTGGGTTCAATTCCCAGTACTACACACACACACACACACACACAACAAAACAAAAAACCCAACAAGTCTGGAAATGCATTTATATATATTTTTAGTCTCTTATTGTACCAGTGCTCAATCATAGGTTTATAAAATATTCTCTACAGCTTTAAGGAAATTATCATGTCTACCCATGTATGGTCATTATTATTACAACTTCTTGGAAAAGGTTTGGAAGTAGTCTATCCCCAATAAATCAGCAGGTAAAAATCTTTCTCCTTGGTGAATTCTTACTTTTCAAAATGACTTGTCTAAAACTCATTTTTAGTTATTATCTTTCTTAAATATTAATATTTTTTCCATCTCAAGTTTCCTTATTTTAAATCTCTATATCTTTATTCAGACAACATTACACCAAATATATCTGACTTGACTAGAATTGCATTAATTCTTTGGAAGACACTGAGTGAATTTTATGCTACTCCTGTGGAAGAAGAAACAAAGAAGGATGCTGGTAGGCTATGTAGACCAATGACTGGAGGTCAGTATAGCCTTGTATATGAAATCTTTTCTTCAAATGCTGTATCCAAGAAAATATAAAATTTATCATAAATGTTGTCAAAGGAATTGAGTGGTAGCAATCTGCTGGGCTTGTGTTTGAAAGTTCCAAGCCTTCGAACTCACAGACCATTTTTCTACTTCAAATGAATAACTGTGACAGGATTAAGCTAATCTCTCAATAAGAAAGGGCAGTTTTGAATATCTAGGATTCATTTGGACAGAAAAGTCGAGTTTCCATAACTAGCATTTGTAATTTAACTTCCAGAGGTGCAACTGTCCTTCCCTCAGGCTGCTCTCATACTCTTATGCCATGACTCCTTTTCATCACTCTGTGGATGGTTCCTCTCCCTCACCATTGCCAGACCGACTTCCTAATCAGCACAACCTTCAACAGTTAACGTTTGATTTTTAGTATTTCTAGGGACCTGGAGGCTCATGGTAAATAACTACTTTCTCTTGTCCCTTAATTCTGATTCTAATCTTCACTCTGGAACTAGATGCTAAGACTAGTTCCCAGGCTTAGGTTCTGCCTCAGCCTCAGTAATTTTCTAGTTTGGAGTCCTTTTTTTTCTTTTTCTTTTTTTGTTTTGGCAATAGGACTTTTATTTATTTTTTAACTTTGTACTTTTAACTAATTTTAGACTTCCAGAAATGTTGCAAAAGTAGTACACAGAGTTTCCTCACCCGGCTTCCCTTATTATTAGTGTCTTATGTAACTACAGTATAATTATCAAAATCAGTAAACAGTGGCACAATGATATTATCTAAAGATGTTATTCAAATTTGTTTTCCTATTTTGACCTTTTCTTTTCAGGATCTATCCAGGACCCTAATAGCATTTAGTTATTTCTCCTTAGACTCCTCTTTATCTGTAAGAGATCTTCAGTCACTCCTTTTACGGTCTTGATATTTTTGAAGGGTATAGATCAATTATTTTACAGAATGTCTCTCAGTTTGGGTTTTCTCAATGTCTCTCAAATCTGATGTTTTCTGATGATCTGAAACTGTTCTGGGTAGGAACACCACAAAAACAGTGTTGGATTCTTCTTTGTGGATCATATCAGGGTTCTCAATGCCGTCATGTTTTGTTACTGGTGAGGTTGTCCTTGTTCACTTGGTTGAAGTGAAAGTTCTGCCAGGTTTCTTTTTTGTTTTTAGTTGAACCTGGAGATGCTCTACCACTGAGCTATAGCCCCTCCCTTTTTTATTTTTCATTTTGAGAGAGAGTTTTGCTAAGTTGTCTAGGTTGTCCTTGGATGTGGGATCAATGATCAACTTCCCAAGCTGCTGAGATCACAGGTGTGCACCATCATGTCTGGCCTCTGCCAGGTTTATTGACTCTAAAGTTGTTCTTTCTTTTTGTAGTTAAAAATATCTTGGAGGAAAATAGGCATGTAGACAAATGGTACAAAACAGAAGACACAGAGACAAACCCACATAAATACGGTTATCTCATACAAGACAAAAGTGCCAAAAATACATTGGAGGAAAGATAGCCTATTCAACAAGTGGGGTTGGGAAAACTGGAAATCCATATGTAACAAAATGAAATTAATCCTCTCTCACCCTGCACAAAAATCAACTCAAAGTGGATCAAAGACTTAGGCACTAGAACAGAGGTCCTGCACCTAATAGAAGAAAAAGTAGGACCAAATCTTCATCATGTTGGCTTACGACCTGACTTCCTTAAAAGACTCCTAAAACACAATAAGTAAAATTAAGAATCAATAAATGGGATGGATTCAAATTAAAAAGGTTCTTCTCAGCAAAGGAAACAATCAATAACATGAAGAGAGAGCCTACAGAATGGGAAAATCTTTACCACACGCATCTCTGATAGAGCACTAATCTCCAGGATATATAAAGAACTCAAAAAGCTTACCACCAAAAAAACCCCAAATAACCCAATCAATAAATGGGCTAAGGAACTGAACAGACACTACACAGAAGACATACAATCAATCAACAAACATGAAAAAATGTTCATCATCTCTAGCAATTAGAGAAATGCAAATCAAAACTAAGATTTCATCTTACTTCAGTCAGAACAGCAATTATTAAGAATACAAGCAATAATAAATGTTGGTGAGGATGTAGGGAAAAAGGTATATTCATACATTGTTGGTGGAACTGCAGATTGGTGCATCCACTCTGGAAAGCAGTATGGAGATTCTTTAGAAAACTTGAAATGGAACCACCATTTGACCCAGCTAAACCACTCCTCAGCATATACCCAAAGGCTTAAAATCAGCATGCTACGGTGACAAAGCCACATCCATGTTTATAGCAGCTCAATTCACAAAAGCTAAACTATGAAACCAACATAGATGCCCTTCAACAGATGAATGGTTAAAGAAAATGTGGTACACGTACACAATGGAATATTACTCAGCCTTAAAGAAAAATGAAATTATGGCATTTTCAGGTAAATGGATGAAACTACAGAATATCGTGCTAAGTAAAATAAGCCAATCCCAATAAACTAAAGGCCGAAATGTTTTCTCTGATAAGCGGATGCTGATTCATAGTGGGGGGTGGGTCAGGAAGAATGAAGAAAATTTGGATTATGCAGAGGAGAGTGGGGGAGGGATGAGGTTGTGGGGATAGGAAGGATAGTAGAATGAGACAGACATTATTACCCTCTATATGTGTATAAAAATTTTTTTTAAAATTAAAAAAAATCTTGGAGAGGGCTGGGGATATAACTCAGTTGGTAGAGTGCTTGACTCTCAAGCACAAGGCCCTGGGTTCAATCCAAGCACCGCAAAAAAAAAAAAAAAAAAAAAAAATCTTGAAGATATTTTTCAAACTAAGCAAATCCTGTTCTCTTCAAATTTCTGCTCATTAATTTCAGTAATTACCAATGGATCTTGTTTGTAACAATTATTATTATAGTGTTTGCTTAATAATGATTTTCTATTTCCCTCTTTCTATATTTGTTAATAAGAATTCTACTGGAAGAAGGAACTGTTTCTTTCCCTCTTCTTTTTTTTTAATATATTTTTTAGATGTTGATAGACCTTTATTTTATTCATTTATTTGTATGTGGTGCTGAGTATTGAACCCAGTGCCTCACACATGCTAGGCAAGTGCTCTACCATTGAGCCACAATCTAGCTCTTTCTCTCTTCTTATTTAATTATTTTATTCTTTTGGTTATAATTCAATTCTCTATATTTTGTTACTCAATTTGTTTCAGTTTAGTTCACTAGGATTTCCCTTAGATGGGCTCCTGTGTTCTTTCAAGAAGTCTCTGGGAAGGATGGGGATGTGGCTTAGTGGGAGAATGCTTGCCTAGCATGCGTGAAACAATGGGTTCGATTCTCAACACCAAATATAAATAAATAAAATAAAGGTCCATTGACAACTAAAAAAAAAAAAAAAAAAAAAGAAGCCTTTTAAAAAGAAGCCTCGGGGAAGAGTAATGGATTGGGTGGGGTGGTGTCCTTTAAATACAGGGGGCTGTGATATTTATTGAGAATATTTTTTCTTAATATTTTTGTTTATTAATTCTCTTAAAATAGCAATAAATATATTACATGCTGATACCTAAGAAGATATTTGTATGAAAACAGCATTTTTCAAAACAAAAATTTCAGAAAAAGTGTCATTGTTTTACTTTTTGCAATAGACTCATATCTGCCTCTGCATTCAATATACTGCAATAAATTGTTTTAAGTTAAAGTAGATGAGGAAAGTGAAGTGAAAGTTCTGCCAGGTTTCTTTGTTAAGTTAACTTATATATGTATATGTAGGACTATATAAAAAGTCTATTCTCTCTCCACACACACACACACACACACACGTGTAATTGGAGAAGTGAAGGATGTTTTAATAACCATTTCAGGAAATTGTAGACATTCTTCTTTGACACTAAGCTAAAATTTAACAAGACACAGATTTAAAAAATTACCATTAGTTTTTAAAATTTATTCTAATTAGTTATACATGACAGCAGAATGCATTTATGTTGTTGATATATCACACATAAATGGGGTATAATTTCTCATTTTTCTGATTACTACTATTTTTGATTGACAAATCTTAAGTATACAATGTAATGTTTGATATATGTATATAATGTGGAATGATTAAACCATGCTAACTGATATATCACATTATTTTCTTGGTTATTTTGCTGTCAACCTTCTGTGCAGTTGATTTTTATTTTATCTGAAATTTTGTTCTCTTTGTTTAACAATTCCCCATTCTCTTTTTTCCCACTTGCCACCGGCAGTCTCTCTTAACCATCATTCTACTGTACTTCTAGAAGTTCCACTTCTTTAGATTCCTCATATAAGTGAGAACATGTAGCATTTATAGTTCTGTGCATGATTTATTTTACTTAGGATTATGTGCTTTAGATTCAGCTATGTTGTTTTAAAAAAGGCTGGACAGTATTCCACATTATCCACTCATTTTTTTTGTCTATTAAAAATGTGTTCTTTTTAGATAGACATGACAACAGAGTGTATTTTGACATATTATACATAGATGGAGTATAACTCACTTTAATTAGGATCCCATTCTTTGGGTTGTACATGATGTGGAGATTCACTGCAGTGTATTCATATATGTACATAGGAAAGTCATGTTAGATTCATTTCACTGTCTTTCCTATTTATATCCCCCTCCCTTCCCTTCATTCCCCTTGTCTAATCCACTGAACTTCTGCTCTTCCCCTCCCGCCCCCTTGTGTGTTAGCATCTGCATATGAGAGAGAACACTTGACCTTTGGTTTTTGGGGATTGGATTATTTCACTTAGCATGATAGTCTCCAGATCCATCCATTTACTGGCAAATGTCACAGTCATTCTTTTTATAGCTGAGTAATATTCCATTGTGTATATATACCATATTTAAAAAATCATTCATCTGTTGAAGGGCACCTAGGATGGCTCCATAGTTTAACTACTTATCCACTTACTTTAGATAGACAATTAGGGTGATTCTATATCTTGGATGTTGTGAATAGTGGTATAGTGAGCACGGAAGTGCAGATACGCCTTCAACATATTGATTTCAGTTTCTTTGGATATATCCAGAAATAGAATTACTGTATCATATGGTAGTTCTATTTTGAGTTTGTTGCTTTTCTTTGGCTGGGGGTGTGTGGGGAATGGGGTGCTGGAGATTCAAACCAGAGCCATATGCATGTTAGGAAAGCACTCTACCACAAAGATACAACTACACCCCCAGGCTTGTTTTTAGCTTTCTGAAGAACTGCCATACAATTTTCCATAATGACTGTACTAATTTACATTCCCATCAACAATGTACAAGTGTTCCTTTTTCTCTATACCCTTGCCAATACTTGCTACCTTTCATTTTTTTGATAAAAACTATTGTAAAAGGTAAAATATCTCATTAAGGTTTTATTTTTGTTGTTGTTTTTTAAAAGTTCTATTTATTTTTATTTTTTTTTAAATTTATTTTGATTCATTGTACACAATGGAGTACAGCTGTTGTTTCTCTGGTTGTACACAAAGTAGAGTCATACTATCTGTGCATTCATACATGTACACAGGGCAATGATGTCTGTCTCATTCTGTTATTCATTTCTCTAATGATTACTGATGCTGGACATTTTTTTATGTATCTTTTGGCCATGTGTACGTGTTCCTTGAGAAATGTCTGCTCAGGTCTGTGTTAGTCAGCTTTCTGTTACTCAGATATCTGAGATTATAAAGAGAAAAGGTTTATTTTGGCTCAGCTTGAGGTTTCAGTCCATGATTGGTCTCATTGCTTTGGTCCAATGGGAAGTAGCACATCACGGTGAAAGTTCACAGTGCAACAAAACTACCTATCCCACGGCCAAAAAGCCAAAGAGAGAATGAGGAAAAAGCTGGGGATCTGTGTCTTTAAGAATACACCCCCAATGATGGAAAAACTTTCCTCTTAACAGATTCCACCATTTCCCAGTAGTGACAAGCTGAGGACTAGGCCATTAATACATGGGCCTTTGGGGGACTTCAAGGTGCCAACTATATAGAAACGTTCTTTTCCTATTTTTTGTTGGGATATTTTCTTGCTTATTTTTTGGATATTAATGCTTTATCAGAGTACGGCTTATATACATTTTTTCCTGGTCTGTGGGCTTTTCACATTGTTAATTGTTTCCTTTGCTGTGTAGAAGCTTTTCATCTGATGCCATCCCATTTGTCTGCTTTTGTTTTTGTTGCCTGTGATTTTAGGGCATGTTGTGAATATTTTCTTTCAATTTATTAGTTGTCTTTGACTTTGTTTCTGGTGGTTTTTTTGGTCATATGACATTTAAAAATTTTTTATTAAGTCAAATTTATCAATCTTTTCTTCTATTCTTGCAGATTTAGATCTTTAAAAGCCTTTCCGTCACCCAAGGTCAAAGATGAAGTCACTCATATTTTCCACTATTATTTGTATGATTTTAATGTTTTTATATGTTTTCATTTTTTGATATTTGGATTCCTACTCCATTTGGAGTTTACTCTTGTGCAGGGTATGAGAAATATATTAATTTATCTCTCAGGTATAAAGTCCATTTTCACTTTAGTGACCTAACATGCTGCCTTTGTTGCATACTAAGTATCCACACATATTTGGGTCTAACTATGAATTTTCTGTTCTATTTCTCCACTCACACACCAGTACCACACTGTTTTGATTACAGAGCTTTACAGTATGTTTCAACACTGGGTAGTCAGAGCCCTGTTGTTTAATTAGTCGTGGCAGAGCTCAGGGTAATGTTTGGCTTTATTATAATCCTAGACCTAAATAGCTGTATCCTGTAGACTGCTACTGTTCAATTAGAGATTACTTGAGTCAAAGAGAGTTAGGACCAATATCAAGTACAAATATTTAAAAGAAAGTGACTAATTTACTTAGTTCATCTAGATTCCTACAGAGGTACATCTTACACAAAATGAATATCCTAAGTGTATTTAATTGATGGTTTATGAAACTTCTGTCTCAGAGGATTGGTGAATTCCAGATTCTATCAAGATTCATTCTTGGGGGTATATGAATTTGATTCAGGTTTGACATAATAAATTGGCTGGGAACTATTATTAGGAGTAAATACCTAATTAGACACCATATTATTTCATGATAGAAAATACTGGTATTTATAGTCATTCACAAAATTGAACTTCCACTGTATGCTAGGCATTATGCTAGATTCTGGAAATATAATCCCTGTCTGTTCTTTACAGTTTAACACGAAAGAGAAGCAATTAAGCAAGTTGTAAAAAAATAGTCAGATAAGTACTATGAAAGAGGAACCATATGGTGCTGGGGTAAAATAAAACAGGGCTACCTTAAGGTAACTGAAGACAGTCAGAAAAGGCTTCTCAAAAGAAGCAGTCCCTAAGCTGAGATATTAAGGAGGATGAAGTGAATCTGGGGGTGTCAGTGTTCCAGGTAGAGGGTACAGTATGTGCAAAAACCCTAAGGCAAGACGAAAATTTACACTTTCAAATAACTGAAATCAATTTTAGCATGGCTAGAGTGTGAATGGGGAATGATAGATTTTCAACTAAGAGAGGTTTTGTTTCCCAAGGAATATTTCGTAACATCAGGAGACATTTTTGGTTGTCATAATGGGGACCTAAAAGAATATTAGGGGTAGTGGATAGAGCTAACACCCCTCAATACACAGGACAATACCAATATTCCCCAAAGAGTTATCTGGTTCAAAATGTCTAGCCTGGGGCTAGATATATAAAAGCAAAGTCACTTTCATTACAGTTCATGCAATATTTTTTTAATTTTAATTTTTTTAATTTACTTATTGATTCATTGAACACAAATGGAGTACAGCTATTGTTTCACTGGTTGTACACAAAGTAGAGTCACATCATCTGTGCGTTCATACGTGTACACAGGGCAATGGTATCTGTCACACATACTGTTATTATTTTTACCCCCCACCCCGCCCGCACCCCTCCCTTCCCTCTATGCTTCATGCAATATTTTAAAAAGAGAGTTTGGGTTTTACTCTAGGGTAACAGGAAGCCATTTGTTGGCTCTAAGCAGCAAAACCAAATTTATTTTAGTGACTACTCAGGCTTCAGCATAGAGAATAGTGTAGAATTGTTTCATTCATCTAACAGGAATTTAAGCGCCAAGCGTTGCTCTTGGAGCTACAGTTGCTCTAGGAAATACAGTTGTGAACATTTAAACACTGACACATTCTAGTGAAAAAGGCAGATAAAAATATTGAAATAGACAAGTGAACAAGGTGGTTTTCCCATATTCAGTATTCTGAATGTAGATGAAATCTGGATCTGTCTATAAAACTTCAGTGTGAATGTTCAGAGGAAAAAAGCCCTACACAAATTATTTAAAACATCATTTACAGGTTATTTATTTTGGGTCTAATTTCTCTTAAATAAAAATATTTAAAAAAACAGCTACAGCAACAGAAATTAAATTTTAGGTTGTTTTATGCCCACCTCCTCCATTTTGGCTGTGTGTGTGCATGTGCTTGGCTCACATCTCCACATTATGTTCAACATGCTCAATGTTACAGGATTGCTGAAATGACTCCCTCTTTGGCTGACAGCTTTAGCAGCAGCAGCAACAATTTTAAGAACCATTGTCATTTGACATCCTTCCTCATAGGAGGTTCTAGTCTTTTTTCTTATATAATTTTTTAAAAACTTATGTGTCTCTTTAACATTTCTTAAAATTAGCTATTTTCTCAAATTAGCTTATTTCATATATATTAGCTTATTTCACATGCATTAGCTTCTTAATCTAAGGACTAAGTCAGAGACAACTTGCATAATATGACAAGAGCTTCCAGCTGCATAAAAATCTTTTAGGAGAATTTCAAGTTGACACAATGACTGAGAGGTATACATCTCATTTTACACACACACACACACACACACACACACATTTTTGCTTTGAAGTCAAATTCAATTACTAAGTAAAAATCCTTCCTGTCACACTAGAGAAGCAGCAACAGTTAAAAGCATAGGCTCTGAAGCTTGCCTGCCTCACTTGACTCCATAACGTACTAGTCTTTTTTCTCAGGTAAGTTATTTATTCTTAGAGCCCTGCTTCCTCATTTACAGAATGAGGATAATAACAGTATTACCTAACACTGGCTTTGAATACTAGCTTTACTATTTACTAACAGTATGACCTTGAAAAAAGTAATTCCTGGAGCCACAGTTTCCTCGTCTGTAAAATGAAGATAATTAGGACAACTCATAGGGTTAAGATAAGAATAAAGGGATAAGGTAACAAAAATAACAAATAATACTGAGCACCAACACATATTAAGTCCTCAGCAAATGGAAGCCATGTCTGTATGGCCTCTGAATTCTGTATGTACAACCATATGGTAGTGATGCATCCAAAACCTGGAAAAACCACTGCTGTTACAGTTAAATTCACATATCCAGGCAAGGTCCTGAATAAAATCTCTGTACCTCTCTATTCTGATGGCACTTCAGAAGAGATACACAACATTAACTAGAGATTTGCTAGAGATATGCTGACATTGCAAACCTGTTACATTTCTCATGCAAACTGTTTCTTTGAGAAATAAAACTGTTCTAAAGTTACAATAAAAACTCTCAATTAGCACAAGAAGGAAATACCAACAGTAATTACTGATATACAAGAATTGACACAAAGAACTGTCAAATCCAGAGGTTTTAAAAATTTTTGAATATTATCCTACATACTAACAGATTTGAAAATCTCACTTGGAAGTTAATGTCTGTTTATAGATTTGTCATTGGTAAGAAACAAGATGCTGGCTTCTGCCCTATACTCTCACAGCATAAACTTACATAACTGAACTGTAACACGTAGCATAATTATTGGGATAACATTAAAATTTTTTTTTCTTTTTTTTGGAACCAGGGATTGAACTCGAGGACACTCGGCCACTGAGCCACATCCCCAGCCCTATTTTGTATTTTTTTTATTTAGAGACAGGGTCTCACTGAGTTGCTTAGGGCCTTACTAAGTTGCTGAGGCTGGCTTTGAACTTGTGATCCTCCTACCTCAGCCTCCCGAGCCACTGGGATTACAGGTGTGCCCCACCGTGCCTGGCTATATTAAATTTTAATCGAAGGGGCCATTTCTTTTTTTTTGTAGTTGTAGATGGACAACATGCCTTTATTTTATTTATTTTTATGTGCTACTAAGGATCGCACCCAGCGCCTCACATATGCAAGCGCTCTGCCACTGAGCTACAGTCCCAGCCTGGGCCATTTCTTTTTCTTTTTCTTTTTCTTTTTTTGCAGTTGTAGATGGACACAATACCTTTACTTTTATGTGGTGCCAAGAACTGAACCCAGTGCCTCACATGTGAGAGGCAAGCACTCTACCACTGGGCTACAACTCCAGTCCTGAGGGGGCATTTCTTAAATAGCGTTTGGCACAAACTTGAACATATCCCACCCAGGCTTGGTGGCACAGCCCTGTAATTCCACCTACTCATGAGGTTGAGGAAAGAGCATTGTAAGTTTGAGTTCAACCTGGGCAACTTAGTGAGAACCTGTCTCAAAATAAAAAATAAATAGGGCTGGTGATACAGTTCAGTGGCAGAGCACTTGCCTAGCATGCACAAGAACCTGGGTTCAATCCTCAATACCACAAAGCAAAGCAAAACAAAAACAAAAACAAAATCCCTAAACATATCCCACATCTTGGTACAAACAGATTTATTTATTTGCTTAAGGAAGAAATAATCATAAAACTTAAAATATACTTCTCAACTAAGTAGAAATAGTCAAATTTAGTACTAACAATATGTAACATTTTCTTTTTCTTTTGGCACTGGGGATTAAACCCCAGAAGCACTTTACCACTGAGCTACAGCCCCTTTTATATTTTGAGACAAGGTCTTGCTAAATTGCTGAAGGTCCTGCTAATCTGCTAAGGCTGGCCTTGAATTTGTGATCCTCCTGCCTTAGTCTCTCAAATCACTGGGATTACAGGCTTATGCTACCATGCCTGAGTATAATATTTAACATTTTTAAATATTGAAGATAAACATCAATTTCAATGTAAGGAGCCAATTCTTATACAATGTTTAATATAAACTTAAAAATATCCCATCTCTAGAAAAGAAAAAAAATTACATTTTGCTTAAAAAAGATACAATCATTAAATTTTAAACACTCATTCCTTAACTAAGTGTAAATAGTCACTAATTTCCTACTTACAATAATTAATATTTTTTCAAATACTGAACATAAATATCTTGGGACTTCTCTTGCTAAGAGAGGAACTAATACTTAACTAGTAGAATTAATTCTCCAAGATCTTTTTAGTAATCACCATCTGACATATTTATCTGTTTATTATCCTCTTACCATTAGAATGTGGGCTACGTAATATATAGATTGTGTCTTTTTTTTTTTTTCACTGACTTATCTTTAGTTCTGGATTTTTGGTGTTTCCTAAGTTATATTCTAAATGAATACCTGAAAGACTGTGATGCTAGAAGCTCCTCAGCATTCACATATTTCTGCAATATTTATTCTACTTGTTCTAAAGAAGAAGAGACTGGACACCATTTACACAGGGAATATTTAGGGAAAAACAGGTGTCTTTTAAACTTAAAATGAGTGAGCAGTGAATCTGAGTGAAAGTTCTGACTGTTTACAGAAGCTCATTTGTAGATGAGTGTTAATTGGTGGGGATAATTAATAAAGTAAGTTGGGGGAACAGCTGCTTCTGGCTCTCAGTTAGATTAAAAGAAATTTAATTTCTTCTATGAAGAAGTTTGAACGTTACACTATTACACACCATATTTAAAACCTCAGGAAAGCACAGGAATTAGAAGCCCCAGGTACAGTGGAAGATGAGTGTGAGGAAGGGAGTTGAAACAGAATTTCTGTGAAGTTTACATCCTCAGATCTCCATTCCCACACCCTTTCCAGCCAGGAAGGAGAATTATATTTAACTAGAGAAACTAAATAGGTGAGAATCTAGACTCAGGGACACCAAACACAGATCAAGGTAGGGATTAGGTGCAGAACCAAAAAAAAAAAAAAAAAAAAAAAAAACGGCTCAGCAAAAGTCTGTATACTGACTGGTGAAATCCTAGCCCTCTTCTGCCCAGCTCTAGAATGCCAGTACCCAGGCAAGGGACTGGAAGATTCTTTGCTAGAGAATATGAACAGTATAAGAAAAAAACTTATGGACAATGACTTTTGGGTATTTCCAATAAAGGATGGATCATCTTACTGTCTGCACATACAAGCTTCCAATTAGTTTTACAGTACCTAATCATTAAGGAAAAGAGAATACACTGCATGCATAAAACATGAACAGGATGGGGAGAGTGGAGGGGACAACTGCAGAAAAAGCTACCAGAAATTAAAACAGTGATTCCATATATAAATATATATATATATATATAAATATATATATAAAATATATATATTTTGGGAAAAGGACTAGAAAGTAATATTGAAGAAATATACCAAAGTGACTTAAAAAAAAAAAAACCCAAACCAAAAACCAGAATGTGAAAAACAGGATAGAAAAGTTAAAAAAACTGGATTATCAGCATAGTAAATCAAATTTTTGATTAGCTCCTATTAACCAAGTTAATAGGAGTTATAAAAGGAGAGAACAGAGGAAATTATTAATAAACAATACAAAAGCATTTTCCAAAATTAAACAGTATTTCCAGGGCTTGCTATTATCAACATAACAAATGAAAAAAGATTCAAGAATAATGGTGATAAAAATGATCTTAAAAGCTTCAGGAGAGAAAAAAGGTATATACAAAGAATTTTAAATAAGAATAGTATCAGATTATTTGATATCAATCTTGGAAGCTCAAGACAATGGAGGAATGCCTTCAAAATTCTGAGGGAAAATAATTTTTAACTAGAATGATATACTATGTCAAATAAACAGAAGAGTATGAGCATAGAATAAAGATGCTTTTAGAAATGTTAAATCTCAAAGAACTGTGTTATACGCATCCTTCCTTAGGAAGCTCCTGGAGGATCTGTTCCAACAAAACGAAGAATAAAATCAAGAACGAAGGTGATATGGGATCAAATGTAGAAGAGAAGTGATGGGAATTTTCAAGATAAAAAGGAGGTGGCAAGCCTTAAGAGCATCCTGGGTCTAGACTGAAGTTCATGGGCTTTAGGATGGATATCTCTTGGGGGAAAATTCAACTGATAAGCATGGAAAGTAGCACTGAGAGATATTTTATAAAATTATAACAAGGGTAATGGAGTGATTTAGTAAAAGATTTAAAGAAAATAAGAGCAATTTAAATGAGGCATTTCATTTCATGAATCCCATAAAATTTTTTTAAGAGGGAAATGTTATCCTTGGCTCCAAAGTAATCATGATTGCATAGTATTAAACTGGAAACACTATAACAGGATTCAGTCAAAAATCATGATGTAATTGTACTGGGAGGTGACAGGAGGAAAGTGAAAGAACTATCCTCATCATTATAATAAGCAAGAGATGAATGAGAAAAGTTAGAGCAGCATATGAGTTTTATTTAGAAATACTGAGGTTAAAAAAAAAAAAGAGAGAAAATGCCTTAAGAATTGAAAGTGGCTGCTTTTGGGGAGTGGATGGGTTGGGAGGAGGAAGCAAATGGCTTGTTTTGAGCATTATTTGGTTTTCTACTTATGTATGTCACTTTGAGAACAAGAGAAATTTCAAACTCAAACATACAAAACATATAAAGGCAGTAGAGTACAAAGGGCTGGGTTTGTAGCTTGGTGGGAGAGCGCTTGCCTCACAGGTGTGAGTCACTGGGTTCAATCCTCAGCACCGCATATAAATAAATAAAATAAAGGTATTGTGCCCATATAAAAAAAAGTATAGTATAAAGTATAAACAGAGTATAAATAAATAGTATAAATATAGACAGTATAGTATAAGAAAGTTTTTAGCTAGAAAGAAAAGTAAAAAATACATATATTGTGATCATGGGTAAGGCATATTAACTTCTTTGAGTTTCTACTTCCTTATCCATTCCTCAGAGGACTTTATTTCTAAGTCTTTCCAACAATTATCCATCATAATAAGGTATTGTTTTCCTAGGGAAAACAAGTAAAATATCCCAGCAACTTGTACTTCATGCTGGTATATCTTCACATTATTTCTTCACTTTGCCAAGGCTCTCCGGGTTTGCCTTGATGCTAAAATGGAAACAGCATGTCCCCAACTTGGGAATTCTATTGTACCTGTGAGGCTAATCTTCGCATAGCTTCTTCCTGCCGCCTGCGCATTTCTGGAGTTCCTGGGCAGCTTCCACTTGTGATAGATGAGTGGGCTGAAGGTGGCTGTGTGAGTGGCAACTCTCTGTTGGCATCCACATCTGGATTAAAAAGACGAGATTCTAGCATCAGATAATCATACAAGCCTGAACTAAAGGATGATTAGTTAATTCAATTTGTTCTATGACCCAGCAATTCAGCAATTCCCCTCCAAGCTATGTACCAAGAGAGATAAAAACACATACCGACACAAAAACTTGTATATAAATGTTCAGAGAAGCATGATCATAATAGCCAACAAATAGAAACAACTCAAATGTCAATCAACTGATGAAGGGATAAAATGCAATGTAGCCATACAATGGATTAAACTTGAAAATAAAAAGAAATGAGATATCCATCTACAACATAGATGATCCTTGAAAATATTATGCTAAGTTGGAGAGACAAGAAGATCACATGTATGATTCTATTTATATGAAATGCCAAAAACAGGGAAATCCATACAGACAGAAAGTAAACTAGGGGTTTCTTTGGGCTGGAGGTAAGGGGTTAGTGGGAAAAAAGGGATTTACTACTAAGAGTCAAGGGTTTATTTTAGTAGGATAAAAATGCTCTAACATTAGACTGGTGATTGTTGTAGTAGCTGAACTGAGGGTGAGTGCTTTAAATGGATGAATTGCATGGGTTGTAAATTATAGCTCTATTAAGATTAAAAGAAATTTTAAATTCTACTTGTTCCTGTTACTTAGAAAATATATTCTTAACTACTACTAGAAATTATAAGCCATATTTACAAATAAGACCATACTTCTAAAACAGGTACTAAAATAAATATTTGAGGTTGCTATTTGATAGCCAATAGCTATTGGAAAGGAGGAGGTAGTCTTCATGTAACTCCTTAGCAGCAAGAGTGAATTTAGCTTTCTTTCTTCCAGCTGGTAAAGAAGATTGCTTGGTTACTAAATAAGTTCTTAATAATGGCAGGCAGTGGGTATAGGAGATAGCAGTGTAAAAAAGTCTGAAGGAATACATGACATTTTGACTTGAGGTAAAGTTCAGTGATTATCTGTCACTGTATTATTCCTGGTGTATGTTCCCCTCCACAACTCTATCCCCTTTATCTGGAATTTGATTTTGTGGGTAATTATTACTCAGATATTCAGACTTCTAGCTATTCCCTTTTGGAAATGCCCTCATTTTTGTCTCAGTGTCTAATTTTCTATTTGATATTCAGAGAATAGTAGAAATAAAAGGTAATAGGTAGGTGGCAGTCAGTATGCACATCAAAATAGCAAAACAGACTTCTGAAATGAGCAGAGTAGGGAGAGAAGGGGTTACTTGCTTAGCAGCTATTTGGGGGTTCAGTAGCTGTCAATAAATCTCAAATCCAAGTAATTACCATTGGGACTTTTTAGTGATAAGAAAATATAGTCTTATATTAAAAGAACTTCCCCAATGACTACACTGAGAATAGCTGTAGTTAATGAAACAATGTCTGAATTCACATTTTTTTTTTGTGTGTGTGTGTGTGTGTATGTGTTGGGGAAATAGGTGATGTGGCAGAGAATGATGGGGGAAGTTTGATTTGGGAAAGTAGGTGGAAAGGAGGATGACAGCATAGTGCCTGCTTTGATAGCTTTTCTGTACTTTACCAGAGAAATGACAATGAGGGGGCAGTTTGAGGGACTGTCTGTGGAGAAGAGAGCCAGGCAATGAAGTACTGCAGACTCACATCTTCTGCATCAGTATTGGTTCAGTGTTGAGGAGGAAGAAGAAAGAGCAGATGATGGTTGGGATGGGGGACAGAGAGGAACCAAAAGTACCTCATTTATTTTCAATATTACTACAATTACATCTCTGATACCAATGACCAAGGAGTATGAAGGCCAGTGGGATACCAGATAAACCTATTCAAGTTTAATGTAAGTTAAACTCTGTAAAAAATTAGGCCAACCCTCTGACATCCTTCTTATTGATACATGAAAAAATTCTGCTGCTGCAAGTAACCTTTTAAGTGCCAGGTTATATAATAAAAAAATTTATGCTGAAAAATAGCTTGGATTAATTATATCAGTTACTTATTCTTGATTCTTCTTTAAGGACTACTAGTTCTGTTAAGATGGTAGTGGTAGAATGTAGTTTGGTTAACATTACAAAAATGTAGTCTGGTCAACAGATTACAAAAATTATTACTCTGTATAAAGCAACACTATTTCTATGTAATTCTGATAGATACATAATCACATTCTGTATCTCTCCTGACTATTCTTCAAAAATATTTTTTTCATTACTGGGAACTGAACCCAGGGCACTTTACCACTGAACTATACTCCCAGAACTTTTTATTTGTACTTTAAAATCTTTTTAAAAAAACATTTTAATTTAATTTTACTTAGTTATTTAATTTTATTTAGTTATTTTTTATGTGGTGCTGAGAATCAAACCCAGTGCCTCACAAGTGCAGGGCAAGTGCTCTACCACTGAGCCAGAACCCCAGCCCCACTTTTTATTTTTTGAAATTAGATTTCACTAAGTTGGCTAGGCTGGCCTTGAACTTGTAATCAATCCTCCTGAGTCTCCCAAGTAGCTGGGATTACAGGTATGTACTGCCCTCCCAGTTTCTTTTTCAAGTTTAGAAAGTTCACTATCAGGCCAAATCTGTAGTCTCAACAATGGGCATGTATCTCATGAATGGGGAGTGTCCCATTGTTTTTGGAGATTCTTGGGAGATAAAAGGCAATGAATATTAGATAATAACTTAATGAACTACCTTTAAAGAATCTCTGCTTTGGGGAGCACATGCACTGTTTTCAATTAATTCCTGCTCTCCCAGAGTTTGGGGGGACTCCCAGGTACCTTTGCTTTCTGAGAAAGCAGCTCTTCTTGCCCTTGGGATTTATCTTCTGTCATGCATGATTCTACCACTCTGTTATCTGCAACAGTGATATACACAGGAGTCAGAAAAACTATTAGCTATCTGGTTTTCTTTCTGACACACTAAAATAGCTCACCTCTTGGACTACCCAGATAAAAAGTAGTTTTGTGTGATAGATTTTAAGCACTTAAAGGAAAATAGTATTAACAGGTATGAAAATTTACTTTCAACCATGAAAATGTTCTCAGAATCAAAATTTTAGCCACGTAATGCTTCATTTTGTAGACGAGAAAACTGAGATCTAAACAAAGTAAAATTCTCAAGGTCACGAAGTACTGCAGTCAATTTGAGTGCTGGGACACAAATCCTGGGTTTCTGACTCTCACAGTAGTATGTCAGTCTACCTTATAAAAGTTTCATTTAGAATCTAAGCATGACATTCCCCTTAAGATAAGAATTCTTTCATAACATATCTTACTATACCTGGTAAAGAGGGTTTTTTTTTTTTTTTCAACTGATTTCCTTCATAGAAGTTATGTTTCTTCTACAGGTTAGACATTCATCAATTTATCACAGGCTATCTGCCTTTTTGACACAAGGCTACTAACTAATTTCAGTAGGAAGTCAGGATATATGAAGGGTATTTAGTGGTTCCTGTTTTTAGACCCCATAACTACAATGATCTCATACAAAACATTTCTAGAGGTTATCTCAAAGTGTGGTGGGCTAGATTGCTGAAGTGGACTAGTGGAGCCATGGCTTTCTTTTTTGCTTTCTCACAACTAACAGAAACAAGGTAGATGGATGCTGCACACATGGTGTATATAGGAAGAACATTTATACACATCCTTTTATTTTCTTTACTTGAATAAGTGTCACCAATAAGGAGAAGCTGCATAGAAAAATGAGTGAGAGAATGGTCTCTGAAACTACACTTAGTTTCACCATTTATTGGCTGTAAAACCTGGGAGGTTTATTTAACCTCTCTGAGTCCCAGATTACTTCCCTGTGAAATTAAGACAACAGGAACAACTTCACTGAGTTGATAGAAGGATTGGATAAATTAATATTTGTAAAGCTCTTAGAGATTCTCTGGAATATATTAAGTACCATATGAGTGTTTTAAAAATAAATAAATAAGAGACTGGTGATGATCATTAAGTTTGTGATGAAAGAAGCCAAATGAGAACTAAGCGCCTTTTCACAAGGAAGCAGGAAAAATCCTTCAAGAACACAATGAAGCTCAGGTCCAACCAGAACACACTGACATCAACAGCAAAGAAATGAAGGCTGCAAACAGATTGTGCTGGCATGTAACAAGAAGAAATGGGCACAGGCTGAGCAAACTCTGACAGTGATGGATGCAAATGGCTCCATAGGCAAGTGCTGTAGTCATTACCAAAGGACAGCCAGCAGGAAGAATCATAAATTCATTCCATGAGAAAGATTTTCTCAGTCACTCACAGGTGACTATTGGATATGTGGGTTAAATGTACAGACTATTATATTCTTTGAATTCTGAGTAATGGTGCTCACATGCAAGTCAGATTTTGCAGATCAAAAAATAAAAGGATATATCACCTAATACAAACATGTCAGGACAAATTTCAGCGCCAACTAAGTAGGGAGTTCTTTAAAAAGGAATACTTACGTTTGGGGGAGGCATGTGGGCTGTCTGAGGCGATCTGTCTCATCCGTGTACCATGGCAGCTGAGAGCCACCAGTCTAGAGATGATGGCAGTTTTGCCAAATCCAATGTTTCCCACAATCACCACTCCTTGGTTCACGCTAGCATTTGAACTTTGAAGTTGAGCATCTATTTCATGGAAAACCCAATCGCGGCCAACAAACACTGACTCTGTAGTGATACTGGGCACTTCAAAGAGCAGTGGCTTCAGGGAGATATCTGGAGGCCTGTATGGTGCAAAGCGAACTAAAAGGAATGACAAGAGAACAGAGAATTAGGTGGAACTGTCAAGACTGAGGGAAATTGGGGAAACAGTGCTGTGGTTTAGTAGATTATATTAGTTACAGCATGATGATGGCATTCTGGGCATATTCAGAAATTAATAAAACTCTGAATTTTTACAAAGTCCTACACAGAAAAGCAATGCAGCTGTGCTAGAGCCATTTCCATCTGATTACACCAGATGGAGGGCAAATTCTGACAGAACAATAATGATTTACTCACAACAATCAGAAAATCAGGGCAATATTCAAAATGATTAAATAATGAGGATCACCCATATACCAGCAATCAATAAGCTTGCAAAGATAGTCAGGGTCCTGGGGGCTTCTAGCTATGTCTGAGGATAACATTTAATTATTGGATTGTGGAGAGTCAAGGTTGTAGTACATGGGGTGAGGCAGGCTGTAGTGGGCCATCCAGATGGCCAAAGGTAGCAGCTCTTTATGAATCATATTTAACAACCATTATGGCTGTACCGGTATATACCAGATGAAAATCAGTTATGTAGAAGCAGGGCAAAGTAAATAGGATTGTTGATTTCTTTAAAAACAGCAATGAGAACAGTAATTCCATTAAATTCATGATAGTATTTTGTCGTGTAATGTAATGCGTATATTATCTTGGGAAGCAAAGCCCCTAAAAGTTGTAATGGTTAAAAAGATCTGAAACATGTTAAGCAGCCATGGAAGCAGAAATCAAAGTTTCACCCAATGTCACTATATCTGTACTGCTTGCATTCATGCCAATTTAAAAAAATGACTTTTGGCTTTTACACATGTCTTGGGTCGAGATCCCTTGACTTTTCTCAAGATTTGTTTTTTCTTGTGCTTATGAACTTATGGATGTGCTAAACGTGAAACATCAACTAGACCTTTAACAGTTCTCTAAAACGACAACATAGATGTGTCTTGGTTTCAAATATCAACCTTCTAATATGTTGATTAGGAAGTCTTGCCTGGCCATCTTTATCTGAATTACTGCCCTCCTAACTGTTCCGAGAGTAGCTCTAAGACATGCCATTTTAACTGTCTGAATCTAGATATTTCCTTTCTGTACCATTAATGTTAGCATAATGCCCTAACATATAGTAGATGCTCCATAAATGCTTATGGAAAGTATTAGTTAATAAGAAGGTATTAAGCCAGGTGAGGTGATTGCATGCCTATAATCCCAGCTACTTGGAGGCTGAGGCAGGAGGATTGCAAGCTAGAAGGCAAGCCTCAGCAACTTAGCAAGGCCCTAAGCAACTCAGTGAGATCCTGTCTCAAAAAAAAAAAAAAAAATTACAAAAAGCAGGTATTACATTCTAACCCTTTTTTATATTTTGGAGCACAAGAAAGGCCATAGGAGGGAAGGGGATGGGAACAGGGGAAAGGAAAATCATACAAGGGAAAATGAGAATTATTTATATTGCTCACGTTATTTTAGAACATACTTAAACCATATGCACACCATATGATGGGATCTAAGTGGACAGCTTATTTGAGAAGATATGACTAGACACAGTCTCATTTAAAACTCCCTGAGCTGGTAGACACCCTTGGGCAGTAATCCCATGACCCTAATCTCAGGCACTTGGGAGGCTGAGGCAAGAGGATTGCTGGGGCAACTGAGTCCCTGTCTCCAAACAAAACAAACAAAACAACCCCACTTCAAATGAAAAAAAACCAAAATACCTGTCTGAAAGCCATTGGAATGATAATTGAGCATTTAAGAAAAGATAAAAACTCCAAAAGTAGTACAAATAATTTTTAAAAATCCTGAAGTCTGACAAACATCTTCCTATGTTAATTTTAAAACAAACTTTTCATTTAAAAAGTGAGAGTAGGGGAGGCTGTAAAGATGTTAACTATTTGATCACTTATAATTTACTTAAAATTTAAAACTCTTTAAAAATTCATAACCAAGTTGTGGGGTATAGCTCAGTGACAGATGCTTACCTAGCACACACAAAATCCTGGGTTTGATCCCCAGTACTACAAAACAAATCAACCGTGACTATAATTACAGAAATCAGTGAAAAAATAAATAGATTTTAATTTGCTAACAAATGTTTTAAAATAAATTCTGTATCTAGAGCTGGGTGTGGCAACACATGCCTATTCTAAAAACTCTAAAGTTTTTCTAAAAACTCTAAAATTCTAAAAACTCTGAAGGCTGAGGAAGGAAGGAGGATTACAACTTAATGGGACACTGGCTCAAAAATGAAATAATAAAGCTAGGGATTTAGCACAGTGGTAGAGGCTAGCATATGTGAGGCCCTGGGTTCAATCCCCAATACTGCAAAACAATAACGAACAAAAAACAAACCCTAGTGTCTTATAGCTAAGATTCAATTTTACTTTTCTTAAACATTAAGGTAAAATGCACATTCTGTGAAATTCCCCCTTTTAAAGTACATGATTCAGTGGTTTTAGTATATGTATGTATTCATAACTTGTGCAGCTATTACTACTATCCAATCCCTGAACATTTTCATCATTTCCCCAAAGGAATCCTGTATTTTTAGCTATCACTTTCTACTCTCCTCTCTGGCCAGCCCTGAGCAACCAGCAAATTACTTTCCTTTCTTCAGATTTATCTATTCTGGACATTTCATTTAAATGAAACCATGTAATATGTGGCCTTTCATGTTGACTTCTTTTTCTTAGCATAATGTTTTGGAGGTTCATCTGTATCATAAATAAATGCATAAAGCACTTCATTCTTTTTATTACCAAAAAATTCTATTGTATGGATACACCATATTCTGTTTATCCATTTATTAATGGAAGAACACTGGGTTGTTACCACTTTTTGGCTATTATAATGGTGCTATGAACATTCATGTACAAGTTTTTGTATAATTATGTTTTCAATTCTCTTTGCTATAGTTCTAGCAGAAGAATTTCTGGTTCACACAGAAACTGTTTAACTACTTGAGGAAATGCCTGTTCTATTTTACTATTTTTTATGTTAGTAACATATAGAAAACAGTAATAATAATCAAAATAATATCTGTTCTCCCACTAGCCAGAGAGAAACACTATTGACATATTCTTTGAGTTTTGTCTGTACCATAGAAGCTTACTTTTTTAAAAAACGGGATCAAGAAACAATAAATGGAATGGATTCAAACTAAAAATCTTCTCAGCAAAGGAAACAATAATGTGAAGAGAGAGAGCCTACAGAATGGGAAAAAATCTTTACCACATGCACCTTAGATAGAGCACTAATCTCCAGGATATATAAGGAACTCAAAAAACGTTAACACCAAAAAACCAAATCACCCAATAAATGGGCAGAAGAAGAAATACAATCAATCAACAAACATATGAAAAAATGTTCATCATCTCTAGCAATTAGAGAAATGCAAATCGAAACTACTCCAAGATTTCATCTCATTCCAGTCAGAATGGCAATTATCAAGAATACAAACAATAATAAATGAATATGGGGAAAAGGTACACTCATACACTGCTGGTGGGACTGCAGATTGGAGCAACCACCGTGGAAAGCAGTATGGAGATTCCTCAGAAAACTTGGAATGGAACTACCATTTGACCCAGCTATCCCACTCCTCGGTTTAAACCCAAAGGACTTAAAATCAGCATACTATAGTGATGCAGCCACATCAAATGTTTACAGCAGCTCAATTCACAATAGCTGAACTATGGAACCAACCTAGATGCCCTTGCACAGATGAATGGAAAAAGAAAATGTGGTATACATACACAATGGAATATTTCTCAGCCATAAAGAAGAATGAAATTATGGCATTTATGGGTAAATGGATGGAGCTGGAGAACATAATGCTAAGTGAAATAAGCCAAACCCCCCAATCCAAAGGTTGAATGTTTTATCTGATAATCAGATGCTGATCCATAGTGGGGGTACGTAGTGCAGAATGAAGGAACTTTAGATTGAGCAGAGGGGAGTAAGGGGAGGGGAGGGGTTTTGGGGGGTGGGAAGGCCAGTAGAATAAGATGGACATCTTTGCCCTATATACATGCATGACTACACTATGGGTGTGACTATGCACCATGTATAGCCATTTGTGTACAATGTGCCAAAATGCATTCTATTGTCATGTATAACTAATTAGAACAAATTTAAAAAATAAAAAAATGCAATCACACTGTTTCCTAATCTGCTCTTTCCATTTAGCAAAGTAAAGTGAATATTTTAAAATAAAAAAATATAGGTCTACATTATCAATGTACAATATTCCATTATATGACTAAATCGTAATTTACTTAACCAATATCGCATTGTTGGATATTGAGATTATCTGTTACAATCATAGGCACAATTAAATGGCCTTTATTATTCAAAAGAAACATACACACTTTACTATGTGCCAAGAACTGTTTCTAAGCATGTTAACCTGCACAATAGTCCTATTTAATGGATATTACTATTTCTATTTTATAGATGAGGAAACTGAGGCACAAAGATATAAGTTTGCCTAAGGTCTTTCAGCAGTCTGAATCTTTACTTTTTTGGTACCAGGGACTGAACACAGGAGAACTTAACCACTGAGCCACATCTCCAGTCATTTTTATTTTTTATTTTGAGACAAGGTCTTGCTAAGTAACTGAAGGCCTCAGTAGGTTGCTGAGGCTGGCCTCAAACTTTTGATCTTCCTGCCTCAGCCTCCCCTGTTGCTGGGATTATAGGTGTGAGCCACCACACTGGGCAGCAGTCTGAATCCTATCATGCTGAAGTTCATCTCATGAGAAATGACATTATAAGCAGCAGTACAATAAATATCACTGTATATTCACCTTGGCACAGGTACCTTATAATTTTCTTGAAACAAAATGCTACAAGCAAAATTTCTGGGTCAATGGATTGTGTTTCTGACATATTTTGTCAAATTGCTCTCCAGAAGGGTTTTATGTGAGAATTATTGATCACATTCTTCTCACGCTCACCATCATCATTGGGTAGTAATACTAATCCTTACTGATCTAGTAGGAACCGTATCTCACTGTTTTTAGTATGTATTTTCTTGACTGTGGAAAGTTGATTTTTTAACATGTTTACTGGCTATTTGTAATCTCAGTGAATTGCATGTTCATGGCTTTTACTTACATTTCTATTGGGATGTGAATCTGTTTTGTAGATTTGTAAGAATATTCAGACATTAATCCTTTGCCTGTCATATTTATTTAATGCAAATAACTTACACAGTTCGTTGCCTTTAAGTTTTCTTTTTTCCTTTTTATTTTAACTTTTACAAGTTAAAAAAGTTTAAGTGGTAAAAGTTGTCAGTCTTTTTCTTTATGGTTTCTGCCTTTAATATTGTTCTTTGAAAGGAGCTTCTCAACCCAAGAATATAAAAATATTAATATATGTTTTTTCTAGTGCTTTCATTTTGGAATCTGGTACAGAGTAGGGACCTATTTTTTTCTACCCAAATGGTTAAGAAATTGTCCCACTGATAATAATTATCACTAATTTGAAATGCTTACTTTATCTTATTTATTATAGGTTTGTTTCAGTTACCTAGCTTGTCTCACTTATCTGTAAGCCTTTATGTGTCAGTGTGACACTAATTTAGTTATTATATATTATGTGATTGCCAAGTCTTTTACCATCATTTTATTTTTTAAAAGATTTTTAAAAATATCGTTTCAAAAACAATGTCCAGAACTAGTTTGAAGTTTATCATAAGGAATTCCATCCACTTCATTTACTCAGTTCCTGGTGATTAACCAGATACACTCCACTGAAAAGTTTCATTCATAATCTCTTAAATTAGATTTCTTAAAATAATCATAATACACCTTTATAAATCAGAGATAATTACTTCATTTTAGCAGATACACATTATACTTTTGAAAATAACAATTATGTTATGTTGTATTTTTTAAAACTCAGATTCATACAACATTAGAAAACAAACATTTAGAAATATTTACCTTTAAAATAAAGACATACAAATTATATATAGAATTTGAGAAAACGTGTTGTTTCAGTATATGATGTTACTCAAAACTATCTTTTGGAAAAATGAGTTTTCTCAGTTGTTATTTTTGGCATTGTGAATCTGTAAAACTTTTAGGGAAATAAATAGTAATATTTACCAAATGCCACTTTGACCTTAAAATCCTGTATGCTTCTAGGAATTTATTCTAAGAAAATGAATCAAAAGAAACATACACACAGATTCTTTGTTGTATGTGTGGTGTTAATGAGGATGACATAATATCAGTATGGTATACCTACCAAAGGTTATACAAACATTAATGTAAAATAATAAAGATTTTTGCAGAACTGTGGAACTATGGAGAAATTTATGATGTAAAATTTAGTAAAACAGAATATAAAGCAGTATATTATCTTTACAACTTAAATCATATGCATACATAAGTCAATATGCAAAAGCAAAAGTGAAGAGATGACAAGATGAACATCATTAGTTATAATTTTTAAAAGGAACTTTCAATATGAATTTTAGCTGTATTAAAAAACAACTGATTTTATTTTACCCACATACCAAAGAAGAAAATATTTCATCAAAATTACTTAGTTTTCTTTTATGGAATGACTATACTGCCAAATCCAACAACTAATTAAATTACATCAGTTAACTGAAAAAATATATAATTTTTTAGGTGTTTTTCTCCCTCAATCATTGTATACAAAATTTTTAGAAGTAAATAAATATGTACCTAACTTAAAATTTTAACTATTTTAAAGTATAGGTTGAGCATCTCAATCCAAAAATCTAAAATGCTCCAAATTTGAAACACTTCTGGTCCTAAGCATTCAGGATAAGACATACTGAATCTGACTTACAGCATGATTAAAAATTATGAAAATACAAACATAAAATCAGCTATTTCTATCAGGACAGTCTGAATACCAGACTGAGTAGTTGGTTTGTACCTTCGAGAATGACGACTCACTGAAGTGGGTCTTTTTTTTAATTAAAGAAAATTTTCTTCAGTTTCCAATGGACCTTTATTTTATTTATTTGTGATGCCACAAATTGAACCCAGTGCCTCTCATGTGCTAGGCAAGTGCTCTATGGCTGAGCTATAACTCCAGCCCTGTATCTAACTCTTGAGTAGGTTTGAAGACTACTCACTGCAAAAGTCCTGGAAAATGCAATGAAGGCATGAACTAGGGAGAGACTGCAAAGGGATATACAAGATGTGTCAAAGATTAGATGTAGTAAGATAGACAAGTTAAAAAATTTTCCAGTTCCAAGTCTGAGGGATTATGGAGCTGAGGTGAACCAAAATGTCAATGGATCAATGAGAGATTTACTGTTTGACAGAAACAACTTTTCTACTTTCTTTCTGTTCTGTAAAGGCTCCCCATTCCAAATGTAAACTAGAGACAAAGTCTTAACATCTGGGGGGAAATAATTAAAACTTTGTATACATCACGGTACGTTCAAATATTTAAATTTCAACTAAGGCCAACAAAATGGCCCACTGAGTTAATCTCTACTAAAAATCAAAGAACCATACCAATATTCTTCAAATTATGTGGCAGTCCTATACTCATCCAAGCCCTGAATTCTGAGTTTGAATTCTATAGAATATTCAGAATATTTTATATTCTATATAATATTTGGTATTCTACAGAGTATCAAACTCTAGTAGAAATCCTACATTTGTTTCCTGTATGTTATGCAGGCCACTGATGAGTACTATGTGTAGGATGGGGTTGTGAATGTCCTGAATGAGTTGGCTAATAATTATTTTCATACAACTTATTTAGGACATAGAAACTTCTATGTGTTGATGTAAGCATCTGTTCCCACAGGTAAGGGAATGGGCTAAGAAGAATAAAGAACTCACAAGGCAAGGATTACCAAAACAGAGGTAGTAAAAAGGGACCTTCTCACTATTGGTAGCCCTGTCTGAGATTGGGACGATCAGTGCTGATAAAAAGGACCATAAAATGCTCCTGTTATTTTTCACTGTATCTAGAATAATTAAAAAGAGGGCTTATTTGCTTCTATCAGAGAATTTACCAAAAAATTATTTTAAGCTGGGTATGGTACATGCCTGTAATCCCAACTCAGTAGGAGGATTCCAAGTTCAAGGTCAGCCTGGGCACTGTCTCGGAAAAAAAAAGGCTTTATCACTTTTAGGCTAAGCGATAAAGCACTTGCCTAGCATGCTCCAGGGTCGGGGTTCAATTTTCAGTACTGCAAAAGTAAATAAATAAAAATGATTTTATTTTCTTATATTGCAATTGAACTGGACACACTATTTTATTCTTTTGTTTTCTTGTTAATTCTTGTCTCCTTAATAAGAATGCAAGCTCTGGGATGCGAGGAACCATCATTGCATCAAAAGTCATTATTATATCAAATAGTCTGTAGCTGGGTGTAGAGGTGCTGCTTACCAGTAACCCTAGTGGCTCAGGAGGCTAAAGCAGGAGGATCATAAATTTGAGGCCAGTCTCAGCAATTTAGCAAGACCCTAAGCAACTTAATGGGACTCTGTCTCAAAATAAAAAATAAAAAGGGCTGGGTGTATAAGTTCAGTAGTAGAGTACCTTGGGTTTGATCCCTAGGACTATAATACAAACAAACAAACAAAAAACTCGAAATCATACAGTCTGTGCTAAATAGCAAAGCACCAATACTTTTTAAATGGATGAATACTGAGGAAATGAATCAAAAGTTTTTTAAATACTTTTTTTAGTTGTCCATAGACCTTTATTTATTTATTTATTTATTTATTTATTTATTTGGAACCAGGGATTGAACACTCGGCCACTGAGCCACATCCCCAGCCCTATTTTGCATTTTATTTAGAGACAGGGTCTCACTGAGTTGCTTAGGGCCTCGCTAAGTTGCTGAGGCTGGCTTTGAACTCGCGATCCTCCTGACTCAGCCTCCCAAGTCACTTGGATTACAGGCGTTCGCCACCGCACCCAGCTTATTTTATTTATTTAAATGCAGTGCTAAGAATCAAACCCACACATGCTAGGCAAGTGCTATACCACTGAGCCACAACCCCAGCCCTCAAAAGAATTTTATTAAATGTATTTTTATATAGTAGAAGAGGGGAACAGTGAAGTATTGTGTCATTGAATTATAGTCCACATCTTCAGGAGACAATTAAAATGTAAGTTCTTGTTTTTTAAGAACCAAACTTGTCCTAGCCATCTTGGTCTGTCTACAAATCTTGTGGATTTTTCCTTTGAAAAAGGATCTCTCGCATAGGTCACTTCTGATCACTTCTAACTATTCCAACCTGATTCAGGCTTTCTGTTAACTCTTCTGATTTCTCCCCAGCTTTCCTGCCTCAGCTGCTTCATGTTGTATATTCTATCATAACAAATTTTTATTGCTATGACTACCCTTCTCCCAAAATCTCCAATGACCCAGTTTTCTGCCATATCAAATCAAAGCTCCTCTCCAGATCCCAAAGGCTCTCTATAACATAACTCAGTTCTTATCATCTGTACTCCTCACAGTTCACTATGAAGTGCCATGTGAGGGAGTTTCTTTAGCATACGACCATTTCTTTGGCACACCTTGACAAAATGTGCTCCATTCTGTCCCTGTGTCTTAGAACAAGTTGTCTCTTTTACCCGAAATGCCCATTTTCTTCTATTTAAGCCTTCTTCACATAGTATGATCCAGATTTTCTTAATATAATCTTGTGCTTATTTTTACTTCCCAAATTGCTTATATCATATAATTTAGTGCTAAAATGTATGCTGACTTATAGTGTTAACATTTTACTAAGTTTTATTTTTACTTTTTTCTTTATTATAGTGCTGGAAATTGAACCCAGGGCCTAACACATGCCAGGCAAGTGCCCTATCACTGAACTACACCCCCAGCCTTCATTAATATTTAAAACATTTTATTGGTAATTATAATTATGCAAAATACTGGAATTCACTGACATATTCATATATGATAATAACATAATTTGATCAATTTCATTCCCCAGTACCTCCCCTTGTTCTCTTTACTTCCTTCCCTCTGATTCTTCTATTCTACTCTACTGGTCTCCCTTTTATCTTCATGAGATGCCTCCCCCAACTTTTTCTCTCTAGCTTCACATTTCAGAGAAAAAAATACCACCTTCAACTCTGAGTCTTGCTTATTTTGCTTAACACAATGCTCTGCTGTTCCATCAACTTTCCTACAAATGATATAATTTTATTCTTCTTTGTGGCCAAATACAACTTCACTGTGTATATATGCCACATTTTCTTTATCCATTCATCTTTTGACAGATATCTAGGCTGGTTTCATCACTTGGCCACTGTAATTTGTGCTGCTGTAAACATGGGTATCCATGTACTGCTATAGTATGATGACTTCAGTTCTCTAGGATAAATTACTGAGGAGTGGTGTAGCTGGGTCATATGGTGGTTTCATTCCTAGTCTCTTGAGGGACCTCCACACTGACTTCCACAGTAGAGATTTGGGTCTACTTTTTCTTCTATTTGGTGCAGGGTCTCTGGCCTAATTCCTAGGTCCTTAATTCATTTTGAGGTGAGTTCTGTGCAGAGTGAGAGATAGAGGTTTAATTTCATTGTGTTACACATGGATTTTTGCTGAGGTTCTTAAAATGGAAACTTTCCAGGGTTTTGATTTTAGGATCCCCCATTTGTGAGGCTGTACCATCCATCCTCACTCTAACTCAAATTGGCCAGACCTTTTGGGGGAGTCTGTATGCTGAGTTCCACCCCTTCCTTCACTGGCAGTAACTACTGGGGGAACACTGTCTGTTTCAGAGCAGAATTCACCCCCAAAATAGCTTTGCTAATGTGACTGGAGATAGTAGTGTAATTTTGGCAGGACTGCTCACTTACAACCCTCTCACTTGCATAGCCTGCTGACTGATCTGGACTGCACTACACCCCTCATTCTTTTATTAAATTTCTCTCCACTCTAGAAACCAATATTTCTGATTTTCACCTGGTTGCTAGCTCTCTGAGTTACCTACAGGCATTTCCCCACAGTTTTCTTACCTCAGTATGCTGCCACAGAACTGTTCTGATTTAATTTCAGGGAGTAGCTATAATGTGGTGGGTTCCTGTCATTTTTTTCTACCTTAATTAACACTTTAACCTTGTTTTTCCAAATATATTGTAAGTTATCTGAAGGGAAAGATAATGTCGAGAACCATTTTAAACAAAGATTTAGGGGTGAAAGAGGGGAAAGAAGGGAAAATTTATCACTGAGTACCTTCTATGTTTTTGGCACAGTGTAGATTTTTATGCATATTCTTAACAAAATTTTTTTTTATTGAGTACAATTCATACAACACAAAATTAACCACTTAAAAGTATACAATCTAATGACATCTGTACATTCACAATGTTGTGTAACCATCACTGTTTTCTAGTTCTAAAATACTTTTGCCACCCCAAAAGAAAACCCTATAGAACTAAATTTTCAATCCCCATTTTCCCCTCCTTGAGTCTCTGGAAAACAATCTACCCTTGTCTCTCTAGATTTATCTGTAAGGCTATTTCATATACTACATGTGACTATTTGTGTTTGGTTTCTATCTTTTCACATAATTCCAGGTTCATCAATATTATAGTTTGTATCAGAAATTTCTTTTTATGGTGGAGTAACATAAATTGCACTTACACACCACAGTGTTTATCCATCCATCTACTCATGGACATTTGGGTTGTTTATCTTTTGGCTCCTGTGAACAGTGCTGTGATGAAATTAATGTATGCATTTGAGCACCTGTTTTCAATTCTTTTGGGTAAATACTTAGGAATAGAATTACTGGTTCAGATACCAATTCTATGTTTAAATTTGAAGAACCACTAAACTTTCTTCCAGTGTCTGCAGTATTTTACATTCTCACCAGCAATGTGCAAGAATTCCTATTTCTCCACACCCTCACCACTGATTATTAGTTTTTTCATTTGTTTTTTATTATAGTCATACTAGTGGGTATGAAATGGTATCTCATTTCATTGATTATCTTTTCACATGTTAATTGGTCATCTGCTAATCTTCTTTGAAGAAATGTCTATTCAAGTCCTTTGTTCTTTCTTATATTGAGTTATGTTTTTGTTGTTGAATTGTAGGAGCTCTTTATATATATTGGATATAAGATCCTTGTCAGATATATTGTTTGCAAACACTTTACTCATTCTATAGGCTGTGTTTTCACTTTCTTGATAGTGTCCTTTGTTACTTTCCTAAGTTTTAAATTTTGATGAAGTCCAATTTATCCACTTCTTGTTGTTCATGCTTTTGATGTCACAGCTAAAAATCCAATGCCCAATCTAAGGGCATAAGGATTTACCCTTATGTTTTTTCTAAGGGTCTTAATGTTTTAGACCTTATATTAGTTATGTTAACTCGTTTTGAGTTAAGTTTTAAATTTAGTGTGAGATAGGGCTCAACCTTCATCTCAATTTCATTCTTTTTGCATGTAAATATTCAGTTGTTTCAGCATTGCTAAAGAGACTGTTCTTTTCCCATTGAATGGACTTGGCACCCTTACTGAAAAGCTGTTGGTCACAGATTATGCATTTATTTCTCATCTCTCAATTTACTTATTTATTGCAGTACTGGGATTGTACCCTCAATTCCATTATATTACACATATAAGATATGTGTATTCCTATGCCAATACTACACTATTTTGATTTTTGTAGCTTTATAAGTTTTGAAATTGGGAAGTGAGTTTTGCTATTTTGTCTTTTTTCAAATTATTTAGTTATTCATAATCCCTTGCACTTTTATATGAATTTGAGAATTGTTTTTTCATTTCTACCAAAATGGTTGTTGGAATTGTGGAAAAATCTATAGATTACTTTGAAGATCTGTAGTTCTGACACCTTATTAATCTAAAGATGGTATATAGAAATGCAATTGACTTTTCTGGGCTGGTGTACTCTGTAACTTTGCTGAATTTGTTTTGTTAGCTTTAATGTTTCCTTCGTGTAGATTCTTTCCAATGCTTTCATTTTCTCACGCTCTTTTGGGACTCTCTTTTGCATATTTTGGTAAACTAGATGATATTCTACAAGTCTTCTAGGGTCTGTTCATTTTTTAAAGTTTTTTTTTCTTCTTCTTGGGACAGGGTCTCACTAAATTGCTTAGGTTGACCTTGAGCTTGTGATTCTCCTGCTCAGTCTCTCGAGGTGCCAGAACTATAGGCATGTGCCACTGTGTCCAGCTTCAAAAAAAATTTTTTTAGCCTGCTTAGACTAATTTCAATTGTCTATTTTCAAGTTTACTGATTATTTCTTCTGCTGCTCAAATCTGTTGTTGAATACCTCTTGTGAATTTTTCATTTTAGCTACTGTACTTTTCATTTTCAGAATTTCTATTTGTTTTCATTTTACAATTCCTCTTTATTAATGTACTTTATTTGTTCATACATCATTGTTATGCTTTAGGTTTTTTTTTTGGATCTGCAGTTTCTTTTTGCTGTTGGTGCCTATTTAATTCAGATGATTTAAAGTCTTTGGTAAGTCTAATGTCTCAGCTTCTTCAGAAATGATTCTTGTCAATTTTTCCAGTAAATTGGTCATATTTTGTTTCTTTCCATGCCTTTTAAGTTTTTGTGGAAAACTTCATTTTGAATATTATCATGTGGCAACACTGGATATCAGATTCTGCCTGCTTCTCGGGGTTTGCTGTTGTTGCTTGTTTTGTTACTACAGTTATTTATTTAGTGACTTTTTCAAAGGTTTTTTTGGTTTGTTTCTCAGACTTGTCTCAAATTCCTGGGCTCAAGTGATCCTCCTGCCTCAGCCTCCCAAATAGATGGGACTACAGGAGCCTGTCACCATGACTGGCTCTCCCAACTATTTTTTTTACGTGTTTATTTACCCATTTATTATTTCTGTCTAAAACATCCATTCAGAGGTGAGAAATTTTATTCTTTTTGTTTTTCTTTTTAGACATACATGACAGTAGAGTGTATTTTGACATATTGTACATAAATGGAGTATAGCTTCCCTTTCTTGTGGTTGTAAATGATGTGGAGTTAACGTGTTCATGTATTCATATATGAACATAGGAAAGTGATGTCCGATTCATTCTACCATCTTTCCTATTCCCATTCCCCCTCCCTTCCCTCCATTCCCCTTGGTCTAATCCAATGAATTTCTATTCTTCTCTCCCCACCGCATATCAGAAAGAACATTTGCCCTTTGATTTTTGGGGGGATTGGCTTATTTCACTTAGCATGATATTCTTCAGTTCCATCTATTTACCAGCAAATGTCGTAATTTTGTTCTTCTTTATGGCAGAGTAATATTCCATTGTATATAAACCACATTTTCTTTATCTATTCATCTGTTGAAAGGCACCTAGGTCTCCCAACTATTTTTGTGAAGACTTTATTCCTTCAGTGTGGTCACTAAAGTCTCAGTTCTACTATCGTGGCAGTCAGCTACTGGTATGACAGATTTCATCAAATGCTGACATTTAGTAGCTTCTTCATTAAATATCCCCTGTTGCTTTAAGTTTTGCTATCCAATAGTTTGCTTTCCAGAACTCCAAAAAGTTGATTCTGTCTGTTTTTGTCAGCTTAGTGGTTAGTCCAATGGAGGGATTGACTTTTGGAGCTCTTAATCACATTTTGTGATGTCACTTGAGAGTATGGGATGGCCAGCCACTCAGGGGGTCTTGGGCATTGAGAGCACTTGATGGATGAGCAGATACACAGATGTGGGGGAGCTCTTGCTATCTCAGAACACTCGCTGAGCAGTCTAAGAACTTCAAGGAATACAGGAGGAAACAGATCAGTTGATATATGAGCCATAACCCCATGCCTTGGGGAGGTGAAAAGGAAAGGCCAATAATCCTCACCCAGGCTTGCTTCAAGTGTGGGCTCTTCTGACCAGAGGAGGAAATGTAGCCCCTCACAAAATTCTGGCATCATTTTTATTGAATCTATTTAGGCCTAGAGAGAACAAAGGTCACATAGTTTCAGAATCAGAATCAAAACCTACTTCTGACACCAAAATCCAAGACTCTTCTATTCTGTTATATTGTATCTGCTCTATAGGATGTGACTTAGATCTAAAAGTGACTTAAATCTAAAAATTATCCGAGGGATAACTAGATTTGATTAGGCTTAGCAGATTGACTAAGCTAGTTGCTTTTCCCCTTACTTCTCTTTGTACTTCCTTAGAGAAATTCCATGTTTGGTCAAAGATGACGTTTTCCAAGAGAAGCGCTATTAGAAGACTGAGTAGTTTCCTAAACAGACTTTTCTTCTCAGGTCCAAAATTACATTTTGCTTCAAAGGATGAATATGACTACTGCCAATTTATAATATGGAGTATCAATTCAGTTTTATAAAAAATTATAATAAAATAACATTTTCATATTGAAATAACATCATATTTTATCCTACTGAGAAAGCTTTGACATTTAAAAAAGTTATTTAAAATTTTTTCTAAAAATGTAACAATTCACAAAAGTCTCAAGAGAAGAACACAGACAAAATTAGCTCAGTACCATATGGTAAAACAACTGCAGACACCAAGAACAGTGCAGAAACAGTTTCTCAGAACCTAGGGCTTTTGTATGATCAATATGATAAAAGATATACTTCCTATGTATCCAGCTATAAATTTACGGCATAGGAACAAGAAAGGATTGTGGGTCTGCATGGGGCATAGAGGTAATGAATATTCTCTGTTAGGTTCACATTGCTGAAGAAATGGTTCTTTATTTTGAATATCAGCTGGGCTGCAAGAGATTTTCTAGAACCAAAACAACTGAAATAATCCAAAGAGGGGTTACTACTGCAATTACAGTGGAGCTAAGGGAAAAAGATGAACTAATCTATACCACTTAGTAATACAATGTGGCTTTCTTAACACTGGCACCCAATGATGGCAGTCCAAGGGCTGCAACAGAGCAGGAAGATCATCCCACCCCACTTTCTTAAAATATCCCAATAAGGTATACAGATATCTCCAATACTATGACATGCACAAAAAATGATGAGTAGATAAAGAGATGGATAGATGAATAACAGACATATAAAACACAAAATAGTAAAATGTCAATGATAAAATCAAGGTTGTTGGCATATAACTGTTTACTATAAAATGCTTTCCGGGGCTGGGGTTGTAACTCAATGGTAGAGAACTTGCCTAGCATGCGTGAGGCACTAGGTTTGATTCTCAGCACCACATATAAATAAATAACATAAAGGTCCATTGACAACTAAAAAATTTTTTAAAAATGCTTTCAACTTTTTGTTTATGTGAAAAATTTTCCTAATAAAATATTGGGAGGAAAAACATTCCAATAGGGCATACAAATAACACAAACTTTGGCAAGCAGTTTCTTTAAGGGATTTAAGAACCATTCTAGACTTCAATCAGTATGTGCATTTCTTCAATGTACATTTTGCATGTGGCAACAAATGAATTCTTTCTACAAAATATAATCTGTGAGATCAACACTAATTATGATTATATATCCAAGTTTATAGAGAACACTTACCTTTCTTAGAAAATAAACCTTTAAAAACCAAACAAGAATGCACTAAGGGTAACAGACTGATCTGCCTAAATGTAAATATAAACAGCTGCAAGGGGGCAAATGGGAAAAGGGAAGAGGGTGATGAAAGGGGTCTAACTGGATTTTGGCTAAAGCATATTTATTCATGAAAACAACCATGAATCATTTTAAAAGCAGTCACAGGACTGGCAGAAAAAAGGGCGTGTATAACATAGCCAAGTAGTGCAAATAAAAGCACAGTTGTATTTGCTTTCATTCTTCCATAATGACTACAAAGACTAGGCTGAAAGCACCTCTATTCCTCACAGCAAAAAATTTCGGGCTCATTCTTAGGGTTCATGCCATATATGCTATTATCTACACAAAATAGGAAAAACACATGTGCACACAATGTGCATCACAATCTGTCTGGTCTTCTCAGAGAGAAGCTTGGGACTTATCCAGGATTTCTTCTTTAATCATTACAACTAATTTGTCACATCTGTCAATTACTCTTTGAAGAATATCTCTTGGATATCATCCTTTTTCTTTTCTCCCATTGCACTGCTACATACAGTACTGTAACTTTGGAGGAGTTGCTGGATCATTCTGATACTCAGTTTTGTCATCCATAAAATAGAGTTAAATAGAAAAATTTAGATTTTTAGCATCTTTTGTTTTTACTACATATTTGAACAGGCTTTTATAATAGCCTTTCATCTCTCGTATCCCTTCTGTGTATAACCACTAAATACATGTATTTGACACAATCATGTCAACCTGTATACTTCTGCCTTTATATCATACAACTCATTTCACCATAGTCACTTGACTTAGTAACTTTTCTTTACATTTCTTGTCATAGGATATGTACATTTAATAATGTCTAATAAATGAATGAAAAAAGTTAATATGAACTTTTTCCATTCTCAGTGGCAGGGAAATGTATACAGACTTGGTTTTGGTAAGGACAGGAAGACTAGAGGAAGACCGTTATAGAATACACACCCAGGTCTTTGAAAATCAGTGTTCTGTGCTATGATAATAAAAGGAAATGAATCATTTGTTTGCAACCTTTCAGGCATACATTTCTGTTTAAAAGCTAGTGTCACAAACAAGAAGCCTTTAAATAACAAGGCAGGGAAGAAAAACTGTTACTTTCAAGGTCTTTGCACACCACAGGCAAAGGTCTGGATGCTGCCCAAGGCACTGACAATTAATGAATAGTATTTCCTACAGGAAGCTGAGGGGAGGGGGAAAATGTGCCTTAGAGTCAGTATCCAGAGAGGACAATAAGGATTTTCTTTTAAAAACTATTCTTTCTTTCTTTTAGAAAAGTTATTGAGAAGGCTGGATTCACATGATTTGATAAGACTACTTGGGAGGTTTGTTGTGCAAATAATGAGACTATTTAATTTTTCTTTTTATAGGTACTATGTGCTTTTTAGCATATAGAGAACTCAATTCTAAATACCAAGATGGTTGCTTTTTTTCTCGTAATGGTCGATTATTATAATTATAAATAATAGTGGGATTTGTTATTACATACTCATACAAGTATATACCACAATTTTTTCAATTTCATTATCTAGACCTCCCCTTTTTCTTTTCCTTCTCCCTCCTCCTGGTTTCCCTCTATTTTTATGAGACTCTGCTCTTGTCCTTTTTCCTCTCTCTTACTTCCACGTGAGAGAAAACCTAACAACCCTTGACGTTAGGATTCTGGCTTATTTTGCTTAACATGATACTCTCCATTTCCATTTAGTTTTTTCTACAAATAACACAATTTCCTTCTTCTTTATTGGCAAATAAAACTCAATTATGAATATATACCACATTTTCTTTACCCATTCATCTGTTGATGGACAACTAGGCTGGTTTATAACTTGTCTATTATGAATTGCACCACTATAAATACAGGTATGCAGGCACAGTTATAGTGTGCGGACTCCAATTCTTTTGGATAAATACCAAAAGAAAAATTCTTTTGGCTATAAACCAAGGAATGGTATAGCTGAGTCATATTGTTATGGGCCGATCTGAAAATTAAGCCGAGCTGACCCTGTTTTGTTCAGACATCTCACCCTGTGTAAAATCAGCCCCCTTTTTCTCATGAGCCCACTTGCATAGACGCTAACACCTCTACCCTCACTCACTTGCACCCTGACACAATATTTTTGAATTATGGAGTGAATGCAAGCTTGCCTTCCTGAGTATGTCCAAAAGGTGCAATTTCTGAGAATGTTCTTTCCACTTTATGAAATGTAACTTGTGGTTATAAATGCCTCCCTTTCTTCCCCTTTTCTTTTTTTTTCTTTTTTATTAATTTAAGTTTTTAAGCTACTCTCAACTCCCATTCTGGGTCAGAGATTGCAGAACTGTTTGTTTTCTGCTTCCTGGGCCCTGGCCAGAATAATCCTTTGTCTTTGCTTCAAAAGGACCAGGAGTTTTTATATGGGATATTGGATTAGTGCCTTAACAATGTGGTGTTTCCATTCCTAGTCTTTTTCTTTTTTTAGTACTGGGGGTTGAATTCAGGAGTGCTTTACCTCTGAATTACATCTCTGGCCCTTTTTATTGTTTGAGATAGGGTCTCAATAAGTTGCCCAGATTGGCCTTGAATTTGCAATCCTTCTGCCTCAGCCTCCCCAGTCACTGGGATCATAAGTGTGCACCACCACACCTGGCCCATTTCTAATCTTTTGAGGAACCTCTATATTGATTACCATAGTATACTAATTTACAGCCCCATCAATGGTGTATAAGTATAGAAATATTCCTTTTTCCCTGCATTGTCAGTATTTATTACTATTTATATTCTAGATGACCAATATTCTAACTGAAATAAGTTGAAATCTCAGTGTTATTTTGATTTTCATTTCCCTAAATGCATTGCTAAAGATATTAATATTTTTTTCTATATGTTATGGTTTACACATAAGGTGTCATCGGAAAACTCATGTATGAGACAATGCAGGAATATTCAGAGGTGAAATGATTAGATTATGAGTATCCTTATAAGTGGATTAATCCACTTGACAGATTAATAATTTGAGTGCATTAAATGATCATAACTCTAGGTGGGTAGGGTATAGCTGGAGGAAGCAGGTCACTGGATGTGTGCCCTTGGGAATTATATTAGCCCTGCCTCCTTGCACTCTCTCTCTTTCTCTGCTTCCTGGCTGCCATTTCCTGAGTTGCTTTCCTCTGCCACACCTTCTGCCATGATGTTCTGCCTCACCATGGGCACAGAGCCATGGAGTCAGTCAACCATGGACTGAACCTTGAAACCGTGAGCTAAAATGAATGTTTCCTCTTCTAAGTTGTTCTTGTAAGGTCTTTGGGTCACAATGACACAAAAGTTGACTAAAACACTACATTTGTTGGCCATTTGTATGTCTTCTTTTGAGAAGTGTCTGTTTAGATCTTTTGCCCATTTACTGAGTGGGTTATTAGGGGTTTTTTTTGTGTGTGTTTTTTGAGTTCTTTATATATTTTGGATATTAATCCTCTGTCAAAAGAGTGGCTGGCAAAGATTTTCCCCTATTCTGTAGACTCTCTCTTCATATTCTTAATTGTTTCCTTTTCAGTGCAGAAGCATTTTAATTTTATGCCATTCCATTTACTAATTACTAAGACTGTTACTTTCTAATGGGAAAGTAATGCTTTGGTCCACTTCATCTATAATTTTTGTTTTAAAAATCTGAAATGAAGGGACCAGGGGAAAGGGGAAGGAGAGAAGGAGGGAACAGGGAGGGCTGGATACAATCAAAGTATGTTATATACATGTATGAAAATGTCATATGGAATCTCATTTTGTACAGTAATGCACAAATGATTATAATGAAAAATGTGACATAAATTTCTACTTCTGGAAAAGATATAGTTACTAGGATTAGATGAATTCTCCCACCCCAAACAATAAAACCCTTATATTATTATAAATATATGATACACACATACACACACAGGTATTGAAACAATGGCAATCATTGTGATTTTTAAGACACTAGAAATAAAGACAACAAAAAGTGGTACCTCCTAAGAGATGGAAAACATGTAAGACAAATCCTGTGATTGTCCACTTACTACCTTGAGAGAGATTCAGGCCACAGTGTAAAGAGGGAGACTTCTAGTTTCTAGTTCCACATTTAAGTTACCACTTCACCTTAACAAGTAAAGAGCTGAACAGACTGAATGATCAATAACTTTCCCAGGATCTATAAGGTTTAAGGGAGACTACTGTTCCTCAGACTAAAGAGAGAGACAGGCAAATATAAGAAGTCATAGGTTACTGAGGTAGAGACTAATGAACAGAAAAAGAAGAACACTTGCCTAGAGTTGACTCTCAGTATTACAAAAACAAAACAAAACAAAACGAAGTATCCCCAAAACAAAAAATCACAAAAGAAGAGAAAAATACCTTAATTATAGAAGAGCAAAGGTAAGAATTACATCTGACTTCCTTTCAGAAATCATATAGGTGAAAAACAAGTGGAAGGCAACATTTAAAGTGCTGAGAGAAAAAAATACTATCAATCTAGAGAAATTATCCTTCAAAAGTGAAGAATAAATACTTTCTCAGCTAAGTAAAGAATGAGGGCTTTTTAATCCCCCCAGTAGACCTGTCTTGCAAGAAATGCTAAAAAAAAAAATTCTTTAGAGGAGGAAAATAATATATTAGAAACTTGGATCAACATAAAGAAAGAAAGAGCACTGAAGAAGGAATAAATGAGGTTAACAAAACAACTTAATTACTTTTCTTATTCCTTTTTTTCCAGGGTGGGAACCAAGGATTGAACTCAGGGGCACTTGGCCACCGAGCTACATCCCCAGCCCTAATTGTATTTTATTTAGTGACAGGGTCTCACTGAGTTGCTTAGCAGCCTTGCTTTTGCTGAGGCTGGCTTTGAACTTGCAATCCTCCTGCCTCTGTCTCCCAAGCTGTTGGTATTACAGGTGTGCACCACTTTCTTAATTGATCTAACAATGTTCATTCAAAATGATAATAGCAACAATGTATTAAATTATGTGTATTTATGTATATATCTTGTGTATCATATGTGTGCATGAGCTTTATAAGTTGAATGACAGCAATGATACAGAGGTGAGAGGGAGGATTAGTAATATCTACACCTATTCTTATAAGGTACTCACACTACCTGTGAAGTGGCATAAAGTTATTTGAAAGTGGAATTGAGTTAATTGTAAAAATAAAAAAAAAAGGAAAGAAAGAAAGAAAGAACTATAATTGGTATACTAACAAGAGAAGAAATGGAATTATATAAAATGTTCAATTTTGAACACTGAAAAATTGGAAGACAACTGAAAAAGTGGAAGACAAAAACAGTAACAAAAAACACAGGAAACAAAAAATGGTAACAAATGTGTCAGTTATTAATCCAAATATATCAATAATCACTTTGCCTAAATGCACTAATTAAAAGAAAGATTTTTCAAAGTGAATCAAAAAGTAAGACCCAAATAAATATATTTACACATACTGTTTATAAGAAACTCACTTTAAAAGTAAAGATATATATACATTACGAAGAAATGGACAGAGAAAAATATACCATGCTAACAATAATCAAAACCAAGCACGAACTGGACACAGTGGCATATGTCTGTAATCCCAGCATCTCAGGAGTTTGAGGTAGGAGGATTGCAAATTCAAAGCCAGTCTAGGCAACTCAGCGAGACCCTGCATTGAAATAAAAAAATTTTAAAAAGGACTGGGGATACAGCTAAGTGGTAAAGTGTTCCTGAGTTCAATCCCTAGTATAAAATGAAAACAAAAATAGACAAAACAAAACAAAGCAGAATTAGCTACATTAGTTTTCACACAGCAGACTTCACAGTAAGGGAAGTCATGTGGGATAAATAAGGTCATTACACTCTTCAAGAACACATAATTATCTTTAACATGTTATGTGTCTAACAATGGTGTCACACTATGTCAAGCAAAAACTGATGGAACTACAAGCAGAAATGTATGAATCCATTGGTAATACACAGGATTCAATAATCCTGTAGCAGAAATTGATAGATCCAGCTGGGTGCGGTGGCGCATGCCTGTAATCCCAGCACTTGGAAGGCCGAGGCAGGAGGATCGCGAGTTCAAAGCCAACCTCAGCAAGGTCAAGGCGCTAAGCAATTCAGTGAGAACCTGTCTCTAAATAAAATACAAAATAGGGCTGGGGATGTGGCTCATTGGCCGAGTGCCCCTGAGTTTAATCCTCGGTTCCAAAAAAAAAAAAAAAAAAAAAAGAAATTGACAGATCCAACAGGCAGAAGTTCAGAAAGAACAGAGTTCAACACAATATCAACAATCAGCTAGATGTAACTAACGTCTACCCAAATAGCAGAATGCACATTCCTTTCAAGCCCACATAGAACATTCATAAAACTAGACCATATTCTCAACTCTAAAATAAACCTTAAATTCTTAAAAGAAGAACTCAAACAATTCATGCTCTTACACCAAAATGTGATTAAACTCAATAACAGAACAATAACTAGAAAATTCCAAAATATGTGGAGTAAATGATGTAAGGAAAAAGAACCCAGTGAAAATCTGACAGATTCCCTTTAGCTGAGGAGATAGAGCTCAGACTTTAAGGAGAGCAAAGAGGTAACAATTCAAAGGGCAGAATACTAGGAAGAAGGGACTTGTACAGAAAGAATTCTAGAGATATGTGGAGAATAACCTTTGAGTAATCAGCAGAATGACTGGCACGTGTATATGAGGAAACTACCCAGGGCTGGGGAAAGATCCATCCAAGAAGATTAGAGAGAAGAGTGACTGCTGCTTACATAGGGCCAGGCCATACCTGTTCTTGCCAGGGAGAATGGAAAACTTAAATTATTTAAGACTAGGTGAAATACTTAGAAAGGTCTTATTTCCATAGTAGAGGATAATTAGTCCTAGAGTAAATTCTGCTCTGGTCCTGCTTAACAGGTTCTAAATGTAAGATCAAAAACTGATCATATTGTTTGAAAATAATTTAATCTCATCCTGGACTGAATAATATTTATAAAGAATTAAGAAATAGGACTGGGAATGTGGCCCAGTCATAGAGCACTTGCCTGCCATATGTGAGGCCGTGGGTTCAATCCCCAGAGCCATAAAATGAAACAAAACAAAACAACAAAATATCCAGCATTCAACAGGTAAAATTCACACTCTTCACCAACTAAACAAAGATTATCAGGCATAAAAAGAAGAAGGAAAATAAGGCCCATAAGTGCACATGTTGGAATTAGCAGAGAAAGATATTAAAACAGGGATTTTAACTGTATTACATATGCTTAAAATGGAGGCACATGTAAGATATAAAAACTTGGACTCAGCTTTGAGAGCTAAAACTGTAACAACTGTAAATGAAAAATACACTTGATGGTATCAGTGATATATGTGATGTTATAGAAGAAAACTGAGTGACCTTGAAGACATAGGAAGAAATACCACCCAGAATTAAAGACAGGGAGAGAAAAATAATACTCCAACATTAAAAAAGCATCAGTGAACTGTGGGATAACTGTAGCCAAATAGGTGTAATTTGAGTCCCTGAAGGTGGGAGCACAAAAATGGTTAAAGAAATAATAATGCCTATAAAATTTCCAATTTTGAAGAAAACTATACCCAGAGATTCAAGAATCTCAATATCTCAATGAGCCCCAAGCACAAGAAACATAAAAATGACACTGAGGCAAATAATATTCAAATTGCCTCAGTGATAAAATGAAAATCTTAAAAGAAGTCACAGGAAAAAAGATACATTAGGTACAAAGGAACAAAGATAAGGATGACAGTAGATTTCTTCTCCCAAACAATGCAACCAAGAAGGCAATGGATCTAGTCTTAAATTATGGAAAGAGGAAAAACAAAAATCAATACAGAATTCTTTTTTTAATATTTATTTTTTAGTTGTAGGTGGACATAATACCTTTATTTTATTTTTATGTGGTGCTGAGGATTGAACCCAGGGTCCCACATGCGCTAGGTGAGCGCTCTACCACTGAGTCATACCCTAGCCCCTATAGAATTCTTTACACAATAAAAATATCTCTCAAAAATGTGTTGTAATAAAGACTTTTTCAGTCAGGTGTGGTGGTGTATGCCTGTAATCCCTGTGACTTGGGACGCTAAAGCAGGAGGACTGTAAATTCAAAGCCTCATCAACTTAGTGAGGCCCTAAGCAACTGAGCAAGATCCTATCTCAAAATAAATAAATAAATAAATAAATAAATAAATAAATAAATAAAATAAAATAAAATAAAAATAAAAAAGGGCTGGAGATATAGCTCAGTGGTTAAACACCCCATTCAACCCCCTTATGCCCCCCTCAAGCTCCCCAAATCAAACAACAACAACAACAACAACAAAAAGAACCACAAATAGATAACTAACTCCTATATTCTGGGATGTATAAGGATAAAATGTCTGACAACCATATCACAGAGGCTGGTAGGGGGAAAATGTAAATATATCTTATACAGAAAAGAGTTAACAGGCTTGAGAATGCTCTCCTTAGAAAGTCTGCTTGCAAGGCTGGTCCTTGGCTGGAGCCTAGGAATCAGGATTTTAGGAGGGTTCTCCCATTCCCATAATTGGAACGAATGGCTTACTGTGCCTAAACTGTAAAAACAATGATTATTAGACATTTAAGTATCTCTTTCAAAAACTGAGAACTGATACACAGAAAAATCATCAAGGATAATATAGAAGCCTTGAACAAAACAATCAATAAACCCGACCTACTTGAGATTTATAGAAATGTCTTTTCAAAGGCATATTTATCAACATAGATCCCATCTTGGGCTATAACGTATTCTAAAAAATCTAAAAGGACTTGTCATACAAAGCATGTTGTTCGACCACGGTGGAATTATACATTGGGAAATTCCCTGGAAGTAAATACACATGAGTTCAAAGAAGAATCAAAAGACAAATTAGAAAGTATTTTGAACTGAATAAAAATGAAAATGTACTCATCAAAATCTGTGAGATGCACTTAAGCAGTACTTACAGGAAAATTTGTAGTACTCAAATGCCTATAATAGAAAACAAGAAAAGTCTCCAATCAGTGATCTCATCTTCTACCTTAAGGAATTAGAAAATGGAGAGGTGAGCATGCTGGCAGACACCTGTGATCCCAGTTACTTGGGAGGCTGAGGCAGGAGGATCCTAAGTTCAAGTCCAGTCTGGGCAAATTAAAAAGAGCTGGGCATTAACTCAGTGGTAGTGTTGCCCAGCATGTATGAGGCCTTAGGTTCAATCACCAGTATTGGAGAAATGAACAACCAAGGAACTGGAATAGAATAAAATAATAAATAGGAAAACAATAGTAAAAATCAATGAAAATAAAAGATTTTAATAAAATCAATAAAACTGATAAACCTCTAGGCAAACTAATCAGGACATTAAAGCTTTTTTAAAATACTGTATCAGCTACACTCTAACATTACTTAATTTACCTTATTGACTTTTCTTTGGGTAACAAATAATTCTATTTCTATTTTATAGCCACTAGGGTCATTTAACCACAGATGTCACATCACAGTGGGCTACAAGCTCAGGCAGACCAATTCGTGACCTTGTGCAAACCACTTAACTGGTCTCTCCAACTCATTTCTGTAAGAAGGGATGCATACACCTCCTGGACTGCAGTTAGGATGGAGATAATATAGATATTCGTGTGAAACCTGGTACACAGTGAACGCTCAATAAATGATAGTAATTATGATCTGAATACAAGTACAGATTGGTTTAGTCCTGTCCTCTTTGTTTTCTTGTTCATGGTGGCCAACTCTGTTCAATTCTTTTCACTTTATACATTTCTCAATCACTTTTAGAAATCTTGATAGCATCATTTATCTACTGCTTTTTATTTTATATTATGTATGACAGATAATATGGTGGTTAAAAATACAATCTCTGGGATCTGCCTGATAGAAACTAAATCCTAACACCATCAATTACTAGATATGTAACCATAAGGAAGCTATTTCACATCTTTAAGTCTCGGTTTTCTTTCTACCATTACTTGTATCAAAGAGTTGTGAGGATTAAATCAGAACATGTTAAAAGCTCTAAGTGCTGCGCCTACACAGAACTCCAAAAAATGCAAGCTATCATTTTTATATCTATTTAAAATTGTCAACTTTTTTCTTAGCATTTTAAGAAGTTCACTGTATTCTATTAATGTGGGGATAACAAAGTGGGAAGGCTTACTCTGAAAAAAATCATGTTGTCAGTCTTTGAGTAACTTGCATACTAAATTATAACTTTCTGACACTGGTTTCATAGGAAAACATTCATTGAGGAAAATTTGGAGTTATTCCTGAGCAGAATTTTCATGAAGAGAACTAGGATCTTTAGGGAAGAGTACAAGAAACCAAGAACACTCAACTTCTCCAAAGGCTGTTACTTTTTACATGTTTTCTCACATTTAATGCCTCATAGTGTAGGATTAGGGTTTTAAAATAGGAAACATTTGATAAAATAATTATAAAAGTATGGCACACAATTTTGAGTTTTGTGTCGTGAGACTGTTGGCCTAGGAGGTGAGATACAATATTTATTCTGGGGTATATCAAAGCTGGCTATTTTAAAAACTTGAAATTAAAAAATAAATTTTTCTAAGTGAATTCTTATTGATAAAGTAGGTATGGACTTACAAATGAAATTCTCTGGTTCCACAATTTTATTAGTAGTTTGGGAAGTTATTTCATAAAATAATGTTAGATACATAAAATTTAGTGCAAAGCCCTGAGTTCAACTCCCAGCACTGCAAAACAATGAATAAACAAACAAACTAGCAATAACAAAAAACCTGAAGTAATTTCACTGAATCAAAAAATATTCCACAAAATGTTATCTAAGTAAGTTTGTTGGCATTATGGTTATTTCAAGGGATTAGTCACTTTGGGAAAAATAGTAAGATTAATTGATAAGTTGATTCTTTAAATCTAGTTTAGATGAAAACATCAAAATGGCCAGCAAGTATACAAAAAATGCTCATCATCACTAATCATTAGGAATGTATAAATGAAAACCACAATGAGATATTGTCTCATTCCAGTTAGAATGGCTGTTATTAAAAGACAAAAAATAAATGTTGGCAAGGATTGCAGAGAAAGGAGAACTCTCATACACTGTTGGTAGGAAAGTAAACTAGTACAGCTCTTATGTAAAAGAGTATGGAGGATCCCTGAAAACTAGAAACAGAACTGCTATATGATGCAGCAATCCCACAACTGTATATCTAAAAGAAATGAAATCAGTATTTTGAAGAAATATCTGCACTCACACGTTTATTGCAGCACTATTCAAAATAGCCAAGATACAGAATTAACCTAGATGTCCATCAACAAATGGATTGTAAATATGATATATATATACAGATATAATATTCCATTTTATATTGTGTATATATATATGGGTCTATATGTGACATTACATTTTTATATACATTGTATATATATAATATTCTATTGCATATAGTATTATTATATATAGTTTAACATGTAAAGTAAGTCATGAAGATAATGAAATTCTGTTATCTGCTTGCAGCAACAAAGATGGAACTGGAACACATTATGCTAAGTGAAATAAGTCGGAGACAGAAAAACAAATATTCATGCTCTCATTTATACATGGAAGCTAAAAAGTTTTTCTCATGGAAATAGAGAATAGAATAATGGTTACTAGAGCCTGGGAAGGGTAGAGAAAAGCTAGTATGGAGAGAGGACAGTTAATGGATAGAGGGGTGCAGATTGGTAAAAGGAATAACTTCTAACATTTTATAGCACAGTCGGATAACTATGGCTGACAATAATTAACTGAATATTTCAAAAGAATTGGTGGACACGATTTTGAATGTTCTTAATACATAGAAATTATAAATGTCTAAGGTGGTAGATATGATAATTCTGATGATTATATCTTGTATATAACATGTATTGAAATGGCACACTGTATCCCATGAATATGCATAATTATGTATAAATTTAAAAATTTTAAAAATATATTGTTAAAAAAGAAAAAAAAAGGATAGACGACACTGAGAATTAGCCATTTTCACAGTTCAATTCTAAGACTGGAAAAAAACAAAATGATTTTCTTATCTCCTGATATCTGGTACATTATAAGTTTATTTGTTTAAATAAACAAAACAGATAAATGACATGCTATTATAAAACAAGCTAACAAGATAGCTTAATGGTATAGTATTTTTCTTCATTGCACTTAAGGCATTTTAAAATATTTTCAGTGATTCATATCCTAAGAGTTACATGTTCTAATTAGAATTTCTTTCATGTTATACCAGAGGTTTTCTTTAAATAGTGTATTATTTAATTGCAAGAAGTCAATATGTGCCACTTAGAAGATTAAGTGGTTTATAGAATCTTCTTTTTCTCAGAGGTTATTTCTCTCTTTCAGGTCTTGTGGGGGAATTTCATGTGTTACTACTATTTGTGCTTTCAAACTGTAAGTGTAATTTACCAAATAAAACTGGTTTATGTAAAAAAAAAAAAAACAGATCTGTGTGTATTTGGATTTACTTTAAGAAGTTGTGACCTGTTTAAAAAAACTGCAGTCAGACTACTCAGAAAAGTACGGACTACTTTCTGACATTCAAAAACATGTAGTTTAACTTTTCCATTTCTCCTTCTTTTTGTTTTTACTTTTAAATTTTTATTTTTTGGTAGTACCTGGGATAAGTATTACATTTTGAACTTTTGGGGGAGCTTTGCAGAAGCGCGGAATAGGGGTGAAGGAAATAAGTTCATACAATTAAAGCTTATAATCCACCCATCTAATAATTATTATACATAGGTAGTTTCATGCATATGGTCTTATCTCTGGATTCTGAATTTACCTAAGAAGAAAATTCAATCTTGTAAAAATAAAATATAAACAATGAGATAAAAAAGACTGATGGAAATATTCCCTTGTAAATGTGAGAGTCAGCTAGGTAATAAGATGACTAAGCAACCTCAGGGGTGTGTGAGTCAGCGGGCTGATTCAAGAGCACTGAGCTTCATGACATGCATCTTAGTCAGTTTCATAAAGGATTCGTTGTTTCAGAAAAGTAAGGGACTGATAAATGGTGTGAGGCACTGATTTTATTTGATAACAATTAAATTCACTGCTTTGACAAAGCCAACTTAAATGGGTTAGGAACAATTTCACATAAATTTTGCCAATGAATCAGACTATCGTCTGCACATATGCCCTCCATCCTCCATTAAAGCCACAATTAACCAAACACAGTCTCTGAATGGCCTTTATGTAATGGGATTTAGTAAGTCGAGAAAACCAATGTATATTGAAAAATGAAACTAGCAATGTTTCAGTTAGTAATGTGTGATCTCTTCAAGCAGAGGTGTGTGATTATAATTTAACACCAGGCAGGTTAGGATCTTATTAATAATTTGTTATTAATTCACCACAAGTAGATACTATTTGAAGTTACTATGCTAGCCCTTGCTTTGTACACTTTAACTCCCGCTGGGTCTCTTTATACAAGTTATTACATTTGTTCATGAAAACCAATTAGCTCTTCATTCCCTTCAATAGTAGCAAATACAGTTCCTATCTTTTTCTGTGGATTAAGAGATTTCATTAAGATGATCAAACAGAATTAAGAGGTTACAGGTAGATAATTTCTAGCATAACTTCATACTAACAAAATGGTGATTAAATTAAAAAGTAGCACCCCAAAATAATTTTAAAGTCTTGAGTTAAAATTTTTAATAAAAAATTAATTCGATGTACACCCATCCAAATATTAGACTTTTGGACTAAAAAAGGTACTATTTTAGCACGACAGCTCAAGTTTTTGGATGGCTGACAGCTAGGTCTGCTCATTTGCTGCAAAGGGATCCTGGACAGTGCACTTATGTGACCTTCTCTCCACTGTTGGACTGGGTTTCTGGAAATACCATTTTTAGTAGAACAGTTGTTCAAAACAGCTGTCTTGAAAAGTTCAAAAAAATCCAATTTTTTACTGGTGAAGCAGATATTAACACCTTACTAAAAGATCCAAATTCAAGCTCAGCCATCAACCCAACAATTTCTACCTCAGCAGTCAAAATTAGTATTAAACAATTCAGCTATTTAAGGCAATTATTACACAAACTGTGCCTACACTCTTCAACTATGTTCCTAAGTAACAACGTGTTTTTTTCCATTTCTGTAAACAGACTGTGTGGTTCTTGAGGCATAAAACTTATCTTCAGGGCTGGGGATATAGCTCAGCTGGTAGAGTGCCTGCCTTGCAAGCACTAGGCCCTGGATTCAATCCCCTGCACCGCCAACAAAAAAAAAGAAAACCCAAAACAAAAAAAACTTATCTTCAAGTACAATGGCATACTCTAAACTAGTGATTTTTAAAGTGTGGAATGGTGATCCTTGGGGGTTCTCAGGACACATTCTGGTGGTTCTCAAAGTCATAACTATTTTTATAATACTAAGATACTATTTTTTCTTTTTCCACTGTCATTCTCTCACAAATGTACAGTGGAATTTTCCATAGCTTACATGATGTTAATATGTAATGAATATATCTACTGCTGTTTATAAAAAATGAATATATGGATATTTTAAGAATCTGTATTATTTAAAAATACATGACTATACTTAACAGTTAAAAACTAATATTTGACATATTAGTTTTAATTTATAATATAATATGGTAAATATAAATCATCACATAAATAAAGAGCTTTTTAGGGTCATCAATAATATTTTAAGAGTATAAAAGGGTCGGGGTACCAGAAAGTTTGAGAGACACTGCTCTAAACAGAATAGTTCAAAACTCCATCTAAGCCGGGCGCGGTGGCGCATGCCTGTAATCCCAGCACTTGGGAGGCTGAGGCAGGAAGATCGCGAGTTCAAAGCCAGCCTCAGCAACTTAGTGAGGCCCTAAGCAACTCAGTGAGACCCTGTCTCTAAATAAAAAAATACAAAATAGGGCTGGGGATGTGGCTCAGTGGTCAAGTGCCCCTGGGTTCAATCCCCAGTACCCCCCCCCAAAAAACCAAACAAACAAAAAAACCCTCTATCTATATGAAGCTCCAGTAAGTACCTGCCATCTCAAAATGCTCTTTAGACTTTTCTCCAGCAGACATTATTTCAGACAGTTTTTATTTGGAATCAGTCAATAAATTTAGTAACTTCCAGATACACCACAGTGTACAAGGACATCAGATATCATCTCTAAAGACTCAGAATCTCTTAATATTGGAATTGTGACTAAAAAACTGTTTAAGAGAACTGAGTAATACTTTAAAATGTAGAAAGATATACCTGGAAAGTGGAAATATATACTTCCATACATACTAAAAAAGGCTTCTAATCACTCTTTCACATTTGGGGAATAAGGTAGTTCTACTTAGATTCCAATTAGAATAAAAAGATGTAAAATGGAAATATGATTGTAGTTTGTATGTTCTTTTGATTGAAAATTAGAAAGTATGATGTAACATGTTTTTTTAAATTATGCCATGAAAACAATCTGAATATTTTGCTAAAATATTGGTGCAATGTCTTGGTTATAATAATCACAAGTTATAAAGGACCATAGAAACCTAAGAAGAGTTTCTCTGTTCAAGTTTGCTTTCTTAATGTGCTTTAAGTCATATCATAAGTCATACAATCTATTGTAAACAGTGACTAAGATAACAAGTTACTTTCTGAGAGATTATTTTCTAGGGCCTCTAAATTGTAATGGAATATGCTAATTTCAGAATTGAAAGAACTGCTAATGGATTAATGGATCAATGCACGTACCTGGATGACATGTTCTAACCATTTAGACTGCTAAGAGAAAAGCTCTTGAAAAATTAAGATACCTCCAAGGAACTGAAACACAAATGTTTTAGCACTTTCATTACTGGACAAACTTCAGCATAGTGTTAACATAAAAAGTAAGCCAAGACACTTCCTGTAAAGGTTATGAAATTAGTATCATTATAAATGCATTACTCAGAGAGCTTCCTAAAGACTTAAGTATGCTTTGAAAAAAGTGTGTGGATGCACTTTCATTGTTTGACTAAATGTTTAGGTTGAAGTGCAATACAATGGAAAAGATCTTGTTATATTCTAGATACAACTGACAACTGTGTGTAAATATCAAGCTCACTAAAATGCGTTTGTCGAAAATTTATTAAACCTTTAGACACAGAAGCAGAAATGTGCTATCAAGTACCTGTATAACTCCAAATGAAGAATTCCAAAAATAACACAACTGAAATCTGTTGATTAATTTTGTTTTCCATGTAGTATAACACCCAAGATGCAATGATTAGAAAGGCAAAAAAATTAACAACATCAGTATTACTTTTTTAGCAATGAAATGCAAGGTGATGACAATGTGGCAGATTTTCAAATAAATCTGAAGTCTATATAAATCAGTAGTTCTGTACAATTTTCTTTATTATGGTTATGCGCTGTGGTCTTTGCACAAATAAATTATTCGGTCTTTTTATTAAATTTATTCAGGCTTTGGATACACTCAAGCTAAAGTAGTGTTTGACATAATTCCATTTTCTGGATTGGAAACACACAACTGCATATACCAAGCAGCAAGCAGGATGGACCAAAAGGTTTAGGAACTAAAACTATGACGGAGGCTATCAACTATTTTGATGGAAGTTTGGTAACTGTGGCCATACAATCAATTATTTTACACTATTTGCTTAACCATCATGGAAAAATTGTTAGCAGAATGGACAGCAGCCATGTATAAATTCCTTCCTGTGGGAGTTAAGCATGTGGTTCTATATTGCTTAGGGTAGGACACAGGACAAGGGAGAAGGAGAGCAAAGGCAAGATGAAAGAATGTATAAGATAAAAAATACACTTGATTCAGTAGAATTATGGGTCACTAGATATTAGAGGAAAGCAGATCTGTTAAAACCATCAGAGGCAGTTTGGCATGTTTTGAGAAAACAAGAGGCATAGATACCAATTATATACCCTTCAATCAGACCATTATAATAACAAAATGAAAGTCTGAAAAGATGGGGTTCCTGCTTGTAGAAGAATGTAGCATGGCCACAAAGAAGATAAAAGAAACAGCCTGGGCACAGTGGTACATGCCTATACTCTCAATAGCTCAGAAGGTTGAGGCAGGAGAATTCCAAGTTCAGAGCCAGCCTTAGAAACTTAGTGAGGCCCTGAGCAACTTAGGAAGACCCTGTCTCAAAATAAAAAATAAAAAACAGGCTGGGGATGTGGCTCAGTGTTAAGTGCCTCTAGGCACTAGTACCCAAAACAACAACACAAAAACCAAAGCACCTAAACAGGAAAGGACAAGTTGTTTAGAATTAGAGGTATTGCTGGAAACTCCAAGAAAATAAAAGTATTGTATGTTACAAGGAATGGCCATCAGAATGAAAATGAAAGAAATTATCTCATTTCAAAATACACGATTCTAAGTATAAAGTTCAATATGGCTGAACAATATGGTTAGGGCTGAAGTTGGTCAACGGTCAATTCTGAAATCCATAATCTTAAAAAAGGTATTTCCTCCAGCCCTTAACATTTGTTTTTTTCAGAATTTCAAGGACTTGATGCTTGAAATTATTGGTAATTACAAAGTATTTCTGTAATAAGAACAATCTATTTGTAGAATTAGTCACATGATAAAATATACATCTCAGTTACTTAACTATAAAATTTAATAAATAATAAATTATGAATATTAAATAATAAATATTAATTATTTAAGGGAGGCGTAAATAAGTTTGGAAATAGGGAAAAAAATGGAACTTTTGCCCATTTTCATTTGTTACCAGGCATCCCTAATGCCCTCCTATGGTTCTAACCTCTTAAATCCTGCTGTGTGCGTACACCACCCATACTCTGTCTTGGCATTCGAAGAGAAGTTCTCAAAGGTGTATGTCTCTGCTCATCCAAGTATGCAAGATCCTCCAAGTGGGCAGAGCTGGTGGCTGACAAGAAAAAAAATTCAGTTAAAATATGAAACTTCTTTCATCTAGTCTGTATTTTCCAAACTTTGTAAATTTAATTTATAAATTCACTCCACACAAACTACACATGTGTATGGCCAGGTTCAGTGGCGCACACCTGTAATCCCAGTGACTGGGAGGCTGAGGCAAGAGGATTACAAGTTTAAAGCTGGCCTCTGCAACTTAGCAAGGCCCTAAGCAACTCAGTAAGACCCTGTCTCTAAATAAAATATTAAAAAAAAAAAGGGGCTGGAGATGTGGTTTAGAGGTTCAGCACCTCTGGGATCAAACCAAACCAAAATGCAACAGAAGTATACATGTGTAATACATAATATGCACTAACTTTATGCCTTGAAAAAGCCAAATACATTTCTTTTAAACTTAAGCCTTCATTTTGATTGCTACTTTTAAGATAGAACATCACAAACTGTATTTATGAAGAGGTTCTATAACCTTAAACAGAGGAATATAATATTTCTTATTCAAATAGACAAACAGAAACAAGCAAACTATTCAAACAAAAATCTCATTTCATGAAGTGATACACAATGGAAAAATTATTTGTCATTTAAAGTGAAAAACAAACAAAATGCCAGTCCAACAGCTTGAAATGTCATTGTACTTCTGAATGCCTAATCATGAATGCTGCATTGAAAGGCAAAGCCTCAAAAGGGAAATTTCATCATTATTGAAAGAAACAGTGAATGTGTTTCTACTGAAAATTAGCAGAGTAATAAAAAATTCACTTTACATGAATGTCTCAAATTTTAAGAAATACTTGAGTATCTGTGTTTTATTCCATAAAAATATTAGTTACCAATTTATTAATGATAGTTTATCTTTTTATGGTTGCTGGCCCTCAAATGTTTTGCCACAAAATTCCAAGATGTTGAGAGTTACAGAAGATGACATGGTGCTTTGCTTTGTAGATTTTATAATCCACTTTTGTCACCTAAGACATAAATTATCTTACCGATAGTTGATTATAAATAAGCTCTCCCTAGAATTATTTCAATGTAAGGAAACAAGCATGATGACAGTAAGTAAAGTTTATCCATAAACTCACAAATAAATTGTCAATGGTGACTGACCTGGGGTAATGACATTCATTCATTAACTTTCTCATTTATTTGTTCACTCAATAAATATAACAAAATTGTTAGTTAAAAAAAAAAATGAGAGGACTATATCAGAACAATACTTTCCCATAGTTTTCTGTTTTGTTTTGTTTTTTTGGTACCACAGATTGAACCCTAGGGGGCTTAACCACTGACCACACCCCAAGCCTGTTTTATTTTGAGAAGGCCTCATTAAGTTTCTGAGGCTGGCTTTGAACTCACAATCCTTCTGCCTCAGCACCTCAAGCCACTGGGATTATAGGCATGAGCCACTGCTCCTGGATCCTTGGTTTTTAGTCAGTCTACAGGAAAGATAAAAGCAAACATTTAATAAAGAATGTAGCAAATAACAACAGAATGAACCTTAAAATTTGTCCCATCGAACACCTGTTTAATGCTCAGTTCTATTCTCTCTACTTCCCTCCCCCTACTCCTTCTCTTGATGATATAGGTACTTCCTCTGTTTAAACCAGAAAGAATTAAAAAAAAGTTTATTAATAAGATGAAAAGAAACTAAAGGGAATGAACATTTATTATTAAACACTTGCAATGTGCCATGTACTGTGCAATATGCTTTCTTGAACAATGCCACTTGCTTTAAAGGATAACATGGAAATCAGAAAATATAACAACAAAGAAGTTCTGTTCTTTAAGAGAAATTCATGGGCTTCTTGCCTGAAGAGATGCTTGGAAGATCCCTGTTTTCTTATCAAAAATCTCTATGCATAATTTTCACCCTTTCCCCTATTAGGCCAATAAAGTCATCTCCCTTCCCTTCCCGGATATGCTGGGCACAAATATCCTCTTAATTTTACTAAATAGTTACAAAACATTAGTCTTTATATGAAATCTTTCTAGTAGGATATAAGAATTTTCCTAAAAATATATTCTCTAATCTACATGCATTTCCCAGCTATTCTTAAAATGTTCATTAATGCAAAAAGACTGCTCACCAGTAGACCCACTAAGATAAGTCAGTTAAGACTTATAAATGATTCTAAGAAGCCTCCACCTGTGGACCAAATTTGGCCTGATGCCTGATTTTGTAAATAAAGTTTTATATGAATAGAGTCATGTCCATTCATTTAAGTCCTCATATCAGTTAAGTTGATGCAAAGACTTGTAAAGCCTAAAATATTTACTTACCAGTTGGCCTTTTAACAAAAAAATTGCTAATACCTTATCTATTCAAATTCCTTCATCTTAAAATTAGGAAACAGTGGATGACTTGACTAAAGTGAGTCACTCATTGATGGCAGAGCAGGCCTTAGAGCCAGCCATCATAATTAACCCTTCGTCCCTTAGGTGCCTTTTGCCTCTCCCTCTTAAAGCTAAACAGATCTCTTTTTGGAAAGATATTTTTTTCCCCCATTTCTTCCTTCAACTCTTTTTTTTTCTTTTTAATAAAATGTTTTCAAAGTACTAAAGTCCTTGCTGAAGCAAAATAAAGGTGTCCTACATATCAGATAGTAATGAATTACAGCTCTCTACACTTGAAATATTTTCCATAACAAGAAACAAAACAAAACAAAAACCAAACAGGCAGGAGGTGAGTTGAGTGGTAAGGTGTGTGCTTGCCCTGGGTTCAATTCCAATCACCAAAAACAAAAACCAAAAACCAAAAACCAAAAACCAAAAAACACTACCTCTCCTGGCCCCAAAGCCCAAAATGTTTTATTTTTTCATAAAAAATAAAGTCTTATAGGATACTTTTTAAGCTGATAAACTAAAGAGTAATCTGAAAGGAGGTTAATGAGAATCTTCTATTCACATTTTAATATTCAAATAAAATCTTAACAGCTGGACCTGGAACTTGGTAGGGATACCCACTTCTTCCACTTTTATCCAACATACTACTGAAGTCCTACCCACAGCAATCAGGCAAGAAAAAGAAATAAAGGGCATCCAAATTTGAAATGAAAAAGTCAAATTGTCACTGTTTGTAGATGACATGATCTTATATATAAAAAACCTTCAAGACTGTACTTAAAAACTATTAGCAAATAAGCAAACTCAGCAAAGCTACAAGATATATAAGCAACATATAAAAATCAATCAATCAATAAAATCCTAGAGAAAAGGAGAAAATTTAACCAAAGAGATGAAACAGTTCTACAATGAAAATGATAAAAATACTGATGAAAGAAATTGAAGAAGATATACACACACACAACAGAAAAAATATTCTGTGCTCATGGATTGGAAGAATCAATACTGTTAAAACATCAATATCACCCAAAATCATCTACAGTCAATGACATATCTATCAAAATGCTAATGATATTGCTCAGAGAATCAGAAAAAATAACATGGTACAATTTGTATGGCAACACAAAAGATCCTGAATTGCCAAAGTATTCTTGAGCAAAAGAAATAGAGCAGGAAGCATTATACTACCTGACTTAAAAATACACCACAAAACTGCAGTAATCAACACAACATGGCATTGGCATAAAACAGACACACACACCAATGGTATAGAATAGAAAGCCTAGAAATAAACCCATATATCTACAGCCAACTAATCTTCAACAAAAGGGCTGAAAACTCACAATGGGGAAAGGATGGTCTCTTCAGTAAATGGTGCTAGGAAATTCATATATCTATATGAAAAATAAATTAGACCCTTATCTCTTACAATATTAAAAAATCAACTCAAAATGGATTAAAGACTTAAGTATGACTCAAAACTACAAAATTACTAGAAAAAATTGGAGAAATCTTTTCTGACATGGAATGTACAAAAAATTAAAAAAAAGAAAAAAGAAGAACCCCAAAGCGGTAGAAACAAAAGCACAAATAGACAAATGGGATTACATCAAACTCTTCCTCACAGTCCTCGGAACCGCCTCCATTTTCAAGTTATTTTTTCAGAAAAATTCTTTGTTATATTTTATCAATCTCATTTTACCCTTTGTAAACATTTGCTCAGCCTACACTTTTTCTGCTTTCCTGGGTAATCTCCCAGACAAATTAATTGCTTTTTCCTTTCAGCAACAATATGTATATTGCTGTTCAGAACTGCTATTCAGCTTTGTTTCCATGTCTGTCTTCCCTCATTAATTGCAATATCTGCTGAGGGCAAGAGTACAACATCTAATTCACCTTTGATCACCTAACCCTTCAGAGTAAATCAGAGTGCCCTGCACATAACAGTCACTATAGAAATAAATTCCAGACTAGTCCTACCTAAATTTAGTAATCTGTCTGGTTTCATCCTCATTTTATGCTTAGCTTAAATATGTAATAATATGCTTAGCTTAACAACAATTTTCACAATACTTTCAGACACTGCTGATCTTGTTTTACCTTTGTCCACAGCATATATCATCATCTACTATACTACATAAATTACTTATTATGCTATTTTACTTTGTCCAAGTAGAATGCAAAGCAGCATAATGATGGGAATCTTTGTTTTGTTACTTAATGATACTTAAGCACTTTGAAAAGTGTCTGGCAATATAATGCATGCCCAATATATACTTGTTTATAATTGAATCTCATATTATACATATACTTTATGTTATGTATGTTTCAGCTACATTTAAACAATCAATGAACAACAAATTAATTTTTGCAGGGTAATTCTGAAGGAGGTGGCTATAGCAACAATTCCTCGAACATCATCCTATACATCTGGACCAATGACAGATCTATAATGACTTGCAGATTTCCATGGCATAGTGCCATTTTTACTGTGAAATTGTAGTGCAATTTTGGGAGATAATTCCATTAGATTAAATTGATACTGTAGCATTCAGTGAATACTGCCAGATACAAGTATAAGAGAGAATTAGGTGAGTTTGACTGAATTTTAGAAATAGAACACAAATGTACAATTAAAAATTTTATATAAAAAACTTTAAAAAGGAAATTCACAAAATCTGTCAATCAAAAGCCTTGCTTTTAGATGAGAAAGAGGGAAGAGGAAAAGAAGGAAATTTTTATCAGATTAGAATAGCTAAGAACTACTTGGTCACAGAACATTTAACTGACATACTTTTTTGAAAAGTTAGGATATTTAAATATACTATGAGTAGGCCAAAAAAAAAAAAAAAATCCAGCAGAATACATGTGGCATAAAACATTCAGAGACGACTCTATATTGAGTTTGGAAGTCAGTTTGAATTATTCCTTCTTATATCAATTGCCACTAATGCAGAGAGATTACAGAACACAACTGTCATTCTGGCTGAACCTAAGCAGGGAGCCTGGACTGATACTTCTGTTTGCTACTGCCTGGGCAAGAAGCCATTATGTTGCTTTGATAATATAAAGCCAACTTCCTGACCATTTTTAAATTTTTTGCAAAATCTGCATTACACTTGGACTCATTTAAATCCCTTTAGATTCCCATTCTGCATTTACCTAATTCTTAAGATTCTTTTCTGAGGAAAATGTACAGCTCCAAGCAATAACAAGTAGATGGTAAGAGTTTATAATTTAACAGACTTTTTGTTGTTTGTGATTCCCTGATAGACTCCTCATTCTTACACAAAGCAGAGGACAGCTGTTGCAAGCAAACATTTTTTGCTTCCCACATCCCTCCAAGCCATTGCCAATCTCATTTTAAGATATCAAGAATGACCATACAGCCTACTCTGATAATTTCTGCATGCAGCCACAAGGCCCCAATGGTCTACTTCTTTCCAACTCATAGGCTAAAAAAAAAAGCAACTCAAAGTTTAAACTTTTTCATAATTTAGAATTTTATTTTAAAGGTGTATGAACATCTAAGTTTATATTCAGAAAACTGGAACTAATCTATGAAAAACCCAAGCCCTAATGCTGCAGATTGCAAAACTCATCCTCAATAACTTCATTATTCAAATTAAAAGATTTTATTTTCAACAAAAAGTACTATCCTCCCATGTGAAACATGGAACTTTTAATTGGTACATCTAACTAAAGAATTTGTGGGAATCTTTGTTTCTAACAGTACATAGCTAAATCTATTGGACCAATATATTTATACTTATCAAACCTGTTTTAATGCAGTTAAAAATATACATTATTATTTTAAGAATTTCATAATATATATAATATGTATTTCTTCTATATATTATAGGTGAGTAAAAGACTCAGAAAAAAATTTTAAAATAACTCTGCATAGACATTTGCATATGTGCTAACTCCACTGTCCATAGAGTAAAAGTGTTATAAAAGGCAGGAGTCCAGGGGCTAGGGATGTGGCTCAGGGCAGAATGCATGGTTAGTATACATAAGGCCTGGCTTTAATACCCAGTGCCACCTCCCCCAACCAAAAAAAAAAAAAGAAAAGAACAGAGAACAGGCAAGTGCCATCCCCACTTTTAAATCAAGGGTCTTGGACTTATGTAATATTACGAATAGTTTTATTCCTCTGAATTCAATATGGCAACAGCCCAAATAATTTTTAGTTATCCCTTGACTACTGCCTATTCATGCCATAAGATATGGTACTTTATAAAGATGTCAAGGAACTCAGACAAAAGAAGATGATTATCTTCTAAGCCTATAACAATGGAAGGACTGTTGAAAAATTATTCTCTAAGGATTTTAAAAATAATCAAATGGCACACTTTTATACCATTTTTCAATATTATTTTTCTCTGAAATCATATTATTCATAATGGGCATAAATTTAAAAAGAAGGAAAATTTATTTATTTCTGGCTGTGATTTTATTGGTTCTTTTTATTTACATATAATATTAGGATTCATTTCAACATAATTATAAAAGTGCAGAATATAATATTCTTTAATTCAGTTGTTAGTACTTCCCCTTTCTTTTCCCTCCACTGATATTAAAAGAAGGGGAGTTTAAAAGTCGGATTTGAACAAGGTCTTTCTTACTAAATTTATTACTCCCTATCCTCCACCCTTTATTTGCCCCCTGTTGTTCATATGTTTAGAACAATTTATTATGTATAAATATAGAAATTTTTTCCAATTTCAAGCTCATTTCATATTTGAAATTTTAAAGTTATTTCTGTTTACCAAGGAGATCTGAGTTTGGGGAAAACCACTTTTATGAACAATTAGAAAGTAAAGGAAAATATGTTTATCTAGAGCTAAAATAAATGACAGGACTGACTGTGCTAAGAAAAGTTTTTAAGAAATGATTTAGATATCTAATCATTTAAGCTACTAGAGGCTACAGTTTTATCAGATACATACATTATCCACTTAGCAGCTAATTCTCTGTGAAAGTAATTTTATTTCTCTACATTCTAGAAACATTTTAAACCTAAAATCTATTACATTTTGAAAATAAATGACTTGTTTTGGTTATATCTTACTTCTTGTCTCTGTGAGCAAACTGAAACCATCGTTTTCAGATACAGAAAACCACCCAATGCAAATTATTCCCTGACCTATGACTTGCCTTGTAGGAAAGAGTAAACCTGTTTGTACTTTGTTCAACATTGATAGGAGGTACTTCTCTGATGAAGTATTTTGTTCAAAGCTTTCAATATGTGTTCTGTTCCAACAGTAGGAAATCCTACGTTCCAGGATAGATCTAACTGGTCTCTGATATTACATTTACTTTTCATCCTTCCTTTCAAAAAGCATTATCAAGTAAGAAGACCCTGCACCTAATAGAAGAGAAAATAGGTCCAAATCTTCATCATGTTGGCCTAGGACCAGATTTCCTTAACATGACTCCCAAAGCGCAAGCAATAAAAGCACGAATCAATGATTGGGATAGAGTCAAACTAAAAAGCTTTTTCTCAGCAAAGAAAACAATCAGCAATGTGAAGAGAGAGCCTTCAGAGTGGGAGAAAATCTTTGCCACACACACTTCAGATAGAGCACTAATCTCCAGAATCTACAGAGTACTCAAAAATCTTTAAAATTAGAAACCAAGAATACTAATAATCCAATCAATAAATGGGCCAAGGAAATGAACACTTTACAGAAGAAGATCTACAAGCAATCAACAGATTTATGAAAAAATGTTCAACATCCCTAGTTATAAGAGAAATGCAAATCAAAACCACCTTAAGATTTCATCTTACCCCAATTAGAATGACTTTTATTAAGAACACAGGCAACAACAGGTGTTGGCGAGGATGTGGGGAAAAGGGTACACTCATACATTGCTGGTGGGATTGCAAGTTGGTGCAGCCACTCTGGAAAGCAGTGTGGAGATTCCTTAGAAAACTTGGAATGAATCCACCATTTGACCCAGCTATCCCACTCCTTGGCCTATACACCCAAAGGACTTAAAATCAGATTACTACAGTGATGCAGCCACATCAATGTTCATAGCTGCTCAATTCACAATAGCTAGATTGTGGAACCAACCTAGATGCCCTTCAATAGATGAATGGATAAAGAAACTGTGGTATATATACACAATGGAATATTACTCATCCATAAAGAAGAATAAAATTATGGCATTTGCAGGTAAATGGATGATGTTGGAGACTGTTATGCTAAGTGAGATTAGCCAATCCCAAAAATCCAAAGGCCAAATGGTCTCTCTGATAAGTGAATGATGATGCATAATGCAGGGTGGAAGGTTGGCAAGAATGGAGGAAGGATAGATAACACAGAGGGAAGGGAGGGGTGGAGTTGGGGTGGGGGGGTAAGAATAATAACAGAATGAGACAGACATCATTGCCCTGTGTACATGTATGAATGCACAGATGGTGTGACTCTACTTTGTGTACAACCAGAGAAACAATAGTACTCCATTTGTGTTCAATGAATCAAAATTAAATAAATTAAAAAAAAAAGAAGTTCTGCTAGCTAGAAAGACAATATTACGGGACGAAAAATCGACAACCAAGGCTAAGCATAACAATTCTGGATAATCATTTTCATTTTTAACATGTGGGAGGGGAAGGAGAGGAAAAAAGTAAGAATGCATTTAAGTGTGCACAGTAAAGAAGTATTTTTTAAACTTTTATTACGTATTGCTAGGCATGGTGGTACATGCCTATAATCCCAGTTTCTTGGGAGGCTAAGGCAAGACAATCACAAATTCAAGCTGCAACTCAGCAAGACCCTGTCTCTAAATAAAAAATAAAAAGGACTGGGAATGTAGCTCAGTGGTAGAGCACCCTGGGTCCAATCCCTTGTACTATAAAAAACAAAACAAAAACTCCAGTAACACAGAGAAATCATTGTTTTATAAAACACAAATTAAGTAGTATACACTTTCTATTAAAAAACATAAGGAAAAAAGATAGCAAAAGCATGGTCCATTAAACAATTTTGATAAGCATACCTCACCGAAATTCAAAATTTAGTGATTCAAAATATACCAATAAAATTTGAAAAGATAAGCAACAGACTGGGAGAAAATATTTGCAAACACATGTCTGATGCAACTTGTATCCAGAATATATGACACATTCTTAAAACTCAGTAAGATAATCAAAAAGTGAAAATGTGCAAAAGATTTGAACAGAATTCACTAAGGAAGATGTATATAGAGTTAATATATATATAAAATAGGCTCAACATTATTAAGCATTAGCAAAATTCAAATTAAAATCACAATTAAACAGTATTTCACACCCATTAGAATAACTACAAACAGTACTAAAGATGAAACAATAACAAGTGGCGAAGGGGATATGGAGAAACAAACAGAACACTCACACATTGCTGAGAGCAATGTAAAACTGTATATTCACTTTGCAAAACATTTTGGCAAATTGTTTTAAAAAAGTTAAATAAACATAAACATAAATTTGCCATATTATACAATTCCACTCCTAGGTATTTATCTAAGAGAAATGAAAACGTATGTCTATCCAGACAAAACATATATGTAAAATATGGTTCAATATACTTGTCTTTTAAAAAAACATTTTAAAAAATCCATCCAAAAAGAGACCCCTGTGCACTGCTACCTTCTTTGTATTCCTACAGTACTTTATAAATTGCTATACTATTAATAAAACTAATACAAACATTTTTATACCTGTTTTCTGCTGAATTTTTCATGGGCATTCTATGTGAGTGGAATTGCTCACATTGGTTTTAGGTAACATGTAATATAGTTACATCTTTAACAGATCCTGCCAAACAGCTTTTCAAAGTGGCAGGAGTATTAACATACTCCCATTATCAATTGCATCATATCCCTGTCAATGCTCATCAATGTCATTTCTTTTAATTTTGTGGGTCTGGGTAGAGTGGCATCTCATTGTCAAGAACTGTGAAAGATCTGGTATATCATCCTACTTATAAACTAAAAAGCCTGGATACTAGAAGAAGACAAGAGATTTCTGAGTCAGAAATGAAAGGCAGTTTATTACTCAGAGCAATTAGAGGTAGCCAGAGGATCAACACTCATGCCAGTTAACCTGAATAATTCCCATGGGCCAACATGACAATGGCTAGGAGATATCTATACATGCAGATGTTTGACAAAGAGGAGAGGACTCTATAGATTAGTTTGTGCTTTTTAAGATTTTATATAAATGGAATCATATTGTATATATTTAAAAAATATGGTTTCTTTCACTCAACATAATTGAGATTTGTGTTACTGCAGTATTAATAGTTCTTAGTTTCCTTTTATTGCTGAGTATATTCCATTGTACAGATATACTATAATCTGTGCTGTTACTGAAAGACCTGACAAGAACAATTTTAGAGGAGGCAAAGTTTATGTGGGGCCTCATAGTTTCAGAGGTTCGGCTTCATTCCACCAGGTTCTAGGTGAGCAGAACATGGGAGTAGAAGAGTTGTGGTGGAAGGAGGCGGCTCCAGACATCACACAAGGAAGCAAAGAGAGCACCCAAAGGCATGCCCCCAATGACCCACCTCTTCCAGCCACACCCTACCTGCTTTCAGTTACCAGTTAATTCCTATGAGGGGATTAATTCACTGATTGGGCTAAGGCTATCATAACCCAGTCGTTTCATTTGTAAACATTCTTGCATTATCTCCCACATGAGCTTCTGGGGACACCACATATCTAAACCATAACAGTAACTAACTAGAACATCAGTTAAGATGAAACTCTAAATAAATTAAAACTTTACAACCTAAGAATGTACTGTGCTCTTTGCCTGAATGTTGTTTGCTTTGTGAAGTGTTTTCTCTAAATACATGTCAAATGATAGCTTTACCTGGTGATTAAAATACTCAGTACAGAAACTTGGATTTCATTCATTGCAATATAATTATATATAATTTCTTTATTATTTATCGAAGATTAGAGAAATAATTGGTAAATTGATACTTCTGGCAGCTGTCATATGCCAATCTCTGAAAAGCAATCCTGTCTCAAAATTTTACAGATACTAAGGGGAAATGTATTTCTGGATAATCAGTATATGATACCTGGACATAATTTTGTAAACCATAAGGTTAGCATCTTTTATGGAATAAAATGATAAATAACTTACAGATATTTCTGCTTAAGAAAAGAAAAACATTCTATACTTTCTTCAGTAAACTAAAAAGAGGATGAGAAGATTAGAACAAACCCATTAAGAGACCTCTCCACTGCCATAATGAGAATTCCTAAGTTCTAGAATGAGGGCTCTAGACTTATGCAGATTATCAATTTGTTACTGTACACTGTCCATGTACTATGTTGATTATGACAGTCTAGCCAAATGCACATTATAAAAACTTAAGAAAAAACAAAAACTGAAGAGCAAAACAAAACTTAAGAGGCTCACTTTTTACTCTTTCAAATTCTTCCAGGGTCCTTGTTATCTAATATTAATATAGTTGAGTACCAATGTCCCTCTCATGGAATACCTTACAAATTTCTGATTCTCCAAGCATTAAAGTAGTTATGTGAAATACATCAAAAACTTTTACATAAATTCTAAAATAGTTTCTCTTCCTGTCTATGAGATGTAGAGATGAGATATATAGTTGAGAGGTAATCTGGGCAAAACAATGTGAATGCTGGCAAAAGGTTTTAGAAGGGAGGCTGCAACTTGCCTTTTCCAGTTAAGTCCAAAACAGCAAATAATTAGGCTTTGTGGGCCAGATGGTTTCCTTGCAACTACTGAACTCTTGTTGTAATACCAAAGCAGTCATTAGTAAACAAATGAGTGTGGTTATGCTGAAATAAAAATTTATTTACAAAAACAGGATGGGTCACATTTGGCCCATTTGTGCTAGTTCTCTGATGACTATTTTAGAGGGAATAAAGGTTTTTTTTTTCTTTTCCTTTCAACACAATTACATAAATAAAATTTATTAAAATTAAATAAATAAAATTCTAGTAATTTTATTTTATTCAACATAAAAAGGCTTCTGGTCAGTAATTAAAAAATTATGTTGCCAGTTGTTAACAAGTAATGATAAATGCTGCCGTACACTCCATATATAATAGAGAACCACACGATGTGATTTGGAAAGAAATGAGATATTGAGATATTAAAAATAAGTCCCAAACTGTTTTATGACTGGTCTAGATTACCATCTCATGTACACAGTGCTTTCTTTAAATGAAGGTACCTTTTATTGTTTTTCTGTAATCTCTCCTACAAGATGAATATACTCTATGATAGAATGAAACTGGATTTACATATTGTTACTTTTGTTTAAAGCTGATTACACATATTGGTTGGTTCATTCATTAATGAGTTCACTCAACCAATAATTATGAAGTATCTATTGAAGTATTCTCAGTTCCTGATCAAAAAGTTTATATTGCAGTAGTTAGACCAACACACATACACAATAGCTGGTGCTAACACAAAAGAAAAAAAATATACATTGGACTACAAGATGAAGTAATTACTTGTGGCTGGGAGAGTAAGGGAATAATGACTGGGGAAAGTTTCATGAAGGAGGGAGCAGGCAGATGGATAATTTGGTAGGTACCTCATGGTTAGTTATACTCAGTCTTAACAGCTTTTCAAGACTAAGATTAAAATAATAATTTCACTAAGGTTTGGCTTGCTCTCTTCCCAGAGGTCTCTCAATTCTGGTATTGCCTGGAAGGCACAAGATAACTACAAGAGAGGGAGTGATTGGCAAATACAGAGGAGAACAATTGTGAGCTACGCTTGGGCTGAGAAGCCTAAGGAAGGGCTGAATGAGAAGATTCTTGATTAATAATACACTGAAAAATGGTTCTAGTGGATATAGTGAAAATACACTGGGGAGGACTAAGGAAAAGAAGGTAGTACAGAATGCTAATGTTGTTAAATGATTGAGACGCACAGCCCTGAATTATAATTCACTGAAACATGATGTGGCTCAATTCAATGAAATACAGTTTTTATCTCTGTCTCCTACACAGTGTTCAACACCTTTCTCAAATAATAAAGCCAGACTTTTCTTAGAAATCTTTGCAGCTTAGTTAGGAAGTAAACTGGGATATACTTTAAAGTTGAGTAGTTGTATTTCCCCAATGAGATATAAGCTAGGGTTTATATGCTTTTTCTTCTGGAAAAATACAATTTCTGGAAATCAGAGAATTCTAGGATTCTAATATGACATGGTAGTTGGGGATCAGCATATTTAGAAGGACCCAGGAGAGGAAATTTACTGTTACTATTTAAAAGTGAACAATCATAAAGAATTAGTATGAAATCTCCTGCAGTTATTGATCTTCCTGATGAGCCATTCTCCATGATACCTGATACATCTCCCAGAAGTAAAAACAAAACAAAAAAAAAAGATTTAGAATAGGCAGGAAATGGGAACTGGGAAGGGCAATATGGATTACTCTATCATCTGAGTAACAATTATATCTAGGAAATAAGAGCTCTTGACTTCAGTAAGTTTTTACTATTCTACATCAGTTAGATAAATCTATCTAGGCATTCACCAAGAAAGTTACGAAAGAAAAACATAACTTTTATTTTGTAGTTTGGACAAAGTTTTATTTTGTAGTTTTGGACAAAGTTCACATAGTGATGCATTTTGATAATGCCAGAATGTCTACTTCTATAAAATTGCCTGGTTTGAAATATTAAATAGGAACTTAACTCAATTAAAAATATCCCTTGGCATCACTTCTGAGTAGCTGCTAAGGAATAATGACTCCACATTTCAGTCACTTAACCTTTTGTATCATTCTTTTACAACTGCATTTGCTAGTAGTGTGAGTTGTTCTCTAGAAATAGAGATACCTGGTGATTCTTCAAGGAGAAAACTAAAAATCCTCAACTAAAATTCTTTCAAACAGTCTGATGTGAAGAAAAAGAGTTTATTAATTTGATGATATACTTGATAGGCTGCTTTTTATATTATGTGTGTTTTTGCATATTATGGGAACAAAATTAAGCAATCACGTGAGAAAGATGAATGTTCCCCCAAGTTCAAAAAAATAAACACATGTATATTACTGAAGCATAAAGAATGGTTTAATGAAGATTAATAGAAAATTTAAATGTTGTTAGAAGAGGATTTATTTTCACTTCAGTATGTACCCAAGTAAAATGGTTATTTAAAAACAAAACAAAACACCTTACCTGCTACAGAATTTGGCCGTGGCATAAGATACAAAGGAATAGACTGCACTGACTGAGATAAAACTGTTTCCAAATTTCTCTCTGGGATCTTATTCAGACTATAGGTAGAAGCAGTCATGTTTTCATCTACTCGATATAGACAGGAGTCCATGCTGGATTTTTGAGTCTGCCAAGGTTTTAGGTTTCCTCCAGATCCTAATTCTTTACTGCTTTCTCCAACATATTTTGTGCGTTCCATGTTTTCAGAATAGCTAGTCAGCGTAGCTGGAAAGAAAGAGTAAAATGAATTAAAAAAACAAAGTAGAGATTCATCTGTTTATGATATTGCAATTTATGATTAGATAATTTGAACATTACTAACATTATTTTTAAATTACTGATGATCATTTCACCTCTATCATGAAGTTTAAATAATTAAAACCACAAGATGACCATCTTTCACATATAGTTAACAACTTTATTTAAATGAACAAGCAAATTCATACAATAGTGGTAAAGGACCTAGAACTAAGACCTATCAGTGCTAAAATTTTTAGAATTTCATCAAAAGGGAATTTACATATAATTTTCATAGATTACTGGAGTGTTACAGAGGCCCTTAGAAGATTTCTTTAATTTTGCTATTCCATTCATTCCCCCACTTAAGTTTATTTCCTGGTCCTTTAAATGTAACAAAGAATTAGAATAAAATAAACTGTATCTAAGTAGAAACTATTAAAGCAGAAACAATCTTCCCATATAAGGAAGCAATACAGGTCCTTCTTGTACAGCTCCTCTCTGTATCGCTAATCCTTAATACATCATTTCTGAATAGCTGTTAAAGAATAATGACTTTAATTAAATAAAAAACTGAAAGGCTTTCTAGAACTTTATCTAATCTTACCAATTCTTGTACATGAATAGTAACGTTTTCATCAACTTTGGAAATAAAAGGATTAAAAACATTAAAATCTAGATTATAAAAAGTAGTAATAATTATAAAAGAATAAAAGATGGCATCCAGGAGTTTTTGTAGTTAATTTTCTCCTTTTACATTTCAAATGTACCTATTGCCAAAAAAAAGATCTAAACTCATGAGGTAATTTCCGCAATCCTTTTCAGTGAGGTTTTTCTCTTTGTAAATTTTAAGTGGAGTTCTGGGTTTTGCAGTCACAAGAGAAGAATTACAAAGGAAAATCTAAATTTCTTTTTTATTTTTGTCTGTTTTATTTATTTTTATCTTTTTTTTTTTCATAAATTTCTTTTTTAAAAGTAAGTTTAATTTTGTTGTCACAAAATGTAAAAGGCTATGGAAGAAGAGACCTAAGTGAATTAAAAAAAGATGAAATGAGAGACTAGGCCATATGATTCCTAAAAAAGGAAATCAGAAATATAACAGAATACCTTTGGAAACCTAAGGATTTATAAACTGAGTTCCCATATTTATTACCCTCTATCTCTCACTTACTGATTAGTTGTATAAGTCTTAAAAATAGACCACCATAGAAATGATGTCCTCATTGTGGGGAGACAGCTAAGAAAATTAAAGTGGAGAAAATTATATTTCTATATTTTGACTTGACTTAGAGTACAAGCAACCAAGGATAAAGTAGCTGGTGGCAAATTCAAGAACAAAAGGAAATCAGTTTCTGAAACCCAGAAAACAAAATTCTTTCAGAAGAACAGGGAGAACAAATAAGAAAAATTAGGGACTGAAAAGAAACTCAAGGGCCTAACATCCATTTTTTTTGATAACTAGGAAAGAAATAACACCCAGAAAAAATTCAGATGTGTATTAAACAAAGTTTCTTTTCCCTCTACTTTACACCATAACCATCAATAATATTAGTAATAATAATAAATTCATTTTTATTCAGTACTTTATAACCTTACTTTTTTAATTTTTTGTGGTACTAATGGATGCGTGGCAACATTAGGCATCTTTCTCACTGTTATATAGCTAGTAAGTGGCTAGGTAACAATTTATTTGTGGTCTTGATCATTTACTACCTTACATTGTTATTTAACTCTTATAGATATACCATGTCCCCATTCACTAGATGGTACAATTTTTGGAGAGTAGGAACTATACTTTCAGGGTTTTTTCAAATTTAAATAATTAAAAAAAAAAAACCCTTTTAGCACCAGCTGTATAATATCTACACAATAAAAAGAAGGATAAAACAAGTGAGAACATGTAAACTAAAGCTCTACTGCCATCTACAAAAATCATAGAGAAATAGTAAGCAGTGGACACTTGGACAATCTGGCAGTTTTGGAGGTGACTACAAACATTAATAAAATACATGAACAGAAAAAAAAATAAATGGACTCATTCTTTTGTGTATTTCTTCTGGCATTTACACTGAAAAAATATATATGTTACCTGGGCATATTTAAGCAAGGAAATTGACCACTTTAATAAAAGGAAAAAAATCGGGAGGTGGGGGGGGGGAGAGAGAGAGAAGTTAGAAAGACAGACAGACAGACAGACAGACAATGAGAGGATATATTTAGGGACATAAATCTATGATCTGGAGGATGGATTTAGTACTGGCAAAATGTTTACATGTCTTCCGGAAGTGTAGTATGACACTCTTTCAATATTTTAGGATGTGATTAAGGCTTTTTATTTATGTGAGGGAAATACTATTTTCAACAATGCTCAAGGACTTTAACAAATGTCCTCGTAGCCAGGCATGGTGGTGCACATCTATAATTCGAGCTACTTGGGAGATGGAGGCAGGAGGATCACAAGTTCAAGGCCATCCTCGGTATCTTAGTGAGACTGTGTAAAAAAAAAAAAAAAAAAAACAGGACTGGGAATGTATCTCTGTGGCAAAGCACCTCTGGGTTCAATATCTCCAGGATGGCAAAAATAAAAGTCCTTATAATAATAGTTACCCAACTCCCATTCATTCCAAATGATAATTTCACATTTACCTATATTTGGTCAGCGGTTTTGACAATTTGGATCAGTTTATAAAGTAAGAGAAAAACATATGCTAGGACACAGAGGCAAGACACAGTCAAATTATTTAAAAGAAATAAGTTCATGGGGTGGGGGGAAAGAAAAATAAGAAAATGAGACAAACATTATTACCCTATGTACATGTATGATTGCACAAATGGTGTGACTCTACTTCGTATACAACCAGAGAAACAACAGTTGTACTCCATTTGTGTACAATGAATCAAAATAAATTAAATTAAAAAAAGATAATTTCAATAAAGTTGGAACTTACTATAGAATTTAGGAGTGGGGCCAGTAGTATGCTGACAAAAGTTTAATAACTGGTTTTCTGAAATCCAAAATCAAAATCAAAATCAGTAACAAAAACTCTTATTTGTAGTGTTTGCTGGTCCCCATGGTGTAAATGCCTGTTTGCTGGCTGATTTCAAACTATCTATGATTTAACAGTGGCTCATTAAATTATAGGAACTTTAATAACTGCATCTTTCTGCTACTAGCGGGCCATGGCACACCACTGGGAAGAGCAATGGAGAGGAAAGAGACCAGATCAGACTATACTTGTAAACTGTATTAAAGGGCCTGGATTTTATCCTGTTTATCCTAAGGACAACTGAAGAACATGACTGAAGGGTTTGAGAGACAAGATTAAATTTTCATTTTTAAAAAGATTAATACTCTGATACATCCTGTATCAGAGTATTACCTGGTTGAAGCACAGAGAAAAGTTAGGTTTATGGCAATCCAAATAAGAAATCTGAATCTCTACCAGGAAAGGGCAAAGGATTGAATGACTTTGGGAGACATTTAAGATGCAGCGTCAAATAGACTTGATGATTTGATTAGATGTGAAGAATGAGGTAGAAAATACAATCAAATAATTCTGGATTTCTGGTTGGGACAAATGGCTGGATGGTGGTATCATACACTTAGGGAATAGAGAATAGAACCAGGATTATAAGAAAGATAATTTTTAGTTCAGGAAGTACAAAGAATTTAAAGTATCTAAGGGAATTCAAAGAAACATGTATAGCAGGAAACTAGACTATTAAATCAATCTCAGGAGAACAGAACTAGACAGATTATGAAGTTGTTAGCATAGCCTAGGGGTTGACTACAGTATCTTAGAAAGTTTGATGCTAGGCATGGCGGGACACACCTGTAATCCCAGCAACTCAGGAGACTGAGGTAGGAGGATTGCAAGTTGGAGGCCAGCCTTAACAACTTAGTAAGACCATGTCTCAAAAAAAAAAAAAAAAAAAAAGTTTGCAGAGTGAGAAGAGAGGAAGTCCTACAAATGAAACCCAACTTCTGCAAAGTCTGAGAGGAACAACTAGAGAAGGCAAACCAGGAGAGTGTGGGAAAGTCAGGGAAGAGACTATTAAAAAAAAAAAAAAAAGAGAGACAATGTCTCATGTGTCAAGAAAGATCAAATATAATCAGTATTAAAAATTGTTATAGGCTTTATCCTCAGAGACAATCTGGGCAAAAATACTCTGGATAGAGTAGTAGAGGCAAAAATCGGAATGCCAGTGGTTGCAAATGGAGAGGGGGATGAATCTGAGAAAAGGTGTGGATGATCTTTCAATAAGCTTGTGAAGGGGTAGGAGGAGGATGACAGAAAGGTGGGAGAGATTTGACCATGTTTATATCTCCATTAAGTGGAACAGAACACACAGAAGTAAAGAACACAGGAGGCTTTTTAAATTTAGTGCAATGTCTCTGAGGTTCAACAAAGTTGTATCAGTTCATTCCTGTTTATGTCTAATATACCATAGTGTGTGTTTGTGTGTATGTGTGTGTTTGTGTGTGTAAATATCACAATTTGTTTATTCATGCATCCATGGATGGATATTTGAGCTGTTTCCATCTTTTGGCTGCTGTGAATACTGCTGCTGTGAATATTCATGTACAAATATTTATTTAAGTGCTGCTTTCAATTTCAGGGGTCATAACCTGCCACGCTGTATGGTATGTATGTATTTTTAACTAGATTTATTAACATATAATTAACATACAACAAAATTTACCAAGTGAAAAATAAAGCTTTGATAAATGTACACAATTATGTTACCACCAACTTTCCATCATCCTTTGTAGTCACCCCCCACCCCAATGCCAGATATTAACAGCTACTGATTAGCTATTGCTATAGTTTTGTCTTTTCAAGAATTTCATGCAAAGGGAATCAAACAGTATGTAGTCTTTTGTTTCTAGCTTCTTTCACTTAGTAAAACCATTCTGACATTATGTATGATGTTGTATATATCAGCAGTCTTTTTAAATTAGTTCTTTTTAGACATACATGACAGTGGAGTGTATTATGACATATTACACATACATGAGGTATAATGTATTCTGATTAGGATCCCATTTTTGCGGTTACACATGATGTGGAGTTACACTGTTGTGTTATCATATATGTATGTAGGTAAGTTATGTCGGATCCATTCCACAGTCTTTCCCATTTCCTCTCCCTTCCCTTCATTTCCCTTTGTTTAATGCAATGAACTTCTATACTTCCTTCACTACACCCCTTATTGTGTGTTAGTATCCACATATCAGAGAGAACATTCAGCCTGTTTTTTTGGGGATTGTCTTATTTCACTTAGCATGACAGTCTCCAGTTCCATTCATTTTTTAAAATGGATATATCACAATTTGCTTATCTATTTGCTAGGTGATGGCCATCTAGGTTCTTTCAAGTTTTCAGATGCTATCATCTGAACATTTGTGTCCCCCTAAAATTCATATATTGTAATCCTAACTCCCAAGGTGATGTCACTAAGTGGGGCCTGTAGGAGATAATTTGGTTAATGGGATTAGTGCCTTTATAAAAGTGCTCCAAAAAAGCTCCCTTGCCCCTTTCATCATGTGAGGATACAGCAGGAAGCACTAGCATGACAGAGGAAGTTAGTCTTCACCAGACATGGAATCTGCCCTGATCTAGGACTTAGTAGCCTAGAAAACTGTGAGAAATTTTTGTTTGTAAGTTACCCAGTTTACAGCATTTTGTTACAGTTATTATATTCAGCTATTATGAACAAAATTGCTCTGAATATACAAAGTATTGATCTTTGCATGGACATATAATTTCATTTCTCTTTTGTAGATACCTAGGAATGGCAGGGCTGGGTCAAATGGTAGGTTTTGTTTTTTACCTTCCATAAGCTGCCAAATAGTTTTTCAAAGTGGCTATTACTATTTTATAATACATATCAGCAGCGCATAAAAATTCCAGTTGCTCTCACATCTTTGCCAACCCTTGACTGTGATTTAAACATTTTATTAGGTATGTAGTGATACCCAATTGTGGTTTTAATTTGGGTTCCTAATGACTATGGATATGGAACATCTGCCTCTTCATGTGCTTATGTGCCATTGACCTACCTTAATTTGTGAAGTCTCTGTTCAAATCTTAGTTTATTAAAAAATCCAGATATATGTCCTTAGATTAGGCTGTAAGGGTTCTCCAGGTATTCTGGATCAAATTCCTTTATGAGGTACATGTTTTGAAACTATTTTCTCTCCATTTGTGATTTCTTTTTTAAATGAGCACTATTTTTCCTTTTCTTTTCTGTTTTTTTTTTTTTTTGCATGGATGATGGGGATTGAGCCTAAGGCTTCAGACATGCTAGGCAACAGCTTCATCACTGAGTTATATCCCCAGCACTACTTTTGTTGTTTTTATTTTTTGGGAGCACCAGAATTGAACTCAGGGGCACTCGGCCACTGAGCCACATCCCCAGCCCTACTTTGTATTTTATTTAAAGACAGGGTCTCACTGAATTGCTTAGTGAGGCTGGCTGAGGCATCTCAGGCATGTGCCACCATGTCTACAACTACTTTTAGTTTTGATAGTCAAATTAATCATTTTTTTTCCATTTAGGGTTCATGTTTTTCATGTGCAATTTAAAAAACCTTTGCCTAACCAAAGGTCATTTAGGCTTATGTTAAACACATGGTTTATGAAGTTTGATAGTTTCTGCTTTTAAGTTTAGGTCTATGATCTATGTGAAATTAGTTTTTGTATATGGGATGAGGCAAAAGTGAGGTGTTTCTATTGCATGTGGACATAAGAATGTTCTGCAATATTTGTTAAAAAGAATATACTTTTATATTAGAAATTTCTTGATGACTTTGTCTAAACAGGGTTGATTATAGGTGGGTGGGTCTAGGATTAGACTGTACTCTATTCCTTTGTCTATCTTTATACTAGTAATAATCAATAACCAAAACCTACAGCAATTTAGTTTGATATTCAGCCTTCATATCAGGTGGTATAAATCCTCCAACTTTGTTCTTTTTCAAAATTTGTTTTGGTTATTCTAATTCCATATAAATGACAATATTAGGCTGTCAATTACTACTAAAAAGCACACTGGGATTGCACAGATGTACAGATGAGGAATTTGCAAACAATTTCTTGGAGGCAAGATACTAAGTATTTGGGGCTTCATGGGTTGAGAGGTAACATCCAGACTATTACACAGGTGGTATTTATATAATAATTTAAAACACAACCATTTAGAAAAGTAAAACCCATTCTTAGCTTGCAGGAGACAAAGAAACTGGTGGCTGGACAGTCTTGGCTTCCCTGCTGTAGTTTATATCAATCTCTGGAATAGGTTAATTTGGAAAGAAGTGACAGCTTAACAATATGGAGCAATATGGTTCTTGAACATGGCATACTTTTCCATTTATTAATTTTTCTCAGTATCTTTTGCAGGTTTCATTCTATTTAAATTTCTAGTTTTTAGTTGCTAGTACCTAGAACTACAATTGAACTTTTTGCATATTGATCCTGAGACTATCTGAACCCCATCAATTAGCATTCTTTGAAATGGAGGTTTCATTACTTTGGTATGATTGATTAAAGTACTCATCACTGGTGATTAACTCAATCTCTAGCCTCTCCTTCCTGGCAGCCTGGAGGTGGGGCTGAAAGTTTAACCCTGTAATCATTTCTTGGTTTTTCTAATGACCAGTCCCCATCCTGAAGCTATTTAGGGATCCATTAAGATGTTCCCATCAGTTTGGAATTTTCAAGAGATTTAGAAACTGTGCGTCAGGAACCAGGGACGAAGAACAAATATGTATTTGTTATCATACTTTCCTATAAATGACAATTACATTAAGTTGGGTGAAAGAATAAGTAGAAAATCAATTAGCATACAGAGGATCTCCATAGGATTAACAGTATGTCTTGTATATACTAATTGCTTTTCTACATCTACAATCAACTACAGAGAGATAAAAGCTGAAATTTCTATGTCTAAAGATTTCCTTCATTTTGAAGCTCTGTTATTAGGTACATATTTTTTATCTCTTCTAGATGAATGGATTCATTTATCATTATGAAATGACCTTCCGTTATAGGTCATACTTTGTTCTGAAAACAGGTAGAGGAGAAAGATGATGAGCATGCATTATGGGTTTCAGGACTAGATGGAGCAGCAGGGACTCAACGGTGGTTACTAACCCTTTCTAAGGACAGAATTGAGAACACCAAAACAGTATATTCCCATGTAAGAACAGACATCAAAAGGTGGCACTATATACCTATGTGGGTACAAGGGTTGGACTATACTAAGTTTGCTACATGCTATTGTCTGAATGTTTGAGTCCCTCAAAAATTCACCTGTTGAAACTTACTCCCATTGTAACAGTATTAAGAGATAGGGTCTTTGGGAGATGATAAGGCCATGAGGACTCTGCTCTCGTGAATGGAATTAGTCTGGAATGTTCCCCAAAGTTTCTTATGTAAAGGCATGATCTTCTGCTTGGTTCTACTGGAAGACAGTAGACCCTTAGGAGGTAGGGCCTAGTTGGAGGTCTTAGGTCATTGTGGGTGTGCCCCTGAAGGGGACTGTGGGATGTTGGTCTCTTTATTTCCTGGCTGTTATAAGGTGAGCAACATACTTCGTGACAGGTTCCTGCCATGATTACTGCCTTGCCTTAGGCCCAAAAGCTATGTGACCAACTGACCATGTACTTAAACCTCCAAAACTGTGATCCTAGATAAGCCTCCCTCTTTTTAAGCTGATTATCTCAGATATTTTGTTATAGTAATAGAATATGGATTAACACAGTGCCCTTGTAAAAGAGATTCAAGGGAGGTTGCCCACCTCTACCACCATGTGAGAACACATAGAAGGTACCTTCCAAAGAGAAAAGAGCCCTAACCAGATACTGCTAATGCCTTGATCTTGAAAGTACTAGCTTCCATAAATGTGCACAATGAATTTCCGTTACTTATACATTACCCAATAAGGTATTTTGTTATAGCAGCCTGAGCAGACTTAAGACGGTGTCCTAAATATATGTACCTGCTTGCTATCTAGCCAAAGTGACCTTGACAATGGTTTGAACTATGTCCCATGGTTCTAATCTGGGTACACATTATTAAAACTCCTGCTCCAGTCTGATGGGTTGGCTATAATGGCTACTCCTAGTCCTTTGTGTTAATAATGGATAAAAGTCAACAAATGCTGCCTTACCTCATGTCCATGCTATATAGTTTCTTTCTTCTTTTCCTGAATTTCCCTGTTGCCACTGAGATATGAGATGGAATACGCCTACTGGTTTGTGCAAGAGGAAAAGTAGGGGAGATAATGCCTGATGTGACTATCTTTGACCAATGTGAGAAGGAAGCCAGTAGGCCAATCCCCTTCTGGTTCCCCTGTTCCACAGTTCAGGACATAAGGTCTCTTTGAAGACCTCTAGAAGGACCAAACAATCACCTCTGACAGCTGTGATGTCTTCCCTTATGTTTGTTCTGCCTCACTCTTCCTTTCCTTCATTCTTACTGCCCTGAAATGTTCTCCCTTAATGAAGTGTTAGCACATAAACTTTTGTCTCAGGCTCCGTTTTCTAAGGAACATGTGCTAAGGAAGGCCTGTTGGGTGAAACAGTTGGGAACCATGGGCTAGACAGTCTTAAAGCTAATTCAAACATATATTTTATATATTTCAAACATATATGTCATATGTATTTCATATATTTGGTTCCTAATTTTTTATGCCACCAAACACAAAGTTGTACCTTCCCCAGTTAAGTTTTTTTATGAATTCCATAGCATATTTTATAAATTCTAATGCACTGATGGCACAGAGATATATATTTTTGTTATGCACATAGGTGCTTATGTGCTTCTTTTAACAGATGTGTGCTTATCCTAGTTTCTGAAATTTTTCTCATTAAAATATATTTAAATATTGTTATTTCAGTGAAATCTGACTGAAATATACTTTTGCTCAGTATAAAGGGGGCAATGCATCTGGCTCTGTAATACTTAGCTAGAAGTTTGGAGTTCTCACAGCTGCTAAGGTCAACATACTGAAAACCAGAGAATGGAAACTCCTTCCCAGAGGACTTGTTTAAATGTGAAATGTGTGGTATTCAACTCTGTGTCTTTTTGTGTGTGTGTTCTAGCAGAAGTTTTTATCATTAGATTTCATGCTGGAGTGGGCTAAGATTTACTTGTCTCTGTGTGGTCTTCCCTGGTACGTATCCCAGAAACATGCCCCCTTTCTCCACATAAACCATGAGCACATCCAGGGGCTCCAAACACTGGAACATTACACTTTTAAAGATCTGAGAAGGTAAAACTGAGGCTCACTTTTTTCACTATTTCAAATAGTTATTTAATTATTAATTGTGCACTCACTGGTGACTAAAACAGCTTTCATAGATTTAACTGGAATTAAATATCAAGGGTGACAACATCAGCTATCTTAGTAGAACAGAGGCTTCGACAGAGATATATGATCAATAGATTGAATATGAGAACAATGAAAAATGAATTAGAGTTATGCTCACAAGAATTTTGGAAACTGAGATATAGCAATAAAAATTATGACAGTAGCCCTGATTGGTGGTAGAAAGTTTTAAGAAACTTTCAATTAACATGAGATGTATCGACACTTATGGGTCCTATTTTACTATTTAACTGCAAAATGCTATAATTAAGAAAGATTTTTAGCCACAGCATGAGGTCCTGCTTCGATCACTAGCTCCCCCACCTCCTCTGCCCCAACAAAGAGAACATCCAGTTGTCCTAATGTGAGGCGAACAGTGATGTCATTTTGCACTCCCATTTTTATTTTTTGCATAAACCAAACAAATATGTCTTACATAGTTCACTTGTACTTAAAAAATTAAGCCACAGAGTATTCCTGGCACTTTTACTAGATAAATGTAACTAAAACAGTCTTGGGCACTGCTTATGTACTCAACATTTATTGAAAGGATGACTAAATCGGATTTATTGGTCCAGAATCACTGGAGTATAGAAAGAGTGAAAATAAACAACTCACCCAAAATACCAGAGGAAAAGTTCTTTGGTTAACTATTCCCATTTAGGAATTTTATGTATTTTTGTTTCAATGATGCTGTTCACAGATTTGGGTGATGTAGTTAATTCCACTCACCTAGCTGTTCAAGAAATTTTTATTGCCTATCCGGTATGTGTCAGGATACAGTGATCAAGACAAGTCCTAAGCATTTAATACCAGCATGAGGGCAATTATGTAGCGAAAGAGGGCATATGTAGAAAATATGAAGAATATAAAATGAAATGCTATTTTTCAAAAACACATGCTAATATCTGCATATTATTCCATTTTATGGATATATTTATTCAATCATCACTTATGGTGAGATCTAATGTAATTTAAGGTCATCATAGTGACTGAAGCATCAGAGAAGGCAATCACCGTTTGATTTGTGTGATTAAAAGCTGCAAAAATCAGCCGGGTATGGTGGCGCATGCCTGTAATCCCAGCGACTCTGGAGGCTGAGGCAGGAGGATCGCAGGTTCAAAGCCAGCCTCAGCAATTTAGCGAGGCCCTAAGCAACTCAGTGAAACCCTGTCTCTAAATAAAATACAAAATAGGGCTGGGGATGTGGCTCAGTGGCGGAGTGTCCCTGAGTTCAATTCCTGGTTCCAAAAAAAAAAAAAAAAAGGCTGCAAAAATCCAAAGGCTGTGTAGTCTAGATGCCCGATAAAAACTTTGTCTATATAAATATATGTCTACTTTGTCTACATCAATATATGCAAAATTTCTACACATAAAGTCAGAGAGGATGACACTACCTCTCAGTGAAAAATACATATATAGTCTTCTATTAGATGTTTTAATCAGCATTTTTTTTTTTTGCCTCTATGACAAAAAAGACCTGACAAGAACAATTAGAAGAGGAGTAGCTTATTTGGGGCTCATTATTTCAGAGGTCTCAGTTCACAGACATTTCTGTGGGCCCAAGGTAGGGCAGAATGTCATGGCGGAAGAGTGTGGAAGAGGAAAACAGCTTAGGACATGGTCACCAAAAAAGAAGGGGGTGGGGAGAGAAAGAGCACTGCTCACCAGGGACAAAATATATACCCCCAAACCCTGGGGGGGGGGGGACCTACTTCTTCCAGCCACACCCTACCTGCCTACAGTTACCACAAGTTAATCCATTCCAAGTGGATTAATGCACTGATTAAAGTAAGGCTCTCACAACCCACTCATTTCACCTCTGAACTTTTTTGTATTGTCTCACACATGAGTTTTTGGAGGACACCTCATACCTAAACCTTAATATTCTGATCCTGTCCTCCAAAAGTTCATGGCTATCTCAAAATGCAAAATACACTAGTCAATGTCTAAGAGTCCCCACAGTTTTAACAGCTTCAGCATTGCCTAAAAGTTCAAGTTTGGCCAGGAAACTGCAAGTTTTTCAAATCTTTCTGCTTTGCTTTCTGTTACTGATAGTAAACTTGGCTGAAAGCTGCTAGTAGTATCAATGCTACCGCCTGAATGCTGTGGGGCCTTGAAATCTCCTCTGTCAGAATAATTAGTCCATCACCTTTAAATTCAGCTTCACATAAAGTCTCAGGACATGGGAAAAATGTAGACAACTTCTTTCCAGAACATAATGTGAATGGCTTCTAGCCCAATTACCAATAGAATTCTTCTCTGAAACCTCATAAGCCCAGTGTTTATTGTTCACAATCCTATTCACATTGGGTCTCTGAATTCCCACCAGCATCACCCATTAAGCTCTCCTTTTCCAGTTTGCATCTCTAAACTTTTAAAAATTCCCATTCCCTCCCAACCAGCCCCAACGGTTTCTGAACCACATGGTCAGGTGAGTCACAGCAAGATCCCACTGGTAGTACCAATTTCTGTTCTAGTTTGCTTTTTTATTGCTGTGACCAAAATACTTGACAATAGCAATTAGAGGAGGAAAAGTTTATTTTGGGCTCATGGTTTCAGAGGGTCAGCCCCTGTTTGGTTGCGTTCATAGCTGTTGGCTGGAGGTAGCATGGTAGAGGAAAGCAGCTCAGAACATGGCCACCAGGTGGGAGAGGAAGAGAGGGAGAGAGAGAGAGCAAGTGAGTGAGAAAATATATACCCCAAAGTCATGCCTCCAGTGACCTACCTTCTCCAGCCACACCCTCCCCTCCTACAGTTACCACCCAGTTAATCCACTCAAGTGTATTCATGCACTGATTAGAGTAAGGCTGTTATAAACCAATTGTTTCACCTCTAAACTCTCTTGTATTGCCTCACACACAAGGCTTTTGTAGGATACCTTATATCTAAACCATAACATTAATCTATCCATATTATTATTTTATCTAGGCCCGATTGTTACCAGGTAGAACAAAGAACAGCAGGAGAACAGTCTAAAGTAACTAAAGAGATTTTTCTGAGATTGCCTACATTTTCTTTCCTTGATGGAGATGACAATATTTCAGTATGAAGAACTGCTTACATGAAGTATCTGTTTGTATTAGTATATGGGCAAGGAGGGGATAGTGTGAGGAAGGAGGAATTAGTCTTATAAACAGGCTTACTGAGATTAAAACTATACCTATATTTTTTAAGTTTTATTATTGTATAAATTATATACTGGGAAAGACACCTACTATAATGTCTAGTAAATTTATAGATTGGCACAATCTTCGCTATAAATTCAGTTTTAGAACATTTTCACAATCCCAAAAAGTTCCTTTGGGGCTGTTTCTAGTTCATCTCTGCTCTCACTCCAGTTCTAGACACCTACTAATTTTCTTTTTGTCTGTATTTGCTTTTCCTGGTATTTTTGTTATGGGCCAGGCTATATGGACAATAATCAAACGGACTCCATTTTACCCTGAGACTCCTTGTCATATAGGAAATGCTTCTCCTGTGGGAACAGTTGCTTAGCACGGCATGTTTGGCAACACAAAATGGCAATTTTTATATAATGTGAAATTGTTCTCTTTTTGGTTCCTATTTTTTTTTTGGACAATGTACCCTGTTAGAGAACAATTGTCTGGATGTTAGTAACCATACTTTAACTTGTACCAGATTGAGGTCATTTTACCCACTTCCCCTTCTGCTGTTAATCTTAGATCTTATGATGTTAGTTTGTAGTTCTGAATCATAGCAACAGCCACTTATGATTAATATACCAAATGCTTTACTTATAGTATAAAAATCCCTACAACTCTACGCTCTGGGCTGTTCTCCACTAGCCATTTTTGGGCATTGTGTGAGAGAGTCAGCGGGCTGGCTAATAAAGACTCAAATTTGGACTTCTTAGTGGTGATCGGTCTGTTCTTAAGTTGTGCCCCAAAATATTTTGTATAAACAGAACCAAACAGTATGAAGATTTTTTTGTTTAGATTCTTTCATTTAGCACATTTTGGAGGTCAATTATGCTGCAGTATTAATAGTTTGTTCATTTTTCTTACTGAATAATATTTCATGGTATGGATATACCACAGTTTGAGTAACTCTTTACCAGTTGATGAATATTTGGATGATTTTTTTCAGATTTTAGCATTGTGAATAATGCTGCTTCCTGTTAAAATATTTTCAGTTCTCTTGTGTTGATTCCTTCTTTTCTTTTCTTTTTTTTTTTTTTTTGTTTTGGTACTGAGGATTGAACCCAGGGGTGCTTAGCCACTGAGCCACATTCCCAGCCCTTTTTTATATTTTATTTAGAGAGAGGGTCTCACTGAATTGCTAAGTGCTTTGCTAAGTTGCTGAGGCGGGCTTTGACTTGCAATCCTCCTGCCTCAGCCTCCTGAGCCACTAAGATTATAGGCATGTGCTACCGAGTCTGGCTCTTGGGTTGATTCTTAAAACTCCTGAGTTGTACAGTAAGTTTATGTTTAACTTTGTTAACCATAGTCAAACTGTTTTCCAAAGTGGCTGTACCATTCTACATTCCCATAGGTAATGTGTAGACATTACAGTTAGTCTATGTCTTTGCCATATACTGTCCTTTTGTAATAAAAAAAACAGGCAGATGTGCAGTATTTCATTGAGATTTTAATTTGCTTTCCCTAATTACATCAAGCTTTTTTTCATGCCCTTACTAGTTATTCATATATATCTTGTTTGGTAAAATGTCTATTTGAATCTTTTGCACTGGTTAAAACTGGTTTATCTTCTACAATATTGGAATTTATTACTCTACCTTTGTTGGTGATGATTACATTTTTAACTCCAGATGAAAGTCTTAGGTCATTTTTTTTTTCTGAGACATTTAAAAACTATTAAATGTACTGTAATGATCTGTAGTCACATAGACCTGAGCTTGAGTATGCTTTGCACCTTATCATCTATGTGCCCTGGAATCAATTATTTTTGAGTCTCAGTTTTCTAAGTCTAAGAAGAAACATTATCTTTATTTTATTAAGTCATGTAGAATTGTTTTATGACTATAGTGAGCCACTCTATGCTTTCTCTCTAGAGCTTCCTAAATGTCTGGTACTGACTCTAAACCAAGAAAGTGCAACTAGAATAACAAATGATTTATAATTTGCTATTTAAAGTTTGAAACTCTCCTGGAAGCACCCAGGACTAGTTTTTTTAAAAATATTTTTATTAGTGCACTATATTTTTCATAATATTGGGGTTTATTTTGATGTAATCATATATGCACAGACTATAATTTGCTCCCCTTCAGTCCCCAGGATTACTCTTTCCCTTCCCTCCTTCTACCTCCTGTGGTCCCCCATCCTCTACTCTACTGGTCTTTCTCTCATTTGCAGTTTTTTTTTTAATTAGTGCTTTATGAAAATACATAAAGGCGAAATTCACTAATAAATTCATATAGGTACACAGCATAATTTGGTCAATTTCATTCCACTGTGTCTCCCTTTTTCTAATCCTCCTCCATTCTCCTCATCCCCTTCCTTCAGTCCATGGATCACCCTACTATATTGATGGGATTCCCTCTGCCCCACTTCCCATCCCCTTACTTGGTATAGCTTCTGCATATAAGAGAAAATAGACTCTTGACTTTCTGAGTCTGGTTTATTTCACTTCCATGATGTTCTCCACTCAATGAATTTACCAGCAAATGCAGAAATTTCATTCTCCTTTATGGCTGAGTAAAACTCCATTGTGTATGTATATAACTTTTCTTTATCCATTCTTCTGTTCATGGGTACCTATGTTGGTTCCATAGCTTGGCTATTGTAAACTGTGCTGTTATAAATGTTGATGTGCTTGTATCACTACAGTATGATGACTTTAGTTCTTCTGGATAAATACTAGGGAGTGGTATAGCGGGGTCATATGGTAATTCCATCCCAAGTCTTTTGAAGGATCTCCATACTGCTTTCCAAAGTGCTTATCTTAATTTTCAGTCCCACCAACAATGTATGAGTGTATCTTTCCTCCCACATCTTTGCCAGCATTATTATTTATATTATTTTTTAAAAAGTTTTAGATGTTGATAGACCTTTATTTTATTCATTTATTTATATGTGGTGCTGAGAGTCGAACCCAGTGCCTCACACATAGTAGGCAAGTGCTCTATCACTGAACCACAGCTCCAGCCCCTATTATTGATATTCTTGATAATTGCTGTTCTAACTGGAATGAGATAAAATCTCAGTGTAGTTTTGATTTGCATTTCCCTGATTGTCAGAGATGCTGAACATTTTTCCATATGTTTGTTGGCCATTTGTTATTTCTTCTTTTGAAAAGTATTAGTTTAGTTCTTTTGCCCACTTATTAACTGGGTTATTTGGTTTTTTGATGTTATGTTTTTTTGAGTTCTTTAAATATTTTGGATATTATTTCCCAGTTGGAGGACCAGCTGGCAAAGATCTTCTCTTATTCTGTAGACTCTTTTTTTATGCTTGTTTCCTTTGCTGTATAGAAGTGTTTGAATTTAATGATGTCCTACTTGCTGATTCTTGGTTTTATTTCTTACACTCTAGGGATCTTGTTATGGAAGTTAGCACCTGTGACAATGTTGGAGTGTTGACCTTGTTTCTTCTAGCAGTTGAAAGTTTCTGGTCTAATTTTCTATGTCCTTGATTCACTTTGAATTGACTTTTGTGTAGGGTGAAAGGGGATTCAGTGTCATTCATTGGATGCATATGGATATCCAATTTTCCTAGCACCATTTGTTAAAAGACTCTCTTTTCTTCAACTTATGTTTTTGACACCTTTTTTAATCATCAGATGACTGTATCTATATAGATTTGTCTCTGTGTCTTGTATTCCACTGGTCTGCTTGTCTGTTTTGATGCCAAACACCATGCCAATGCCATGATGTTTTTTGTACTATAGCTCTCTCTGTGGTATTATTTGAGATCTGGTATTGTGATACCTCCAACATCACTCTTCTTGCTCAGGATTGCTTTGACTATTCTGGGTCTTTCAGTCTTCCAAATGAATTTTAGGACTATTTTTTTCTAGTTCTATAAAGAATGTCGTTGGCATTTTGATGGGTACTACACTGAATAACACTTTTGGTAATATGGCTACTCTGACAATATTAATTCTGCCTATGGAAGAACATAGGAGGCTTTCCATCTTCTAAGGTTTTCTTCAATTCCTCTCTTCAGTGTTCCATAATTTTCACTGTAGACGTCTTTCATGTCCTTGGTTAGATTTATTCCCAAGTCCCCTTTTTTTTTTGAGGTTGTTGTGAATGGAAGAATTCATTCTCCTGATTTCTTTTTCAGCAGATTCATTATTGGAGTATAAGAAAGTGATTGTTTTATTTATGTTACTCTTATATTCTGCTACTTAATCAGCTGAATTTATCAGCTCTAGAAGTCTGATGGAGTTCTTTGGATCTTCTAGATATAGGATCATGTTATCAGCAAACAGAGATAATTTTACTTCTTTTCCTATTTGAATCCTTTTAATTTCCTTTTCTTGCCTGATTGCTTTGGCTAGAGTTTTAAGAATTATATTGAACAGGAGTATTAAGAGTGGACATCTTTGTCTTGTTCCTGATTTCAGAGGAAATTCTTTCAGTTTTTCTTTGTTTAGTATGATGGCAGCCTTGGGTTTGCTGTATACAGCATTTACAATGTTAAGTTTCTTCTGTTCCCTAGTTTCTCTAATGTTTTTAACATGAATGGGTGCTGGATTCTGTCAAATGCTTTTTCTGCACCTATAGAGATGATCATGTGATTCTAGGCCTTAACTCTAATTATGTGGTGAATTATATTTATTGATTTGCATACATTGAACCAACCTTGCATCCTGAAATGAAACCCACTTGTATGATCTTGGTAGTGTGTTTGTGAATGCAGTCTGCAAATATTTTATTAAGGAGGCCTAGTGACAACTTACATAGCCTGGAGTTAGATAGCCTGACTTGGCTATGTATCCAGAGAGGCATCAAAGAATATACTGGGAACTTTTTAGGAGCTCTCCTGAAACCTAGATTTCTTAAACAAAATAGGTTTACACTCTGAGGACAGGGGATACAACCCTATGGGTTGAAGAACAAATCCTGGGAAACTGCACCTGAAGTGTCTTAGTTCCTCTGTACTCACCTGCACTCTTTTTCTCTTGATTCACTATACTGATAGTGAAAACTTTTTATAAGCATTTTCTGTTAAGTGTTATACATCCTTTCAATGATCCTTCGAAATCTTTAGAACTATTTTATTAAAGGGTTATTATAAGGTTTAAGCAATGTTATCTGGACCATAGTGTATGCTCAATAAATGGTTATTATTAAACTACTGAACTAGTTAGGTTAATTATGCAAGAAAAATGCTCTGTTTGGTATTCTTACTTACCCTAATGAAAACACTGTTCAGACTATTTTAACAAACATGCTATGCAATATAAATATAACTCTATGCTACCAGAAATTTACATAGTGCTTAGGAAGTAGAGAAGTGGAAAAGATGATGAAGTCATTAGTATAGTAACTAGAAAGAAGAAGTGAAGATAAACCTGTACATTTCTGAATACACGTGGAGAAAACATTAAAAAAAAATTCCCTAATTCAAATGATCTAGTGTTCAGTTAATGACTCAGGGGTACCTTTTGTAAAGTGACAATTTGGATCAAACAAAGAACATATAACATTCTGCTAGAATATACATTACTAAAGGAACAAGAGGCTTTAATTAGGAGAGTCTTATTTTGCTAAAGTAAAATATCAGGAAAACATAATCACTAAACAAAGGCCTTGGCGATAGGTACTTAAACTTTGTAGGTGTTAAATAAAATGCAGAAACCCACAAGGATTCACGCTGCAGTTCATCTGTTTGTGATAAATTCATACCAAAAAAGACTATTATCACAGTTGGTATGAATAATGAAAAGGTTAAAATTATGCATATTTCAAGAAATTGGAATAATCAAAAATTTTTCTTGAAGCAATGTAATTGTAATATCTGATAGGAGATTATAAGGTGTGTGGTGTCTAACTAGGCACAAATACAAGACCATTAAGGTAATAAAATTATGTCAATAAAAATCACAAATGTAAAAACACCTGACAATTTAGTACCTCAGATTTGAGAGGATTGTGAGTTTGAGGAGAGGGAAGCTGTAAAGGCAACAGAAAACGTTTTCTGTGGTAAAATTTACATTTGGGGTGAACCAAGACGACAGGGGATAAAAGGAGTTTTTTTTTTTTAAAAAAGCTAGCTTATTATTTTTTTTTAATTTATATTTTTTTTTTATTGAACACAAATGGAGTACAGCTATTGTTTCACTGGTTGTACACAAAGTAGAGTCACACCATCTGTGCGTTCATGCATTTACACAGGGCAATGGTATCTGTCACACACTCTGTTATTAATTTTACCCCCCACCTGCCTCCACCCCTCCCTTCCCTCTATGCTAGCTATCTTTCCTCCATTCTTGCCATCTTTCCCCCCCACATTATGCATCATCATTCATTTATCAGAGAGACCATTCGGCTTTTGGATTTATGTGATTGGCTGATCTCACTTAGCATAACAGTTTCCAACATCATCCATTTACCTACAAATGTCATAATTTTATTCTTCCTTATAGCTGAGTAATATTCCATTGTGTATATATACCACAGTTTCTTTATCCATTCATCCACTGAAGGGCATCTAGGTTGATAAGCTAGCTTATTTTTAGAAAATTTTTTGTTGTTGTTGATAGACCTTTATTTATTTATATGTGGTGCTAAGAATCTAACCCAGTACCTCACATATGGTAGGCAAGTGTTCCACCACTGAGCTACAACTACAGCCTAGGATCAAAGGAGTCTGACTAAAAGTTTTCAGAACTCTAAAGAGGAACATCTTATATTTCTAATACTTAAGAATTTGGACACTTCTAGTGTTCTGACTGACATAAATAGGATTCTATATATTTTGGCATGCTGTAAGAGTGATTCGATAGGCACAAATATGAATGGCTAAAATTCTAACAGCTAACTATAAATACAGTGCATCAAAACAAATCACATTGAACTGACCAATACGTAAGTATACATGAATTTCAAATTAAAAATTTATAAAATGAACATTTGATAGATTTTGTGCTTTTTAATTGATGAGATAAGATTACATATGGAACAACAATTAATAGGTCATCTTGGAAGTCTTTGTTTGAAATCATGTAATAATGTAATGTGAAAAAGCAGGTTGTTTTCACATGGAGGGGAAAACATTTCAATCATTTTTAACAGTTACTTAAATATTTCCAGGTAATAACAACATCTTTGATTGTTATTACTTATGCTATATGCAACATTTTTCCAATTCAAATTACATTTAAAAAATAAAAAAGGAAATAAGATGAATGCTTAAAATATGATTTAATAAATATTTTATGATTCAAGTAATTTTAAGACTAGATATTACACCTTTTCTCCTTTCTTACAATTTTTTTGGGGGTACTGGGGATTGAACCAAGGAGTATTTAACTATTGAGCCACATCATCAGCCCTTTTACTTTTTATTTTGAAACAGGGTCTTGCTAAGTTGCTGAGGCTGGCTTTGATCTCTGATGACTTTATAAGCAAATCTATTTCAGTATTTATAAAATTTAAAGAATGGAATGTCATCATTTTTCTTTTATCTATACCTTTATTTATTCATTTTTATATGGTGCTGAGAATCAAACCCAGTGCCCCACACATGCTAGGCAAGCACTCTACCACTGAGCCACAGATCCAGCCCCTCATCATTTTTCAAAATAGATACATTATATAAGGCTGACACACCTTTTTACAAGAAACATAATTTTGAAAACTCACCAGGAATAAAAAGAGAAGAACAAATTTTTAAGAGACAGAAAGAGAGAGACAGACAGACACTACCTACTATCAGCCAAGCCAGGAGCCTATCTTTAGTTTTCAGAATATATATACACATTTGCCCTGAACATTCATTGATGTGTTAAGCTTCTTCAAAAAGTAACTATTTTTAAGCAGATTTTGTCTGATTTTTTCTGCTTGAATGGACATATTTCCAAAGCTATTTTTATGTACAACAACATACATGGTATTTAGTTATAGATACTCTAACATCAATGGAAGAACCCAGGAAGAAGCTTGACAAGGAACTATAAAAGTTATTTTACCAAATTAATCATAAAGAGGGAATAAAATCAGTCAGTGGGGAATACTAATCTTGTACTGTTCATTCAAAATGTAATAAAACTGTGCTGTACTGAAAGCTACTTCAAGCATGGCCAGAAAGGAATGAAAAGTGCCAGGTGAGCCCTTCATCCCCATCCTTAAACTTTTCCTCCTTTTACAAATATTTACTATATAACTACTCTGCTACAATGTGCCAGTGCCAGTTACTGGGTTAGGTGCTACAGAGGTAAAGATGAGTAAGTCTCAGTATTTGTTAAAAAGGAATTAGTAAGTCTAAAGGGGGAAAGCAGACTCGAAAAGTGATTAAAAAATTTTTTTATAGTTGTATATGGACAGAATGCCTCTATTTTCTTTATTTTTATGTGGTACTAAGGATTGAATCTGATGCCTCACATGTGCTAGGCAAATGCTCTGCCACTGAGTTACAGCCCCAGCCCTCAAAAAGTAATTATAATACCATGTGTTAAATGCATTGATACAGATATACAGATGTGCACATGCAGTAATGAAGTAATGTTATGCAATGGATAGGAGCTGGAGGGCAGAGTTGAAGAGAGATGGTGGTAGTAGTGGTGACAATATTTCTTAAGCTGAATCTTAAAACATTTGTAAGAAGTAAGTCAAATTTAAGGAGGCGATTATTTGAAGAGTAATCAATATGAGGAAAAACAAATGAAAAAACTAGAATGTGTCAGGCAACAATGAATTCTAATATTGCTAGAATAATAAGTATAAAGTTCTTAGAAGTGGGAGAGAAGACTGGAGAAACTGGTCATCATCAGATCATGAGGGCCTAGGCTTTATCTTATGGGAAAATGGGAACCAGAGAAGTGATGTGGTCAGATTTAATTTTCAAGTAATTCCCTTCATCTTATAGGTAGGTCAGAGTCAAAGCAGTAATTGATTTTCAGTCCATTTATTTTGATGGCTCTGTGAAGACTAGATGAAAAGTCAAGAGAACAATGAAATTAGTATTAATCTAGGTCTGAGATAATGAGGACCACCAAAGCAATGGTAGGAAGAAAGAAAATAAAACAGTGATGAGAAATACAGGGAGAGGGAGATGGCAAGGATTATTCTGAGCTCCCTGGGTAGAGATCATTATTAAATAAAATTTTAGGCAATGTTATTCCAATAAACTTGAAAAAAGATTAAAAACTATAAGGAAAACTGATGTGAGAAGAAAAAGAAAATTTAAATCATTTTGTAGTGTTAAAAATAAGGAAATAGTAGTTTAAAAAATCAGGAAATTTGCATTCATTGCATGAAGACAACATTGGGTCCAAATCATTTTAGTAAAAAATCCTACTAATATTCAAAGTACAGGTAATCCCAATATCCCACAAAGTACTTCAGAGAACAGAGAAAGTACTCCTTATCACCCTTCATTTCTCTAATTTATTTATTCAAAATTTTTAGTTATTTAATAATTATCTCTAAAGACTTCTCATACAAATAAATCATGAATTAGAAATTATTAAGATAAATCCTGAGGGTAAATACAAAGTATAAGACATGAGTTCTGCCATTTAGAAGTACATGTTCTACTATAAAGAAAATTAATATATAACTGTAAGTAACAATATTAGTTATTGACAGAAGGTCTCATAGAGGAGGTGGTCTGTTCAGATTTCCAGAGAAGGAAGAGATAATCCGAGTGTTACATGATTATTCTTGAACCTCTGTCCATGATGAAAAGAATGGTGATAAAAAGTGAGATTGTAGAATCAAAAATCAGAGTTGGAGAAATGAAATAGGCATCATAGAAGACAGAGCATTGTTACAGTAGTGAAAAAGGATGGAAACACCCAGAAAGAGAAGAGAATAGAGAGATTGAGGGTGAACCTTGAACAATATTTCTATTTGGATGGGGGTTATGAGGCTAGTCTAATTTTTTTTTTTTTTTTGTAGTTGTAGAGGGACAGCATGCCTTTATTTTATTTACTTTTTCATGTGGTGCTGAGGATTGAACCCAGTGCCTCACATGTGCTAGGCAAGTGTTCTGCTACTGAGCTACGGCCCCAGACCAAGGATAGCCTAATTCTGGACATTAAAACCTAACAATGGTAGAAAAAGAAAGGAAAATTTCAAGTTAATTTCACTTATGGACATACCCTCCCAGAGTGTTTTTGGTATCTGCTGAAAACTGCTAATTAGTGAGTTGAAAATAACTTAGGTATATTTCTAGGATCATGTAATTTACTAGGACATTCCATTTAAAAAAATATATTGGCTGGGGTTGTTGTGGCTTTGTGGTAGAACGCTTTTGGCATGAGTGAGGCACTGGGTTTGATTCTCAGCACCTCAAAAAAAAGGAATGAATAAAGTAAAGGTCCATTGACAACTAGAAATATTTAGAAAATATATTAGAAAATCACAGGAGAAAAATGAATTCCAAGTTGTTTTGTGTGTGTGCCCAAGCTTGCCATAAGAATGTATTAATATCAGGTTCTTGAATCATAAGCAAAGAAACAGCATTTTTCTCCTTTCACAGGGTGTAGAAAAAAGTGGGGGATGTTTTTGCTGACAAGAAGCCTGAAGGGGCTTCCAAACTTATCCAAGGACTGATATATAGTTTGAACAAACAGATCCCAGAACAACTCAAATTTCAGTTCTTTGGCCATTTAATCTTAATAATCTTCTCTTTCAGTTTTCACAAAACTCAACACTGTATCAGTGAGGAATGAACCTTCTCTGGACCACTTTTGTTGACAAAGAGGGATTTTTGGGAATTTACAGAAACATGTGTACAGAATTTTTTTTCTATCGACTCTTTCTTATGAAGTAATAGCCTCATAAGAACTGGTAAAGAAGGGAGATATACCTTGCATTTTGTTTATCTTTATTTCTCTCTTCAGCATCAACAAAAAGACAAGGGCAACATCTATCAATCTATATGTGTATAAAATCAAAAGTAGATTTTTGAAAATCTTAAGCTTGTGTATTATTAAAAGAAAAAAAGCAAAGGAAACGAAAGTATTATAAAAATAAACTTACCAATGATGCCACTATCTCTGCTTTCAAGGGTGGAGGTTGGACTAGTAACAGCCCCATAGCTACAATCCTTGGCAGTAGCATTTGTACTGACTGGTGGGAGGGTAGAGCAGGGGCTACTGGCTGGTGGAGAGGCAGTGCTGCTTGTCAGTGTGGAACAGGGACTTATCCGCTGGGTGATTGCTGAGGTCTGAAAAATGAAAATCAAGAAGTAAAGATAAACTGACTCGTTAAGTACATTTGATGAAAATAATACCTTGATGAAAGAAGAATAAAGAACTTGCACATGGTTTTTACATCTATTAGGCTTTGTTTTTGCTTTCCAGCAAAGAGACTGTTTCTATAATTAAGTTTCTATAATTAAGGTGAATCTTTATGAATTTAACATGAGCCGAGACTTGTGGGTAATTTTTCCTGCTTAGGAAATAACCAGTGAACAAGTAAGTATTCACTATCAGAATACAGAAACGTCTTAAGCACAAGTTTTCCTTGCTATTTCCAGACAATAAAACTTTCAGAATGCTTAGAACTTTGTCTTGTTAATTTTTCTTTGTATAGAAAAAGAAATAATACCTCTGTAGGTGAGGAGAAATAAAAATAAAGTTTTTAATGCAAAGTAATGTCTTTTTGATACATAGGCAGCTACCCAAAACAATAATTGAACACAAGGAAAAATGCCTTATTCTAAAAGTTTATCTAATAAAATAGATCAAACAATGTTAATTTAATACAAAACTATCTATGTAGAAATGGATTGCAGACAGAGATCAATTTGTATCCTTCCTTACTGATTCTTAAACCTGAAATTACCTCCTTTTGGATGAAGGAATGGACAATTACTAAAAAGGATGATAATATATTCAAGTTTACAAAACTTAGTAACAATTCATTTTTCTTCAGTTCCTTCTATCCAAATAAAGTGCTGAAATAGTAAATCAAAATACATTTTTGTCAAAAATAAAAGAAATTTGATTCTTTTCAAAATGGTAAGTGATCAGTGACAAAATTACTTGGAAAGCACTAATGCTAAATTAAATATGCTTATATATTAATTTAAAAGTCTTATTAATTGAAAATCTTTCAGTTTCTTTACCTATGGTCTGTATTCATATTCTCTGCTAAAATTGATGATTTACCTTTAGTAATTTAACTAAAGAATATGATGCCTATTAGCTCTGAGAACATTATAGGCTCTTCAACATATTCTATGATAATTTCCAGATACAATGTCTTGTATTTAATTATTCAGGTTTTGATTTTCATTTAAATACTACCTCCAGGTCATAAATGATACATTTGGCTCAACTAAGCACACATGACATTCTCATTATCCTGCAACTAAACAAATCCTTTCAATCATATCAATAACATTAAGAGCTGACTTTTCCTAATAACATAAGTGCTTAATAAATGCAAATTTTTTCTACTATATAATCTCTCTCCAGAGGACAGAGGAATTTCAATTTCTTTGTAATCTCCTCTATTTGTATAAAATGGTATTGGTCTACTAGAGCAAGATTTTTAACTCGGTATGCAGTAGAATCAACTATGGGATGCAAAAAACAAATGAACAACTTCTAATAAAACTGGCAGATTCTCAGCCCCATCCCAGTTTTACTGAATTAGAGTCCTCCAATCAGAAATACAGTGTGCAATTTTTAACCTTTCCATACACCCAGTTCAAGAAACACATGGGCGTAAGTTGGTTTTGAATTTATGATCCTCTTGCCTCTTGTCTCTCCAGTCTCTGGGATTACAGAAATTGTTTTGGGGTAAATGGGGATCCAAGATGGAAGACTAGAGGAAGGCTGCATTCCTTGTCCGCAATTCGAGATTCAAGCAAAGGAAATACTGTTGCTCTGTGAGGCAGCCCTTACTCCCCACACACCCCTGCTGTATACTCCCATTCAACTGCTGTCATCCACCATTTGCCCACCTCTTGAATATCCACCTTTTGCCTGCCCATTTCCCGCCTTTCAACTACCCATTGCCAACCTTTGGACGTCCACCCACTGATTTCCCACCCTTGCCTGCACACCTACCACAGACCGCCAGTGGATTGCCTGTGGCCTGCTGTTGCCTGGAAGTTCATTGTCACAGTACCCACAGGTTTGGTTACATGCAGATACCGCCATACTGGCACACCGGCCAGAACTTACAGGTTTGCCGCTGCCACGGCCACCATCTTGGGGTGCAGGTCCTGTCTGGGGACACTGGCCAGGGCCTGGAGATATACTGGGGTATCTGCATGTCTGGTTGTACTTTACATCTCTCTCCTAGATGTGCTACTGGCTGCCTCTTTGCAGGGTCGCTCCTTTGTGTGAGTGCATCCCTGATGGTCTCTCTGCAAGTTAAAAGGGCACTCAGATCTTGTGACTACAGCAAGGCAGAGCCTGGGGAAGCTGAACCCGGGTCCATCATATTGCAGCTGAGTTTCTGTGGGCCAGTCTGGGTCTGGCAAGTCTGCAGAAAGCCAGAGACTAGGGGCAGTGGCCCAGGGGGAGTATAGGTTGGAGAAACTGGAGAAAACTGGGCTCTCTCCAGCTCAGCGGGTGTGCAGGGATGGAAGGGGCTGCCTATAAAAGGTGGGAAGACAGGAAGAAGGTGTGAGAGCATCTTGCTATCAGCTTGCCCACCAACCAGTGTGGCAGCCACAGGACTGGAGTTAACATCAAACTTCAGAAAACCCCACCTATCTGCAGAGAAGGGAAGCTGAGAAAATTTTCGAAAGACAATGGAAGCGACTGTTCAATTTTCCATTGAGACTTGACTTGCTTTCTTTTTTTTTTTTTTTGGCCCTCTCTCACACTTCTACCATCTTTGAATCCAAATACTTTTCAAGCATCAATTTATTGAGGAATCGGATATCTGAATATTATATGACAGATTTATTGTGTATTCTTATATTTTTACTTTCTTTTTTAAATCTGTACATATTTTTCGCTCTCACCTACCTATTCCCTGGATTCTCTTTTGCACTTCTCTCATATTACCAGCCCACCTCTATAACTTCCTCCCCTGCTCTTTCTATAAATTTTTACCTCTCTCTTTTCTCCTCCATCATAAATATCACATCTTACACTACTTCTGTTCCCTCATTGTCCATCATTTGAAATGGTAAATCCTTTTTTAGCAAACTTACAGTTTATATTATAGACAAATAATTGAACACTTCATTTCTGTTTATCGCAACAAAACTGTAAACACATTAATAGGAGCCATTTGGTTTAAGGTGGTATAAGGTTTGCACTGGGTGCTATTAATATTGGTCTCCCTCTTAAAGGTGATGTACTGGAAGCCTTCAGGGACACTATAAGACTACAGGGTAGAAACTCTACTGCCTCTGACCCATACTGCTACGTGAGAAGACAAACGAACAACATGAAAAAACAAGGGAACAAAGTGCCTCAAACAAACAAGATGTACCAACAATAGAATCCATAGACAACACAGTAGAAGAAATGTCAGACAAGGAGTTGAGAAAAAACATAGATTGATCTTCAAAATAAAGGATGGTATTGAAGAGAAAACACAGGAAATAAAAGATCACTTCAATAAAAAGGCAGAGATTATAAAACGGAATCAAGCAGAAATCCTCCAAATAAAGGAAACAATAAACCAAATAAAAAATTCAATGGAAATTATCACCAACAGACTCGACAACTTGGAAGACAGAACTTCAGAAAATGAAGACAAAATATATACTCTTGAAAATAAAGTAGACCACACAGAGAGAAGATGGTAAGAAACCATGAACTGAACTTCCAAAAAATATGGGATAATGTGAAAAGACCAAATTTAAGATTTATTGGAATAGGTGTAGAGATACAAACCAAAGAAAGGCACAAACTTTTCAATGACATAATATCAGAAAACTTCCCAAATCTAAAGAATGAAAAGGAAAATCAACTACAAGAGGCTAACAGGACCCCAAACATAGAGAAATACAACAGACCCACAGCAAGGAACGTTATAATGACAATATCTAACATACAGAATAAAGATAAAATTTTAAAGGCTGGGAGAGAAAAAAAAATGACATATAGGGAGAATTTGGAGCTCAGCCGATTTCTCAACCAGACCTTCAATGCCAAGAGGTCCTGGAATAACATATATCAAACTCTGAAAGAAAATGGATGCCAACTGAGAATTTTATATACAGCAAAATTAAGTTTCAGATTTGAAGATGAAATAAAAACCTTCCATGATAAACAAAAGTTAAAAGAATTTATAGCTAGAAAGCCTATACTACAGAACATTCTCAGCAAATTATTCCATGAGGAGAAAATTTAGAAACAAAAACAAAAAAACAATGAAAACCAGCAAAGGGAGGAACTACCCTAAAGGAAAGCTCAATCAAAGGAGAAATTAAGTCAAGTTAATAACCAAAAATAAACCAAAATGACTGGGAATACAAATCATCTCTCAGTAATAACCCTGAATGTTAATGGCCTAAACTCATCAATCAAAAGACACAGACTGACAGATTGGATTAAAATAAAAGGCCCAACAATATACTGTCTTCTAGACACTCACCTCCTAGAAAAAGACATCCACAGACAAAAGGTGAAAGGTTGGGAAAAACACATTACTCACATGGACTGTGTAAACAAGCAGAGGTTTCCATCCTCATATCAGACAAAGTGAACTTCAAACCAAAGTCAGTCAGAAGGGATAAAGAAGGACCTTTCATAATGCTTAAGGGAATCATATGCACCAACAAGATAAAACAATCATAAATATATATGCCCCAAACAATGGAGCATCTATGTAATCAGACAAACCCATCTCAATTTCAAGAATCAAGTAGACCACAACACAATAATATTGGGTGACTTTAATACACCTCTCTCACCACTGAATAGATCTTCCAAACAAGAACCAAACAAAGAAACTATAGAATTGAATAACACTATCAATGACTTAGATTTAACAGACATATGTAGAGTATATCATCCATCATTGAGCTAACAAACTTTCTTCTCAGCAGCACATGGATCCTTTTCTAAAACAGACCATATGTTATGCCACAAAGTAACTCTCAGGAAATACAAAAAAACAAAACAAAACAAAACAAACCCAGAAATACTACCCTGCATTCCATTAGATCATAACAGAATTAAACTAGAAATCAGTGATAAAATAAAAAATAGAAAATACTCAATACCTGGAGACTACATAGCAGGCTACTGAATGATGAATGGATAAAAGAAGAAACCAAGGAGGAAAGAAAAAATACTTAGAGGTAAATGAGAATACTGATACAACATATCAAAATCTCTGGAACTCTATGAAGGTGGTGCTAAGAGGAAAGTTCATTGTATTGAGCTTGTACATTAAAAGAATAAAAAGTCGACAAATAAATAACCTAACATTACATCTCAAAGTCCTACAAAAAGAAGAACAAATCAACACCAAAAGCAGCAGAGGACAGGAAATAATTAAAATCAGAGCTGAAATCAATGAAATTGAAACAAAAGAAACAACTGAAAAATTGACCAACCAAATATTGTTGGTTCTTGGAAAAAATAAAATAAAATTGATAAACCCTTAGCTACACTAAAGAGAAAGAGAGAGAAAACTCCAATTACTAAAATTCATGATGAAAAAGGAAATATCATGATGGACACTACTGAAATACATAAGATAATCAGAAATTATTTTGAAAATTTATACTCCAATAAAATAGAAAAACTCCAAAGACATTGACAAATTTCTAGAGACATACTACCTACCCAAGCTGAAGCTGGAGGACATACACAATTTAAAAAGATCAATTTCAAGCAATGAAATAGAAGACACCATCAAAAGCCTACCAATCAAGAAAAGCCCAGGACCAGTTGGGTTCTCAGTTAAGTTCTACAAAACCTTCAAAGAAGAATCAACACCAATACTCCTCAAATTATTCTATGAAATAGAAAAGGAGGGAAACCTTCCAAATTCATTCTATGAGGCTAGTTGCACTCAGATACCAAAATCAGACAAACACACCTCAAGGAAAGAAAACTACAGACCAATATCCCTGATGAATACAGACTCAAAATTCTCAATAAAATTCTGGCAAATCACATAAAAAAATACATTAAAAAGTTAGTGCACCATGATCAAGTGGGGTTCACCCCTGATGCAAGGATGGTTCAACATATGGAAATCAATAAACATAATACATCACATCAATAGACTTAAAGGCAATAATCATGATTATCTCACTAGATGCAGAAAAAGCATTTGACAAAATACAGCTCCGTTTCATGTTCAAAACACTCGAAACACTAGGGATAATAGAAATGTATGTCAACATTTTAAAGGCTATCTAGGCTAAGCCCAAGGCCAAAATCATTCTAAATGGAGAAAAACTGAAAGCATTCCCTCTAAAAACTGGAACAAGAAAGGGATGCCTTCTTTCACCACTTCTATTCTACATCATCCTTGAAACTCTAGCCAGAGCAATCAGACAGACAAAAGAAATTAAAGGGATACGAAAAGGAAAAGAAGAACTCAAACTATCACTATTTGTCAACAACATGATTCGATATTTAGAAGATCCAAAAAATTCCACCAGAAAACTTCTAGAACTCATAAGTGAATTAAGAAAAGTAGCGGATATAAAATCAATACACACAAATCAAATGCATTCCTATACATAAGTGATGAATCCACTGCAAGAGAAATTAGGAACACTACCCCATTTACAATAGCCTCAACAAAAATAAAATACTTCGGAATCAATCTAACAAAAGAGGTGAAAGACCTCTACAAGGAGAACTACAGAACACTAAAGAAAGAAATTAAAGAAAATCTTAGAAGATGGAAAGATCTCCCATGCTCTTAGATAGGCAAAATTAAATTGCTAAATGGCCATAATCCCAAAAGTGTTATACAGATTTAATGCAATTTCTGTTAAAATCCCAATGACATTCTTCATAAAACTAGAAAAAGCAATCATGAAATTCAATTTGGAAAAATAAGAGACCCAGAATAGCCAAAGCAATCCCTAGCAAGAAGAGTAAAGCAAGAGGCATCACAATACCAGACCTTAAACTATACTGCAGAGCAGTAGTAACAAAAATGGCATGGTATTGGCACCGAAATAGACATGTAGATCAATGGTACATAATAGAAGATGCAGAGACAAACTACATAAATATGGTTATCTCATACGAGACAAAGGTGTCCAAAACCTACATTGGAGAAAAGATAGCCTATTCAGCAAATGGTGCCGGAAAAACTACAAATTCATATGTAACAAAATGCAATTAAACCTCTCTTTCTCACCCTGCACAAAAATCAACTCAAAGTGGATCAAAGACTTAGGCACTAGAACAGAGACCCTACACCTAACAGAAGAAAAAGTAGGACCAAAGCTTTACCATGTTGGCCTAGGACCTGACTTCTTTAGTAAGACTCTTAAAGTGCCAGAAGTAAAATTAAGAACCAATAAATGGGATGGATTCAAACTAAAAAGCTTCATCTCAGCAAAGGAAACAATAACACGAAGAGAGAGCCTACAGAATGAAAGAAAATCTTTACTACATGCACCTTAGATAGAGCACTAATCTCCAGGATACATAAAAAACTAAAAAAAACCACCAAAAAACCAAAAACAAATAACCCAATTGATAAATGGGTTAAGAAACTGAATAGACACTTCGCAGAAGAAATATAATCAATCAACAAACATATGAAAAAATATTCATCATCTCTTGCAATTAGAGAAATGCAAATCAAAGCTACTCGAAGATTTCATCTCACTCCAGTCAGAATGGCAATGATTAAGAATACAAGCAATAAGAAGTATTGGCGAGGATGTGGGGGGAAAGACACACTCATACATTGCTGGTGGGACTTCAAATTGGTGCAATCATTCTGGAAAGCAGTATGAGATTTCTCAGAAAATGTGGAATGGAACCACCATTTGACCCAACTATCCCACTCCTTGGTTTATACCCAAAGGACTTAAAATAAGCATACTACAGTGATGCAGCCACATCAATGTTTATAGCAGCTCAATTTCCAATTGCTCAACTATGGAACCAACCTACATGCCCTTCAACAGATGAATGGATAAAGAAAATGTGGTACACATACACAATGGAATATTAGCCTTAAAGAAGAATGAAATTATGGATAAGCAGGTAAATGGATGGAACTAGAGGATATCATGCTAAGTGACATAAGCCAATCCCAAAACTAAAGGCCAAATAATTTCTCTGATAATCAGATACTGATCCATAGTTGGGTGGGGGGTACATAAGAATGAAGGAACTTTGGATTGTGCAGAAGGGGTGAGGGGATGTGTGGGGCAGTGGGAATGGGAAGGATGGTAGAATGAGTCAGACATTTTTACCCTATATACATGTATGATTACACTAGTGGTGTGACTCAGCACCATGTACAGGCAGAGGAATGAGAAATTATGCTTCATTTGTTTACAATGTATAAAAATGCATTCTGTCATGTATTAGAACAACAATGAAAAAAAGATAAAGAAACACATGCATTAGGTATGGTGGTGCATGCCTGTAACTCTACGGACCTGGGAGGCTGAGGCAGGAGAATACCAAGTTTGAGGCCAGCCTCAGAAACTTAGTGAGACCTGTCTCAAAATAAAAAATAAAAAGGGCTGGGAACCTGACTCAGTGGTAGAGCTCCCCAGGGTTCAATAACCAGACCAAAAAAACAAAACCAAAAATGTGTTGATAAAATTAACTGCACTCCAATCTTTTACATGAGATATATCTATAATCATTCCATATTGAAAAGGTTTTATTTCAGTATGAATCTATTACTTTTATAACTACCTGTTTTGTTCTTAGACAAGATTCTCATTTTGTTCTTGGTGAATGGAAACTGTACACACATAATTCTGTCAAAGTGGAGGTTAAATCCAAACTATTTTTACTACAAGTTATTTTGTGCAAAATAAAGCATGTATCATAGACAATATATTTTAAAAGCTTTACCAGTAAAATTAAAGCTTAACAATCAAGCTGTTTGGAAACTAGAAGACTGTTCATGGCTTATGATTTAAAAAGCAGGCCTCATATTTATTTAAGGGGGCCAGTTAATGAGCTATAGAAGGACAACATTATCAATTCTCCATGCTGTAGGCTAAAATGAACATTTAAGTTACTTTCTACTTCTACAATCTTTCTGTGGTTTTCTTATTGTCCTTAACATACTCCAGAGGGATCAAAAGAAAGCTCCCAATTGGGATCTCTTAGAGGTTCTACAAAAACACAAGCTAAGAACCTGGGATGGAATTCCTAGGTCCACCCAGAGTTTCTATCTTACTCCAGTCAGAATGGTTTCTATTTAAAAAAAAACATCATCAACAACAACAAAAAACCCAAACAAAAAACAAATGTTGGCAAGGATATGGAGAATGAGGAAACCTTACACTCTGTTGGTGGGAATATCAATTAATACATTAGCTACTATGGAAAACAGTAGCGAGGTTCCTCAAACAACTAAAAATAGTTCTACCCATGTGATCCAGCTATTCCACTCCTGAGCATAAACTTGAAGGAAATGAAGTCAGCATACAGAAGTGATAACTGCATATAGTATCACAGTAGCCAAGATGTGAAATCAGCCTAGGTGTCCATCATCAGATGAACAAATTAAAAATAAAGCAGCATATATACAATGGAGTTTTATTTAGCCATAAAGAATGAAATTATGTCATCTATAGAAAAATAGATGAAACAGATTATCATGTTATCGAGATTAGCTTCATAAAGAAAGAGAAGTATCATGTGGAAATAAATAATAAATAAAATAGCTCATATATGGAAATAAACAAGAGCTTAAAACTACAGAAGGGATCATTAGGGAAGGAGTAAAGGACTGGAGACAGGGAGAAGGGAGAAGAAGAGAGGGAAGAGTAGAAAGGGTGGATATGATTAAAAGGTGGTATTATATACATATATGGAAATGTCACAGTGAAACCCATTAATTTGTACAACTAATATGACTCAATAATTACAATAAAAAGAAACTGCTAAGAGAAGAAAATAAAGTGGTCAGTAGAATATCACTTCTAATACTTTTTTCCTTTGCAGAAACATGATACATGCTAACTTGCTTGTGTGAGAGTCTGTCATTGCTAGTATTATTCTGTAGACATTATCACCACAGGATCCTTCTAAATAGATCAGTCTGTCTTGTTAGTACACTATTTTGCTCATAAGAAAGCCACCAAGTGAACACGACCTCCTAGTTCTTAATAATCTTGCGAAGAATAGAAATTCCAGTGATCAATTTAGCTACTTTCTTTTGTGGTTCCAAGACAGTTTCAGGGTATATTGTATTCTAAGGAATTATCATTTAGCTTTATTATCAATATTTTACATTTACATAATGCTTAAAAATACTTTTTATATTTTTTTCCTTTACTCCTTATCAACCTGGTATGAGAGGCACAATGAATATTATTTCCTCCATTCAAGAAACGTACAAATGAAGTAATCAAAAACATGAAAACAAGGAAATGTTCCCTCTAAATTATACAGTTTTATATATATTTGTATACTAATTGTATTACATGCTTCACACATTTTACTGATATGGCATTTTATACCTTACAAGTATTTTCATATTTATGACTTAATTTGATTCTTAACAACTGTCCTGTCGGGTGCTGTGCTTTCATATTATGCTGGAACGGTCTGACGTAGCTGTTAAGAACACAGGTGGTGAAGGCAGACTGCCTGGTTACTGACACCCTCCTATCACTTGATGGCAGAGTATTTCCTCTTCCTATCTAAAAACTGAAATTTGAAAGGTTCCTACCACATTAGGCTCTAAGGAAGCTTTAACAAAATAATCCAAGTAAAGTGATTAGTATGATTGGTACAGAGTAAGCACTTAACAAATGCCAGTTGTTATTACCTACAAAAAATCTCAAACCCAGAGAGGTTAAGTGACATGTCCAAATTTATACAATGGTTGGTGATATAGTGTTAGAACACAAGTTTCTACTCCTCTTTCAATGGCTTTTTTTTTGTTATACCATATTGCTTAATTATATTAAATTAATGGTACCATTCATTTATTTTAAGATTATTTCATTCAGTAAATCTACAAGTAAGGCACACTCCACAGACTTGTGGCTTTATTCAGAATGACTGACATACTATGACACAAAGAATCTCAAAAACAATAAGCATAAATTTTATTACCAGAAGAAATACAGTTTTGTAGAAAGAAGAGAGTCCCTGCCAAAGACCCAGGCTATCAGATGTAAGACTTACATCATGTTACCTGGTCATTATTAGGATAGTCACATTTTAACATTAATATCAAGGAATGAAAAGTAAAATAGATGTTATTTATGTCAATATTTAAAAACCCTCAACATGTTTCATTCCTATTTTCCCCCCACAGAGCACATTATACTAATATGATTACAATATAAATTGATTTTTAAATAAGGCACTGGCCTTGCCATAGTGAAGCTTATACTTTTGTATGAGATATGGACAGAAAGTTCATACATATACATGCAATATATTATCATTCAGTGGTAAGATTTTTGAAGAAAATAAATCAGTAGGGTAAGGGGACACAGTGATAGGCAGGAGATATTAGGTGAAATAATTAAAGAAAACCTCTCTCAGGAAGTAACATGTAAGCAGAGGACTGGGTGAAGTGGGAGAGTGAGTCATGTGGGGAAAGCATTCTTATACAAAGGAATATGCTGTTTGAGCTCAGGGAGGTCAGCATGGTTGGAAAGTGGTAGGTGAAGGTGAGAGGGGTAGGAAGTAATGTAGGTGAGGTGGCAAGGGGCTAGATCAGGTAGGGCCTTCTTGGCTGAGGCAAAGGTTTTAGATTTTTTCTATGTGTGATAGGAACATACTGAAGATTATACTTTAAAGACAGAACCTAAGGTTTGCTAAAGGAGTGAGTGTGGGTTATGGTAGGATAAGAATGGCTTCAATGCTTTTGACTTAAGCAAGAAGGTGATAACACTCAGCTAGAAATAAGAAGTTCTGGAGGAAAAAGCAAAGGTTAAGTTTTTGACATGTTGAGATATACCTTAAATATGGGCAGAAAATCTAAAATAGACATTTGAGTATAAACATCTAGAGTTACAGGAAAAATTTCAATGCAATAATAAGTACAGAAGTAAGGATGAGGGAGAATCAGTAAGATTGGAGTCACTGGGCATCTGAATTTTATAAAAATTCACTCCCAGGTGATTGTCATGTATGGCCAGCAAATTTCATCTAGGTGTTGAGGATAAAAACAAGAGACCCGAGGAGAGAGCTCCCAGAACACCAAAGCATTATCCACATGACATGTAAACATGTTGAAATTACCCTGTTTATTATGTTTATTATGACAGAACTAACTTTTGACATAGAAGAATCTTCACCAATATTTGTTAGTAAAAATACACAATTTGAAATCAAGTCTTATTTTTTCTTTCTTTCTTTCTTTTTTTTCTTTTTTTTTTTTCTTTAGTGGGGGTTGAAGTCAGGGACATTCTACCAGTGAGCTACATCTCCAGCGCTTTTTTTTTTTTTACTTTTTAAAAATATTTTTGATTCATTGTACACAAATGGGTACAACCACTATTTCTCTGGTTGTACACAGAGTCACATCACATGTACACAGGGTAATGATGTTTGTCTCATTCTATTATTTTTCCTTCCCTCCACCCCTCATTTTCCTCTATACAATCCATCATTCCTCCATTCATGCCTCCCTCCCACCCCCTCCCCCATTATGTATCATCATTCACTTATCAGAGAAATCATTGGGCCTTTGGTTTGTTGGGATTGGCTTATTTCACTTAGCATGATATTCTCCAACTCCATCCATTTACCTGCAAATGCCATAATTTTATTCTTCTTTATGGCTGTATAATATTCCACTGTATATATATATACCATAGTTTCTTTATCCATTCATCTACTGAAGGGCATCTAGGTTGGTTCCACAATCTAGTTATTGTGAATTCAGCTGCTACAAACATTGATGTGGCTGCATCATTATGGTATGCTGAGTTTAAGTTCTTTGGGTATAGGCCAAGGAGTGGGATAGCTGGGTCAAATCGTGGGTCCATTCCAAGTGTTCTAAGGAATCTCCATACTGCTTTCCAGAGTGGCTGCACCAATTTGCAACCCCACCTGCAATGGATGAGTGTACCTTTTTCTTCACATCCTCTCCAACACCTATTGTTGCGTGTATTCCTGATAACAGCCATTCTAATTGGGGTGAGATGAAACATTAGGGAAGTTTTGATTTGCATTTCTCTTATAACTAGGGATGTTGATCATTTTTCCATACATCTGTTGATGGTTTGTAGATCCTCCTGTGTGAAGTGTCTGCTCATTTCCTTAGCCCATTTATTGATTGGGTTATTTGTATTCTTGGTGTAAAGTTTTTTGAGTCTTCTATAAATTATGGAGATTACTGCTCTATCTGAGGTGTGTGTGGCAAAGATTTTCTCCCACTCTGTAGGCTCTCTCTTCACATTGCTGATTGTTTCCTTTGCTGAGAAAAGCTTTACTTTTTTTATTTTTTCTTTTTTTTGGAGATAGGGTCTTGCTAAATTGCTGAGAAGGGCCTCCAACTTGTTATCCTCCTGCCTCAGCCTCCCAAGTAGCTTGGATTACAGGCATGTTCCTAGCACATTTTTGTCATCTTCTAAATAAGATGCTTCATTACAAGACATTCATGCTAATGGTTAAGGCCCATAAATGAATCTGACTCAAGTACTTTCTTTACTACATTTAAAGTGAAAAGAATGGAAATATCCAAAAGAAAGAAAACTATGAAAGAATTTTTTAATTGCTAATTAAAAAAATTTTTTTTAATTTTTAAGATGTTGATGGACCTTAATTTTATTCCTTTATTTATACATGGTGCTGAGAATCAAACCCAGCACCTCACACATGCTAGGTAAGTGCTCTATCACTGAACCACAACCCCAGTCCAATTGCTGATGTTTTAAAACTAAGATGAATATTTAGACCATTAATTTTTAGGTTTTCTACTTCTCTAATATATGTATTCAAAACCAGTATTTCTTTTTAAGCAAATATTTTAAAATTTTCTAATATTTTGGACTCAAAGACTATTCTGAAGGATATTAATATCTAAGCTTTTGTGGAGATTTTCCACGTTTTCTTTTAGCTATTATTTTATAAGTCATCATTCTGTAATTAGTTCTACTGTGGTCACAGTAACTGAATTCTTTTGATATTTGTCAAGAATTGCTCTACAGCTCAGTATATTATCAATTTGGTAAGTAATCCATGTGTACTTGAAAATACTGTACATTTTACAATTTCCAGGTTCAGTACTTAGAAGTTAATGCTCTTGGCTGAATTGCTTATTTGTTTGTTTATCTGTTCATTCATTCAATAAATAAATCAAAATCTGAAAGTGTTTTTGTTTTTAAATCAGAATGAAACTAAAAGATGTGTCATAAACTGAAGAAAAACAGAGATATGGAAAATTAAGTTATATTACAGGTCTCAAAAGACATTCAACAATTGGGATTATTCCTCTCAGAACAAACAAACACACATATACCCTTTTTCTTTTCCTTGTGTTATAAATTGAGTTATGCCATGTTTCACAGTTAACACAAGCATCTTACCTGACTTTCATCCTGTACCTCCATGCTGTATTGGTCACCTGGCTGAACTTCTGTGACTTTCTCTCCAAGAAGGAAACCTAGGCGAGTCATGAGTGTGTTTGCTGCCTCATCTACAGATGGAGGGGGGCCAAGTTCCTGTTCAGCATCACCTATAATGAGAAAATGTTGCAAAATGTGAATCTTTCAAAATAACATAGTCTGGTTCTGCAACTATTTGTAC
>JAJEJO010004103.1:0-171864 GCA_020662805.1 Glaucomys volans
TGTGGAACCAACCTAGATGCCCTGCAACATGAGTGGATAAAGAAATTGTGGTATATATACACAGTGGAATACTACTCAGCCATAAAGAATAATAATATTATAGCATTTGCAGATAAATGGATGGAATTGGAGGTTATCATGCTAAGTGAAATAAGCCAATTCCCAAAAAACAAAGGCCGAATGTTTTCCCTGATAAGTGGATGATAATATAAAATCTGGTTGGGGGGATCAGGAGTGAGAGAAGAATGGAGGAACTTTAGATTATGACCAGGGAAATGAGAAGGGGGAGAGGGAGGGAGTATCAAAAATGGTGGAATGAGACAGACATCATTACCCTATGTACATGCATGATTAACATGAACAGTATGAATGTACATCATTCACAACCATAGAAATGAAAAGTACCCCACTTGTGTACAATGAATCAAAATGCAATCTGTAAAAATTTAAAAAATAAATTAAAAGAAAAAAAAGAATTGTACATGGATTATACACCTGTAATCCAATCTCAAGTTCAAATCCAGCCTCAACAAAAACAAGGTACTAAGCAACTCAGTGACACTCTGTCTCTAAATAAAATACAGAAAAAGGCTGTGGATGTGGCTCAGTGATTGAGTGCCCTGAGTTCAATTCCTGGTAACACCCCCCACCAAAAAAAAAAATTCTGTTGTCCTGAGCTGAGTTCCCCCTTCTCTTGGAACTCCTCAAATCTTTTTTGGAGACACCTCTTCTCTCATGATACTGACATATTAGTGTTGTTCCTCCTTTGTTTTTTTTTTTTTTTTGTTTTTTTTTTTGTTCTGGGGTTTGAACCCAGGGGCACTCCACCACTAAGCCACATCCCCAGCCCTATTTCATATTTTATTTAGAGACAGGGTCTCACTGAGTTGCTTAGAGCCTCACTAAGTTGCTGAGGCTGGCTTTGAACTTGCAATCCTCCTGCCTCAGCCTCCCAGGTGCTGGGATTACAGGTGTGTGCCACCATGCCCAGCTGTTGCTCCTTTTTGTTGACAAGATCAGATCCATGGGTTGAAGATAGGGATGTCACGTCTTTCATGAGAAGTACTTAAAAATCATATAGTAAGAGACAAAGACACAGGATGGAATGGAAATCATGGGCCATAGTTGAAGACAGTTTTTCCCTTAAAATGTTAGATCTCAGTGGATTCTATAATAGGTTCTTCTTTTGCTCTTTCAGGTGAGGGGTAATATTAGTCCCCATTATAGTTGACTCTGCCTCTGGTATACTCACCTTCCCTTGTTGTTTTCTCTGTCCACATCTGTTAAATAATACCCTTCTGTAAACTCTATTCAACTGTCTTTTTTGAGTATCATATTTTTCCTGCTGGGACTCAAATACAGTCTTGCATATTGTGAATGAAGAAAGTAAGATATGAATAGTTACATTATGTTATCTGTTCTGTAAAAAATAAGGAGGAATATCACTTGATATAGGTACAACTGACCCTTGAACCATGGGGTTAGAGGCACTGAACTACGTACAGTAAAAAAATCTGTGTATAAATTTGACTTTCTGAAAACTTAACTGGTAATAGTCTTCTGTTGATGGGAAGACTTCCTGATAGTATCAACAGTTAATTGATACATACTTTTATGTTATATGTATTATATATGTGAAAGATATGTGAGAACAAGAGATCACTTTTTGCTACAACATACAATTTGCTGGAGGGAAAATGTGCTCACATGGACGTGATTAGCAGCACACAACATCTTAAGCAGATGTTTGCAAAGTTTGTGCTCACCTTAACAGCAATAGGAGGTGGCTACAAAACTATTACAGTAGAACAATATGTACTATGGCTAATTGTATGCATTTATTATTTAATAATGCATCTTTATGCTTGTTTACATTTCTCTCAATTGATATCACGTACAGTCCATGTTTGTGTGCTTAAGTTTTGATAAATGTTAACCATTCATAATAGACTTGTGTATATTTATGGCAGCAAATGATAAAACTATCATGTACACATATTTTATGCATCTATGTCTTTTTCATATTTTTTTTCATAGCACAGCATATTTCTGTGCTATGTGGTTCATCTGTGAGGTTTTTCAAATTGTAATCCAAATAAAATAAAATCCAGGTGTAAGTGGAACAGCATAGTTAAAACTCATATTTTTCAAGGGTGAACAGTATTTGCTTTTATTTTCAAAAAGAGAAAACAGAAGCATGAATAGACACTAAATAATAGTGAAGGAAGAAAAATAGTGAAACGAACAGATATTGAAATTAGATTTGGAGATGAAACCAGATTCTCTGTTTCTGCTGGCAGGTAGGGACTGTGTGTTATGGTTTAGATGACACACAGCTCATGTATGAGACAATACTAGAAAGTTTAGAGGCAACATTACTGGGTTATGAGATCCTTAACCTAATCAGTGCATCAATTCCCTGATAGGGGTGAACTGAGTGGTGACTGTAGGCAGGTAGGGTGTGGCTGGAGAAGGTGCGTCCCTGGGGAGTGCCTTTGCATATGTATTTTGTCCATGGTGAGGGGAGTGCTTCTCTCTCTCTCTGTCTCTCTGTCTCTCTGTCTCTCTCTCTCTCTCTGTATCTATCTATCATCTATCTATCTATCTATCTATCTATCTATCTATCTATCTATCTATCTATCTATCATCTCTGCTTCCTGGTGCTGTGTTCCCAGTTGCCTTCCTCCACCACACACTTCTGCCCTGATATCCTGCCTCATATTGACTCTGAAGAAGGGAGTCAGCTGTCTGGACTGAGACCTCTGAAACCATGAGCGCCAAATAAACTTTCGCTTCTCTGAAATTGTTCTTATCAGGTCTTTTGGTCACAGCAGTGAAAAAGCTGACTAAAACACTTTGTAAATTACAGCCTTCTGCAGCCAAGAAAGCCAGTTTTATTGTTAGCAGCTAATCGCGGCAGGGAAATGCCTACCGGGGTCAGCTGCACAGGTCACAGAGGGCAAAGCCAGATTCTCCTCTGCTACAACTGTGGTGGTGTGTTGCAGCTCTCAGTGGCAGGCTGTGCCTCCAGTGTCGCAGCAAACACCAGCAGCTCACTGTTGTTTCTTTCTGGTTTCTTGTCTTGTGAATTCAAAGAATGAAATCCATGGACAGAGAGTGTAAAAGAGTAGGATTTATTCCAGTAAGAAAAAAAGAAACAACACTCCCTCCAAGTGAGGGGGGGCTTCTAATAGCAGGTTTTCCAACTTTCCTGTAGTCTCTATTGAGGCTCACCCCTACTTTCATTTTCCCAGGAAAAAGAGCTCTTTTTCTGCCTTTCTGGGACAAAGGGTTGGCTGGAATACTTGGAATGTTTCTTCCCATTAATTTCATGGAGTGACCTTTACATAAAAAAAAAAAAAAGCTTTTTTGGGGGGGCCCATTACCCCAACTGCTAGCCTATTTTACTATCTATCTTATTTGATATGAAAATACAACTCTGAATATAACTTCATTTATGTATTTTTGACTCTGGAATTAGTTAATGTTTTATATTATATACTTACAAATTAAAATAAAATTCTTAAAAAAAAAGGAGAAGTAATTTCTTTTAAAAATGGTGTGGAGGGGCAAATAAACAGATGTATTAAATTGGTTGCATGACTCCAGGGGGAAAACCATTTAAGTGAATTTAAAAACAATTTTTAAGATGGTATTTTACTATGTTGCCCAGCCTGGTCTTCTATAGTCCTACCTCAGCCTCTTGAGTAGCTGGAACTATGGGTTTATATCACCTACCCTGAATTTAAATTTTGATTATAAAGCCTTGATAAGATATTTTTGGGTTTCTAATGTTCATTTTTATTAATTTTATTTTGATAGTACATATGAGGTGTTCTGGGTGAGAGACAAAGTTTTTATTGAATATCTTACAGTAAATGAAAATGGGTTAGCATCTTTGAATTTACTTGTCCTGGACCCCAGAGTGATTTAATGTGAGTTAAAGAAAAATGTTCCTACATGAGTGACCAAACATGCTCAGTGGAGAGGGATTGAGGAAAAATTATTTTCTCTTTATTTTTATAAAGGGAAGGAGGCAGATGTCCTTCTCTCCTAAAAGGGTCTCTTTACCTACCTCCATGCTTTTGGTATGTAAATAGAATCTCTCCAGGAGACAGATTGTCTACTTCCTCTTGGTTCTCAGCTTTTACTGTTCTTAGATTTCATTCTTCCTTGAGATGTGAATTTCTTTAATAATATTCATTCTAGTCATCCTGGCACTATGGAGGAGACTTAACCTAAGAACTAAGCTGAAACCATGTGGCTCTCTCCAGGAGAGAAGAATAATTTTACTGTTCACTCAGGTCAGAGCCGTTGTAGTGTTTTAGTCAGCTTTTCCATCACTGTGATCAGAAGATCTGACAAGAAGAATTTTTTGGGAGGAAAAGATTATTTAACACAATTTCAGAAGTCTCAGACCATAAATGCCCAGCTCCATTGCTTTGAGCAACTTCATTTTGGTGTGATACATCTGCATTGTTCCATGAGCGTTTAGTTTGTTCATTCTCTTCATATGTAGTATTCTATTGTATAATAATAACAGACAGATGTGAGTGGTGGGAGCATGAGTTTAAGAGGATAATTCTATAAACTGGGCCTATCTGCTGACCCTCATGTCCTGCCTGACAGGATAGGTTGCATTTCTCAGCAAACAATTTGTTTTCTGTAGGAGAAATGCATACCAAAAGACTCCTCCTGACTGATAAGAAGAACATATTACCCTGAAGGGGGATTTTTGTAACCTTTACACAAACCCATATTCCAGGACTCAAGGAGATAGGATAATTAAAAGCAAAGCCCCCTAGCCATAAAATCTGTCAAAACAAGTTCCAACTAGAACTGGTCATCATAGGCCAAAGTGACCCAGAGTTGCCTTGGATCTCTAGCATGTCATTATAATAGAAAATCTCTCCTTCATGTGCTTGGGGACTTGAACATTTGATGCAGTCCCGCTGTCAGTCAAGTCAAGAGATGGACCTAAGTGGGACTATCCTGAAACTTCCCTGGGGACCCCTTATAAACCCCTTATAACTGGAAGGCAGGAGGTGCATGCCATCCCACTGCTCTCTGACCTCTCCCCTCTCTCCCTTGAGCATCTCCCCTTTTTCCTATTCCTGTTCCTTCTAATAAACTCATGCCTGCCACTCTGAGCAACTCATCTGAAATCTTTCTGGCATGATTGTAAGAGCTGGTGAGCAAGGACATCTGTGGTCGCTTAAGACTGTTCAGATGGCCTTACTCTGTAACAATACCACAATTTATCTCTTCTACTGTTCATGGACATTTTTTTTCTCATTCCAGTTTGGGATACTACAAATAGAGTTCCTATTCCTTTTACATGTCTTTTGTTAAATCTATGGTGTATGTATAAGAGTAGGTAGATGGATAAACATGAGTAGGGGGATGAGGCAAGAATAGGGCTCACTCCATCTTGACTGATGAAGATCACTCCACCTTGGGTGATGGAAAACCCTGCCCATAGTCTTAATCCTTCAAGATTGAATGCTACCTTCTTAAATCTAAAGAAACCAGGTATAACCAGCCTAAGGGACTTACCAACTCTGGGGCATTCGCAGAGCACTGAGGTATTGTCCTCTGGGTGATCCTGGGTTCATTGCAAAATCATTTACCTTGTGGTTTTAACCCCCCTGCTCACCTTGTGGGGTTCTCTTAGGGACTAATGAGAAATTTTGCAAACATGGTAAAATAGTGCAGATGGACTAAGTCATGCTGGGAAACTGCAGTAACTGCCCCAAATACATAATACATGAGGAGGGAGGTTTCCAAGACCAAATATAAAAACCCACCACATGGAAAATTCCAGGCTGCTTCTTCTCTTGGACTGGCCCACTTCATGTTCCCTGAAGTGTACTTTCACTTCCTAAATAAGCCCTAAACAAAGCTTTCTCTGTGTTTCCAAACTAAGATCTTTCTTAGGAGAAGACAAGAATTGAGGAAGCTATCACCTGATAACATATGTAGTGCATTTTCCTTCAGCAAATAGTACACATTATATGTATGTATGTACATATATTTAGTAGTTAATATTTTCAACATTAGTAAACATTGCCAACCAGCTAATGAAAACAATCAAGTATTCGTCTTTCATTTTCCATTAAAACTGGATTTCAAGTTAACAAAATAGTTGATAAAAAGCTTCTTTTCAGTAAAAGAAACAATCAATAATGTGAAAAGAGAGCCTACAGATTGGGAAAAAATCTTGTCAGATAAAGCGTTAATCTCTAAGATATATAAAGAACTTAAAAAACACCAACAAAACAAATAACCCAATCAATAAATGGCCGAAGGAACTGAACAGACACTTCACAGAAGAAGATATACAATCGATTACCAAATATATGAAAACATGTTCAACATCTCTAGCAATTAGAGAAATGCAAATCAAAACTACTCTTCCATCTCACCCCAATCAGAATGGCAATTACCAAGAATAAAAGCAACAATAAATGTTGGCGAGAATGTGGGGGAAAAGGTACACTCATACATTGCTGGTGGAAGTACAAATTGGTGCAACCATTATGGAAAGCAATATGGAGATTCCTCAGAAAACTTGGAATGGAACCAGCATTTGACCCAGTTATCCCACTCCTCAGTTTATACCCAAAGGATTTAAAATCAATACACTACAGTGACACAACCACATCAATGTTTATAGCAGCTCGATTCACAATAGCTAGATTGTGGAACCAACATAGATGCCCTTCAACAGATGAATAGATAAAGAAAATGCAGCATATATATATATGTATATATGTATATATATATATATGTATATGATGGAATATTACTCAGCTTTAAGAAGAATGAAATTCTGGCATTTGCTGGTAAATGGATGGAGTTAGAGAATATCATGCCAAGTAAAATAAGTCAAATCCAAAAACCAAAGGCCAAATGTTTTCTCTGATGTGTGGAAGCTAATTCACAATAAGGGGGAGGGATAAGGAAGAATAGAGTTACTTTATATTAGGTAGAGGGGAGTGTAGGGAGGGGAAGGGGTATGCAGGTAGGAATGATAGTAGAGTGAAACAGACATTATTATCTCATGTACATGTATGACTGTATGTCTGATGTGATCCTGCAATATGTATAATCAGAAAAATGAGAGATTACACTCTATTTATGCATGATCTATCAAAATGTATAAATGCAATTCTACTGTCATGTACAATTAATGAGAAAAAATAAATATTTAAAAATTTTTAAGAAGTTCTTATTTATAGAAAATTTCTAATAAATGAGGAAATAAGAGTCAGAAAATGACCATTTTGCAACCCCTGTCAATGAAATGGACATAGATTTGGGTGAAGGGCAAAAGAAAACTTTAAAATGCATGGATCATGGTTGAAGATGCCTAAGCCAACCCATCTTATTAGCATACTAACATGGTGGGGGTACAAGGACAGCATGTATCTTCTGTGATGCAAAGAAGTCACCTCATTAAACACTCTTGCCAGAGTAATTGAACTAATCAAACCACCGGATCTAACTATTACCTACCAGAAATATAGAGAAAAGAGGAATACTTTAATGACCAAGAAAAAGCAATCAGATGAACCCAGAATATGGTAAATCCTAAGGAAAATTGACTTGGTTACTCCAAAGAATAGGATTAAAAAAACAGAGAGGGGGAATTTTCTTCACATTTAAGCAGAGCAAAAATTCAATGTATAGACTTTATGTGCTTCTTACTTTAAATAATTTAAGAGATACTTTTTAGACAATCAGAGATATATCAATATAGCCTGGGCATTAGATGATATTGGAAAACTTAATTTTTTCTTAAGTATAGAAAAGGGTATTTTAGTGATAACTCTCACTGTTTACCAAAACAATTAAAAGTGCATTTTGTTGTATTTACCAGAAAAATGATATGCTATATGGTATTTCTTTAGAATATTTCAACTTATTAAAAAAAGCAATCTCATGAAAATTGAAGGGAGCCCAGTACAGTAGAGAAGGGAACCAAGGGGATGGAAAGAGGAGGTTCTGGGGAAAAAAATTGATCAAATAATATTCTTTTGCATGCATGCATGAATGTGTAACAATGAATCCCCGGTGGTGCACTAATAAAAATGTTTTAGAAGAAAAAAAGTAGGAGAGGGAGATGAGATTGGCAAAATAGCACTGACTGCTGAAGCAGGCCATACATTGGTATTTGTTATTATTTCTACCTATGTTTAACATTTTACATGATAAATATTTTTTTTAACTTCAAAATAAAATAAGTTTCCCCAAGTGATACAGGGTAAAATTTGTGTTTCAGTGGAAAATCATGCATTGTATAGACATAAGATGACACTTCTCGGGTTATTGGATTGTGATTCTATCCAAGCTATTTCACAACTCCATAAATTGTAGATGGCTGATAACAAGGGGGCAAGTAATTCCTGTTTAAGAACATGCAAATTCTGTCCTGCTTGGGCAGGCCTTCCTCTCTCACTGTGGAAGCTGTTCATTTTGCTTCTATTTTCACATTGAGTTCAACATCCTTAGCTCCATATTTATGTGTGATTTTTTTTTTATTTCTTCTTTGAAGTTGGCCTAACATCTGCCTGGTTTCCCCCATGAGTGGAACAAAATCTTTAACACATGTTCATAATTTTACTATTTTTTGAAAATGTTATCTTTTACAGTGAAAAATAACATTCATGTCTTTTCTAGGGACCTGAAAGTAAAATAAATTGATTTTTATAAATTGTTATGTGTGAATGAATAAGTAATTATTAAATAATTTCGAGAGTCAGGTAAGTTAGTTGCAAATATTTTTAACTGATTTTTTTCCTTTCTTTTTTGCTTTTATTTCTTGATACAACCTGGGATGATCAATCTTGGTTGTTGATTTGACTGGTCTGAGAGATGCCTCAAAAACTGGTGAAGTACACTTTTGGGTGTGTCCATAAGGGTATTTCCAAAGATGATTGGCATGTGGGTTAAAGAACTTAAACCTAAATGTGGGTAACACTCTCCAAGAGGCTGGAGGCTTAGATGGAACAGGAAGCAGAAGAGGATAAATCTCATGCAAGCTTGATTCTTCTTGAGTGGATATGTTTTTCGCTGCTGCTATTGACCACAGACATAAAATTATTATTTCTTCAGTCTTAGAACTCAGACTCACACCAGTGACTCTCCAGGAAGCTTTCTGGCATTTAACTTTGGACTGGGATTTCATTATTTGTCCCTATATTTCTGCAGCTTCTGGTTTTGTGGAGTGAGTAGCTACTGGTTCCCTGGCTGCAGACTACAGATGGCCATTGTGGGACCATTCAGCCTCTGACTGGGTAGACCAGTCTAATAAATTGCCTCTTGTATGTACATTCCACTGGTTCTATTCCTCCAGAGAACCCTGAGTAATATACTCTTAGTTCCAGAAACCCCTTTGGAATTGTTTGCTTTCTTTTTTTATGATACTAGGTATTGAACCCAGGGGCACTCCACCACTGAGTTACACCACCAGCCCTTTTTAATTTTTATTTTGAGACACAGTCTCACTAAGTTGTCCAGGTTGGTCTTGAACTTGGGGTCCTCCTGCTGCTGGAATTATAGACGTAGGCCACCACACCTACCCTTTGAAACCTTTATGCCAGTGGCCTTGATGTATTTTCAGTAAGCATGAGCCCTCACCTGTGTATAATATGAGCTTAGCAAATTTTGAAACACTTCAAAACAGAACGAGTAACATCTCTTGAAATTTATGCCAAGAATTCAGGTTTTTCTACAGAATCAAGAAACATTGTCAAAAGACAGCACATTTGCCTCCTTTACTAAGAGTAATCAAGTTTTAATGTAGGAATCCCACCTTGTACGTCTACACCACCATTTCTCCAATTTTTTTCTTTCCCTTGACCTTAATGGTGCACTTTTTTTTGAGTGGGGGGGCGGTGGGTACCAGGAATTGAACTCAGGGACACTGGACCACTGAGCCACTTCCCTAGCCCTATTTTGTATTTTATTTAGAGACCAGGTCTCACTGAATTGCTTACCACCTTGCTTTTGTTGAGGTTGGTTTTGAACCCTCAGTCCTTCTGCTTCAGCCTTCTGAGTCACTGGGATTATAGGCGTGAGCCACTGAGCCCAGCTGTGCACTTTTTTTTTTTTCACAAGTGGACTAACTGCCAACATTGAAATTGCTTCACATTCTAATTATAAGTCTCTGTTGTTCCCACTGTTTTTTTGTGTGTGTGCTATTTAGGAGTTACCTGTCACAACCATCTGTACTGGCTCTAGGTTCAACAAGTTTCATGACAATCAATCGCTATCATTTTGTGCAGGAATAACAACTTCAGATTCCACATCCATATTATGGAGCACTTTATAAAAAGGATACTGTAGTTAGATAATGTCTTCAATATATCTTCCTGAAATTTCTATCCAATTCCAAGAAGAAGATGCTATTACTAAAAACAAGCCAAAGGGTGTTTTTGGAAAAAAAAATTTTTTTTCTTCAAGAGAAGGAAACATGTTATATGAACTCTCTCAAAAATTTATGTTTAAATACTTAAAACGGCTTGAGAAGACTGGTTTCCCTTGTCTTATTAATCATTCAGAGTTTCAAGTAAGGCTTTGCACAGCCTCTCACTCTTTACTGTACTTTTCTTCCTGTCCTCCCCATCTCCTTCACCTGGAAAATGCTCCCAATGCATCCACTAAGGCCAAGCTGCTGAGCACTCGGGTGGTATTCCTCTGTGCTCTCCCAGAATGGACTTCATTGTTCTTTCATACACTTTTCACATTGACTTGTCAACCTGTACTCCACTAGCTTTGTCTCCTTCCAATATAACCAGTGCTTGGAATCCCCATCTTCATTTATGCCAGCTTCCTCACTGGCCTCTGATTACCACCTTTACTGATGTTCCATCTCCTCCCTCAGAATCCAAGACAAAGCCTGTAGCCCCTCAACCCCAGATATCCCTGGGCCAGCTTCCTAATTCTCTCAGTAGTTTGATAATTGCAGACTCTTAATTTCCTGCTTCAGTTTGTTTACCTTCCTCCAACACCAGGCTAAGAACAACAACTCCCCCCAAGGCACAAGTTTTGTTCACAGGAATGTCCCTATCACCTACAGTGGGCCAAGGTCTTTCTTTGATGAATGAAATGTCAGATTACATCACCACCCTCATGAACTCCTGAAAGGCAAGGATTTATTTATTTTTTTCACAAGTCCAGCATTTTCCTGTCACACGCTGTACATTTAATAAGAATTAGTTTCATGACCTCCTCATTGGGAAGACAGGACAGTTTTAGCAGATAGAAATCAAGAAAAGGCCTGTTTAAAAACTGCTCAGTTTTCTGCCTCACTTCCTTGCTTCCTCCTCCTTACCTAGATTCCATTGATTCTATCTTAGGCCATTGGACTAGTCACTGTAAGACTTGCAGGTCTCAAGCACATACGTGCTTGCAGGTCAGTGGTGGTGAAATTTAACAGAATGACTTATGGCGTTTAAAAAAAATTTTCCCCCACTTGCCAGGCATTTATTTGCATATGGCCCTAATATGGCCAGGTGCCAAGAACTTAGGAGGAATTCCCTGGACTGGGAGGGAAGAAATGGGAGGAGTCTGTTATGGTGGCTTTGTGGAACTGCATTTTAGAAACAGTGTTGTGACAGTTTAAGGCGCCATATGGTAAGACTCAGGCTCAGGAGCGGCAGGACCATTAAATCGGTCGTTCTAAGGCTCTTTCCAGCTGCAAGATTCTAGGAAGGAAGGAAAGAAAAAGAGGTGGTGGTGGTGGGGGAGAGCAAAAGGTCCTCTGGTAGGTGATTGTTTAAACATCGCAGGTAACTTTTGGACAGGGTGCTCTTGACGTTGAACACCAGTGACTTCCCTCAAGGAGAAAGCGCTCGAATTACTCCTTAAAACTAACTAGACGTGATTAGCACGCACGGGACATCACTGGCTTTTTTTAAGAGGCAGCTCTGACCTCCCACGGGCCTAGTGGCGAGGCCCGAGGAGGGGTGTGCACGAGTGGGTGTGCGCTGGGCAGCGGCCACCGGAGGAGGGGCGGAGGGTGGCGCGGGGCCCGCGCTTTTCCCCGCCGCGCTGGCAGCGGCGAAGGCGGCGGCCACTGGCATGGCAGAGATGCGGTCGGCGCCGCCAACCGGGCTGCAGCTCAGCGCGCTGCCGGACCACTCGCCGCTGCTGCAGCCTAGCCTGGCGGAGCTGCACCGCCGGGCCCGGGAGGAGGACGTCCGGTTGGCTTCGCTGCGGCTCACCGACTCTTTTCTACTGCGATTCCTGCGCGCCAGGGATTTCGACCTGGACCTGGCCTGGCGGGTAAGCGCTGCTCTGCGCTGCGCCTTGCCAGCGGGGCTGGGCGCCTGCGACTTCGCCTAGATCCCTGCGGACGCTCAAGGTGCAGGCAGGACCCACTGGATCCTAACGCTATCGAGCGTGGGCGCTGTGCTGTAGGTGTTCGAAGAAATCCCGCGCGAGTCCTTCCAGTTCTTTTGAGTTAGTGGAAAGAGGGAAACTTAGTTAGGTGTTGAAGCCCTTGGGGAATGACAAGCACTGGAATTCGACCTAGATAAATCTCCAAGCCCGCAAAGTTCTCAGGGAAATGCCCTCCTGTTCCTGGAAGAAACCCTGTGATATTAAAGTAAAGTAGGAGAAGCAGGCATCTCAGATCTTGTCACATCTGAGTTGAAAACTACGTGTGGTGAGGAAAATGATATTGCGGCTAAAACTGAAAATCCGAAGCCATACCTTAGCAAAATAGTATTATTAATAGTAATATTTAAATGTAAAGACAGTCAAGTAGCCCCGTATATTTTGAGTCCAGGGGAGCGATGGGGGCGGTTCTTTTATGTTTCCAAGTGTGTTACAGCAATTTGAGAGAAAGGGTGGAATTAGAGAGATGCGACCTTGAAATTGTTACTTGGGGTTCATTGTCCTTATCTGTTAAATAACGGTGAGAATGCTTATCTTGTTGATTGGTTGTGAGGACTGAACATTAACCAGTTTAACGGTTAGAACAAGATGTGCCCAAAACAGTGCCAGGCACACGGTAAGCACTAAGCAATTGGCCTGGATCTACCCCTTCTTCTGAGTGCCTTGCTCAATGTTGTGCTGCTTGGGAAGGCATTCCTAGAACAGAATTCCAACGTGCCTCACTGAGATTGTTTTTTTTTTTTTTTCCCTGTTTTAACTAAAAAATTTTATTTTAAAAAAGTAATTAGTGAAAATATTGCAGATACTACAAAATAGTAAAACGTGCAAAGTAACTTTCTGAAGGTTTTACCTCTAATGCCCAGGGGCCTTGTCTGTCGTCTGTTTCTTGTTTACCTTTTCAACCATGGTCTATGTTCACACAAGCAGGTGCATGTGTGTTTTGCTGACTTATCTGGGGGATCGTCTCATATGAGTAATGCACACATACATCTTACTCATTTTGGAGCTGATACTAAGCCATAAACTTACATATAATAATTTATAGGTATAAATTTATAGGCATAAATTATTGTAGGTAAATTTACCTATAATAAATTGATGTATTACATATTAGGTAACATATTACATATTAGGTAATATATCAATTTACCTAACCAGTCCTCTGCTTTTGGATGGGATTTTTCCAACTGATGCCAGTGCTGCCATTCACACTCTTCATTCCTTCTTTCACTGATTGTTTTTGGACTTCTACTGTTTGCCTAGTAGTACACAAGATGCAATAAGCAAGGCTTCTGCTGTTTCTTCCATCACTGACTGTACATTCTGGTATATCTTCATGCTTCATTTTGTGCATAAATAGGGACACACCCTTACTGAATAAATTCAGCTAGCAAAATTGCCAAATGAAGTGAGAAGTGCATTTTCAGTCTTGAGGAATATAAAAAATTACCTTCCAGAGGGTTTACACTAATTTTATCAGTCCCATATTACATAGTGAGATTTTGTTTGTTTGTGGTATTGGGAGTTGAACCCAGGGCTTCACACATAACAAACAAAGTGCCCTACCACTGAGCTATATTCCATCCTTTCTTTTAAAACAATTATTTTGAGATAGATCTTGCTAAATTGTCGAGACTGGCCTTGTATTTGTTAGAAGCCTCTGGAGTAGCTGACATTACAGGTGTGCACCCCCATGCCTGGCTGAGAAATGGCTTGTCATTGTTATTATAACATGCATTAATTTTGTTAAAAAGTGAGGACAAGCTTTAATATAGCTAACCTTTAAAAATTATTTTTACTTTAATTGCCTATTTTGCCATTTGTTCATTTTTATATCTTACTGATTCATAAAGTATCTGTGTATATCAAAGATAATAGTTTGATGCCTGTCTTTTGACATTATTATACTATTTTCTTTCAGGAAGACTTCTCATCATTTTTATTGTGATCAAATGTATTGATTGATTGTTTTTTTCATTGCTCTTTGTTTTTGCTTTTGATGCTGGCAGTTGAACCCAGGGCCTCATGCATGCTGAGCACCTGCTCTGTCACAGAGCTACACTCTCAACCCCTACATTTGGGTTTTATAAACTCTTCAATCCAGAATTTTCCCTGGAAATATTGGCTTCTCTTTTTTATGCGGGCATGGTTGATCTACTGAGATTTAATTTAGGAGTAAAATAAGAATACAATTTTCTTTATTTTTGTGAAGTTCAATAGTTATGCAAGCATCCTAATATCATGAGTAATAAGCTATGTGTATTCAGCGGTAACTGAAAGTGAAGAATTAATTTCAGGTCTTGTGAAGAGTGCAGTTTAAATGAGGTATTGAACATATATGTATGGAGATAACTAATAATAAAATGGTGTGATGGACTGATTTCATTTTTGCTGCTTTTTACAAAGTAGTATCTAAGTAGAAAAAGAAATAAAATTTACTTCATCCTCTGTGACTCAGATATTCTTCTGTCTTCCTCTTTTTATTGAATGGTTTTTATTTCACTGTGCCCTTGAAGAACTGGCCAGCAGGACTGTGTCCGAATCCACTGGACAGTAATCAAGTTTCTGTCTGTGACCTCTTTGTCTTAACTTTTCTGCCAACTGGAGAGGAAAAAGGAAGGGGTAAAAGTGTGAAATTGGCTTTTCATTTTCCTCCACCGTGGTAGTTGATTCAACTCAAATTCCCTAGTCGTAATATGTAAGCCCTATAGTTTTTGTAGGAAGAAACCTTGATAAGAGCATTGGTTATAATGAAATTTCTCATTATTCTAGTATTTGTATTTGAAGTTATAATTAATTAATAAGGTTTTCTAATCCTAATAACTAATATGCTTATGAAATGTCAGGTACTTTTTAAAGTAGTATTTGCATTTTTTTTTATGTTTGAAGAAATTCAGGTACAAAAAGTAAGTAACTTGTCAAAAATCATATGCCTGTTAAGTGGAACAGGGATTTGGACTTGGGTGGAACTCAGGTGGGCCTATGCTGTCAGTTACATGCACTAGCCTTTTTGGTTTGAAACAATGAAAAAAAAATCTGTCCATTCTTCTGTCTTACAAATTTTATGAATTTCTGTCTTTTACAAGTGAATAGTCCAGTTCCTTCTATTTTTGTTTTCTATTGTGGTTTGAATATGGTTTGTCCCCTCCAAAACTTCATGTTAGAGTTTAATCCCCATTGCGAGGAACTTAATCAGAGTATGGTGTTTGGAGGCGAGGCCTTAGGAAAGTGATTGCGGTTTGTTAAGATCATCAGGGTGGAGCCCCCACAACTGAATACTGATGGCTTTATAAGAAGAGCAAGAGGCTACTCCAGAGGCCATGACAGGAGGATTCCAAGTTAGAGGCCAACCTTGGCAACTTAGGTAGACCGTGTCTCAAAATAAACTAAAAGGTCTGGCATGTAGCTTAGAAATCAAATGATTCTGGGTTTATTCCCAGTTAAGAAGAAGAGGAGGAGGAAGAGGAGGAGGAGCAAGAGGAAAGATGAGAAAGAGGAAGCAGCAGCAGGAACAGCTAGAGGGAGAAAGACCACAGTGCACACACTTACTGTCTCTTGCCATCTGATGTCCTATGCCACCTTGGGACTCTGTCAGCGAGAAGGCCATCAGAAGATGTGGCCCCTAGGACCTTGGATCAGAACTAGGAGCCAAAATAAACCCCTTTAGTTTATAATTTACCTAGTTTGTGTTATCATTATTACCAAGAAAAAACTGAGATGTGATTTTTTTTAATCCTTTAGTTATCTTCATAGTTTTCCCAAAGATTTCAAAACTTTCAAAGTTCCATGGATTCTCCCTGCTAATTTCCCTCTAAATGTAGCTACTTTTGTGAAATTTAACCATATCACATGCCAGTTTCAGGCTCCACCTGTGCACTTGAGAGTTATCCTTATATGCATGTATGATTTCTCAGAACTTTACTTTCCTTATCCATCTAATGGTCTCACTAAGTTGCCATGGTTAGACTTGAACCTGGGATCCTTCTGTCTCAACCTCTGGAACAGCCCGACTCTTCCCCTCCTATTCAACCATGGGCTCTCCACTCTGATGACCTTAGTTAATCCAGTAACTTCCCAAAGTGATCTCTCAGGGTAGTTGTGAGGAGAACTTGAAGTTACTCCATTAGACCCTGTAAGACTGGCATGAAGACAAGTATTTTGTTTGAAAACACATGAAAAATGTAAGAGGAATCTTTACAACAAAGCATAGTTAAAACATAACACTTTAAATATTTTTTCACTTGTAATTTTTTTTTTTTATAAAATGGGCACTTTCCCATAATGAATAGTCATTTGCAACCATATTGTGGTTTGTTGTGGACAACTGCTCAGCATTTATGTAATGTATTTGCATCAACTGGACCTGTGAATTTATTTATCAGTGAAAGAGTAATAATCAAAGATCTGGGTTTAGATCTTCCACTTTTGCAAAAGTTTATTGTCAGAAGTATGAAAGTGATTTGTGCATCTTTACAGAAGTCAGTTTTTCAAATGTGTGGACTCAGCTGATTTATTCATGCATCAATTCTTTCTTTTATTCAACACATATTTCTGTCTCCTGGGAGACAGTCATCTACAGAGACAAATAAGCTGAGCACCCTGTCCATATTACCTAAAAGATTTCTTCTAATGAAGCCACAACTTTTAAGATTCCTCAGGAAAATAAAGGCATTATTTTTATATAGTTACTAATATTCTGCTTTAAGCGTTCTGCATGGATCACAATTAAATGGCTTGCTTTTATGTCTGAGGAAACTCTCAAAAAGTAGTGAGCCTTGCAAACTACTGTGGATACCTGTTCTGATACTCCCTAAGACAGGAGGAAGAAGGGAAATTCATCTTATAGAACAGAATGAATATCCCAGAACCTTCAATGTGCCTGTTGTTCTTACTACCTGTGGAAACTGGTATTTAGGTCACCAATTATTTCTTGATTGGCACACTGACTTTTTTTTTTTTTCTTAACCTTTCTGTTGCATTTAGCTCTCAGTAATACTCTCTCTTTTTCTCTTTTAAAGTTAAGAAGAGTTTATTAAATACTGAGATGAAAGAGAGGGAGAAAGACACAAAGAGAGGGAGACAGCATCAGAGGAGGCAGGCAGGGTGATGCTGATGACTTATTACACCAGGATGCTCCTCCTCTCTACTCCAGCCAGCCTCTCTCTCTCCCTGACCCATTCCCAGCCAAAGACGCTTTCTAGGGCTCACAATTTCAACCTCCACTTGCTGTATTATTTGTAGTTTCTTCTCCAGATCATTACTACTTTTTGTGACTACAGTTACCATCTTTATTCTAATGAATTTCAAATATAAAAATCTGTCTTTTCCTTTTGTCTGAACCGTGATTCCACATTGCTAATATGTCTCTTTAAACTGAAAACAAAATTACTTTTTTTTATAAAAATTGAGAAGGATGAAAATCATAAAGAGGAAAATTAAAATGTAATAATTTTTAAATGCATCCTTTGCTTTATTGTGCTTTACAATGAATATGTTGATTAGCCATCTCTGGTGTTTCTTTTGGGGTTGGGGGAGTGGGAAGAAAGTAGGATTCCTTCAAACCATGTTTTGCCAAGATTTTTTATCCAGGTGTACTATTCCTTGGGCTCTCCTAATTCAGTTGATTGATTCTTCCTTATTTCAAAAATATACTAAAGGTGGTGTTTCAGTTATCTTCTGCTGAGTAATAAGACATCCCAAAAATTCTTGACTTAAAACACAATTGATTGTGTTCTCCAGTTTGGGCAGGGCTCAGTGAGGATGCTTCATCTCTTCTGAACATGACACCAGATGGAACTTGGCTTGGTGAGCCTAGCCAGGATGACCTCTCAACCTCCAGGGCTTCTCTCCACATGAACTGTTATCATTCAGTAATCTTACATGGTGTCTGAGTCTCCAACAACAAATTCAGAAGGTACCAGGGTTTTTAAGACCTGGTACGGTGTCATTTTTACCACTTTGTATTGGTCCAAGTAAAGTGGGAGGCCAACTCACACACAGGTGGAGGGAACCAACTAGATCCCACTGCCGACTAGAATGAATGCCTGTGTGTACCAGGAGGGGAAGATGTGTTGGTGGCTAGGTTTAGACACCAACTACTCTAGGTAGCAACTGAACATTACTAGACCTTAAATTCATGATGAAGTCCTCTTACCTCAGACCCTTGCTCTATAGAGGGGTGCTGTGATGCCCAGCTAAAAAGATACCCCAGATTAAAATCCAGGTATAATAATGGATTTAATGAATGGCAAGGTTCATACAGTGTCAAGGCTTTCCTACTATTTTCATGAAATGCTTACCACGTATACAATCTATGGACAGTATTAATTTTATTTTTCAGTTACTAAAAAACTATTATAAATGGAGAGCAGAATGTCCAGAACTAAGTGCGAATCTCCACCCTGGAAGTATTCTTGGCCTTTTGAAGGCTGGCTACCATGGAGTTCTGAGATCCAGGGATCCCACTGGTAGCAAAGTTCTTATTTACAGAATTGGTAAGTCACACACAACTCTTCTTCCCACCCGTCTTTCTCACCCTCCTGCTCTTCCTCCTCCCTCCTTTCTCCTCCTTTTATTTTTTGTTGATGAATTGAATGTTTTAATGTCTGTCTTTAAGAATTAAGCTTTCAATTTATGCTTTTAGGGTTTCACCTAAGTTTATTTTCAGTCTTAACATTTACCAAATATAAGAAAATGTTGGCAGTTTTGAGAAAATTAACAGAGACTAGTGAAAATCTTACTTGTATTTTTTCAAACAGTCAACTGTATAAGAGAAAATAAAAATGGGAGAGCAATAGTGGGAAAAAGTGAAAAAGCTCAAGACAGTGTTTAAAAAATAGTAGGAAATGCAAAAAAAAAAAATTCTGAACTCTAAGATATAAGCTCCATATAATCATAGATTTTATCTGTTATATTCACTGATATATCCCAAGCACTGAGCATAGCGCCTGGTATATGGAAGGTTCTCATTAAGTATTTGTGGAATGAGTGAATGAATGACTAGTTCAATAATGCTCAGGGCTGAGGAGCAAGGGACCTATTTCCCTGGTTGGGGGAGGGTGCAGTAGGGATCCAGACCTCCTGGGAATTGTTGCAGAAATTGTATTCCATTAGCACCTTTTTCTGTTCACTGCTTTTTCATTTCCCTTTTTCATTATCAGGTGCTCCTAGTGATTGTGTGGGTTTTTAGGCTGCTGTAACTGTCATAGACTGGGTGAATTTAAAAATATAAATTTGTTTCTCACAGTTCTGAAGGCTAAGTCATCAAAAATCAAGGCACCAGCAGATTTGGTTCTGATGAGATTCTGTTTCCATGTTCATAACATGGTGGAAAGGGCAAAGGTCTCTCTTGGACCTCTTTTCATAGGGCACTAAATCCTTTTGTGAAGACTCCTATCCTAAGTGCCTGATCATTTCCCAGATTCCCATCCTCATGACCTGATCACTTCCCAAAGATTTCCATGATAATTTCATGACCTTGGGAGTTAGGATTGCAGCATAGAAATTTAGTGAGTGGAGGAGTGGGACACAAACTTTCAGAGTACAGCATTTGGTGGCCAATACCTTCTACTTCTTGTTTTGTTCTGTGTATGATTTTAAAAACCAGGTAAAGGAGAACTCCCACAGCTCAGTTCAAAAGACAAATATAACCAACTTCTTGTGAACTGAGTCTTGTGAATTATCATTGTATAGAAGTTTCATTCTTTTTAATTTTTTTTTTCTTTTGTGATGGGGTCTTTCTCTGCTCTCTGGGCTAGCCTTGAACCCAGGAGGGTTCAAGTGATCCTCCTGCCTCAGCCTCCTAGAGTAGCTGGGACTATAGAGGTGTGCTATGATGCCCAGCTAATTTCCACATCTTTACAGATTTAAATTTTATGTATTTGCGTTTCCAGCTTGCTTAGAAAGAAGATACTTGCCTGTAATAACAGCTTGTTATCTGGGAAAAAGATACTGTATTTAATTCTTGAAAGATTATCAGATGATCTAATAGAATTATTCTGGTTTTTTTTTTTTTTTTTTTTTTTTTTTTGTCCCAGCTTGTTTGTCAGAATACTGAGTTAATCATTAAGCCATTATCTAAAAAACAGACAGTATAATGTCTTTTCTGTTCTTTCATTGCTCCACTAGTGCCAGAGGCTGTTGAATGATTTGTCAGCAATAAGTTCTTGAGCTCCTCAGGGATAGGGTTGCCAGTATTTGTGTTTTATTTAGCAAAGAAACCTATATATTGTAAGAATATAGGGTGCCCAGTTGTATTTGAATTTCAGATAAACAATATTTCTTAAGTATGCATGGGGCATTCTTGTGCTAAAAATTGTATCATATTTATCTGAAATTCAGCTTTAACTATGTGTTCTGTATTTTATCTGGCAAATCTACTGAGAGGGCCCATAAAACTGAAACCAGCAGCATGTATTTGGGCTCTACAGTGCCTGCCTGGATTTCTTTCTCTCCCTTTCTCTTTCTCTCTCTTTCAGTTTGCTTATGAATCACCTGAGCAAAAGAAGTAAAAATGGCATTTGGTGGTGCGAAAGAAAATGTACTCTTTTGATCATAAGTAAGGCACTTAAAGTCTGGCCAGCGGTCTCATCAAATTTTCTGTGATGATGAAATTGCTCTACAGTAGCCACCAGCTACATGTGGCTACAGAGTACTTGAAATGTGACTACTGCAACTAAGAAACAAAGTTAATTTAAATTCATATAGTTACAGGTGACTAGTAGCTACTATATTGGACGGTGGAGGTTAGATAATTAAGTCAGTTGACTTAGAAATTTAGGTCACAAAAATTTTTTTGATCTGTAAAGTTTATTTTTTACCACTCTAGCCATCGCTCAGTGTCTGAAGTAGTATGGGATTTTTTGAGTTGTATTTATTTTTCAAATGCTCACCAGGAATCTGAAGTTTTTTAAAAGCAAGAGTAATCCCATGGTGCCCTCCCAGGAGTCTTTCTGATTATCCTTTCTTTTTTCAGATCTATAGGGCAATACTTAAATCTGTTAAGTTCAGTCATCTAAAACCATACAAAAAGTCCTCCTCGATCCGCCCCGCTGCCCAGCCTCTGCCCAGATATCTCCACAGTTCCCTCTCCTGTCCTGAACTAGGCTTCTTAAGTTAGGATGTTCACTATTCATACTTTCCAGTCATTCCTCAGCCCATCCTGCTCTGATTTCACTCCCATATCTGCTAAAAAGGCATCAGTGACCTTTTCACCAAATCTCATGAACACATTTAGTCCTATTTTACTTGGCTTCCAACATGTGAGACACTTCCTCCTTTTTTAAAAAAATATCCTCTTCCCTTGGCTTCTCTGATGCCACATTCTCCTTCAACCTAACTAGTGAATCCTTCTTCTTCCTTTTCTCCTTCTCCTTCTTTTCTTCTTCCTTCTCTCCTCCTCCTCCATTTTTTTTTTTTTTTTAATTCAGTCCTGGGGATAGAATCCAGGGCCTCACATGTCCCAGGCAAGTTCTCTACCAATGAGCCACATGCCCAGTTGGCACTGTTAATTGAGATAAAATAGAAGCATTTTGGACTGAAAAGATCATAAATAGGGACACATCAAAATGGTGACTGTGAGTGGGGTGCAGTGGCCCACGCCTGTTATCCCAGAGGCTCTGGATACTGAGGAAGGAGGATAGTGAGTTCAAAGCCAGCCTCAGCAACTTAGCAAGGCTCTAAGCAATTTAGCAAGACCCTGCCTCAAAATCAAAAATAAAAATAAAAAGGGCTGAGGATGTGACTCATTGGTTAAACACCCCTGGGTTCAGTCCCTGATTTAAAAAAAAAAAAAAAATGGTGACTGTGAGAGATCCAAATTGATACAGCTAGAATAGGGAGCAGGTTACTGGATTCCCAATATCTGCCTCACTTTTTAAATTCTGATATCCCTTAGGACCCTGGCCTTGGCCTCTGCTTCATGTGATACTTTATCTCTACTGTAACACAGAAACATGGATGTAAGACAATCCCTCTTGTAGATTGGCATATAAGTATAAACAACCCCCAGATTTGTATCTTCACCCCCACCTTCTTATTGGGGATCCAGTTCAAGTAACCAGCTCCCTATTCCAGCTGTATCCATTTGGATCTCTCACAGTCACCATTTTGACATGTTCTATGATCTCTTCCACCCAAAATGCTCTCTTTTAGGATGGTGGGTAGGTGCCACCATCCTACCCAGTTGCCCATAGTAGAAACTTTGCTTTATGAAATTTTACCATTACTTCACATTATGAAGAACTTTTCATTCATTCTGTTAGGCACTCCATCAACCTTCAGTCTGAAGACATACATCTTTTTTCAGCAATGGAAAAAAAAATTCTCTACTGTTACTCTTCTTCTCTTTTGTTTCATGTTCTGTGCCATTGCTTTCTAGATCTCTTATTAATAGGATGTTGAAATTTCTAGGTTTACCTGCATTATCTTTTAACTTTTATTCATACTTATCAACTCTTGTGTGCCAAATTTAAGAGAACTCCTCAATTAGATCTTCTGAACCATTATTCACTTACTGGCTGTCATTTGTTCCACCAATTGAAATTTTTTTGACCAAATTATCTTTTTGCTTCCAAGATTTCACCTGATTTTTAAAAATCTTTGCCTGTTTTTATGATAGTTTTCAACATCTTCTCCCTGACACTGTTATGTTTCTTTTAATGTCTCTTTCTTTCTTAACCTTTCCTCAAACTTTGTTGTCTTTATTTATTGAGCTTGGTTCCTCTGTTCTTTGCATATATGTGTGTAGTATTACAATTTTTGACAGATGCATATCTTTTTTTTTTTTTTTTTTAAGACTACTTGTCATTTCTGCCTGCTGTGGCCTGTCCCAGGGATGTTAGGGGAGGGGTGGGATGTATGGACAAGAAATGTCAGTACCTGCTTTCAGCACAGGTCCTCCCTGTTTTCCCTGGGTGTGTGCAGGTACTGGGTGCGTGCAGCTAGCTGGCCGTCTCCTCAAAACTTCTTTCTCAAGTTCACATTTCCTGCTCAGGCCTGTAGGGACATGCCTCTGCTCTGTGCTGCTTGTCACTGAGTGTTGAGAGGATCAACCTGTCTGTCTGCTCCTCATGCATTTCTCATAGCAACCTCTTCAGTTACTATGGGGCCCTACCTGCCCCTCAGAATCTAGGTCCTCAATTTTCCCTGTCCAGCACCTCTGAACCTGTAGCATAGTCACAGGTGTTCCCATCTTAAGACACAGCTCTCCCCTGCATGTGAAGTCATGATTGCCTTTAACAGTCAAATGCAGCCTGCAAGCATTGTTTTTTCCCCCCATGCTTTTAGACATCTTTTCTTTGCCAGGGATTTCAGGGGGGAGGGAGAAACAGACAGATAACCTTGACCCTTAATTTAATGTTATTCAATATGCATGATCCCTTGTACATAGAATTAGTTTCCCTTTGTAAATCTTTCTGGTTCTTTAGACAATGTTGAAATACGATATGCTTTTTTTTTTTCTTTTTTCAGCATACTGGGACCCAAAAGTTTTTACAGCTTATGATGTGTTTCGTGTAAGTCTAATCACATCTGAGCTTATTGTACAGGAAGTAGAAACACAACGGAATGGAGTCAAGGCTATATTTGATCTAGAAGGTTGGCAATTTTCTCATGCTTTTCAAATTACCCCATCTGTAGCCAAGAAGATTGCTGCTGTACTTACTGTAAGTGAATATTTTAACTCTTAGGTATCATACTCCCAAATGAGAGTTTTAAGTTTTGTTAGTATGTTTATGTTAGTATGTTTAGTATGTTTGAAATAAAATTTCAAAAATGATGCATATAATTCAATAATGCTAACAGAAAGTAAAATGAAATTAATATATATAAAATATAACAAACCACAAAAATAAATGTTCAAAATTAGTAAACACAGAATTTATACATTTAAATAGTAATGTGGTAAAAATCTTGTCCTAAATTTAACAAACTGACTCAAAAATGTTTATAACAATGATAGAATGAAAGGTCACATACATCTTGGTGCAGGTATAATTGATATGACTTTTTTTCAAAAGGTTTTTAAAATGGTTATTATCTTTGAGTCAGTAATTCTACTTCTGGGAACCTAGCTTAAGAACAATCTTAAATATAGTAAGGACTTTGTTCACCCTCATAATAATAATTTACTGGGACTGGAGATGTAGCTCAGTGTGAAAGCGTTTGCCTAGCATATGGGAAGCCCTGGGTTCAATCCTCAGCACCGGAAAAAAAAATTAAATATAAATTTAAAGGGAGGGAGGGAGAGAGAGAGAGAGAGAGAGAGAGAGAGAGAGAGAGTTTGTTAATTTAAAATTGGCAGGTACTTTGCTGTTTCAAATATATTACCACTTAATGCACTTGCTGGGCCTATATAACATCTGACCATTATTTTCTCCATTTTACAAATTAATAAACTCTGTTAGAGAGATGACATAGCAATGCCAGGTACACAGTTTGTCAGCAGTGAAATAAAATAAGGATATTCAGTCTGGCAATCTGAATGTACTGGTCATGTTTGTAACCACTACTCCTCCTACCTATAAAGACAGTTACTACAACATCATTTTTTTTTTTTTTTTTGTAGTACTGGGAATTGAACTCAGGGACACTTTACCACTGAGGTACATCCCCAGCCCTTTCTTTAATTTTTATTTTTATTTTGAGACAGGGTGTCACTGACTTGCTGAAGATGGCCTTGAACCTGTGATCCTCCTGCCTTACAAGGAGTTGGGATAACAGGCATACATCACCACAGTATCATTTTTAATAGAAGAAAATTTTAAAAACTTTATTTGTCCAGAAATAGGAAAATGGTCACTTAAATTGTGGTACATTCATTTGATGGATTATTATAACAAAACTCATGATGTTTACAGAAAAAAAACTATTATAAAAATGAAACACAACAGAACACAAATTATTTAGGGAGCACATTAGCAAATATGTTTAAAATAAAATTATACATACAAAGAACCTGGGAGGAAAAAAAAAAAACTATTTAGTACCACATCCCTAAAAGCTAGGCATGAAAAGAAAAAGAATTTTGCATAAAAAATGAAGAAAAGAAAGAAAAAAAGTCTGTATATTAACCATATAACTTTTAGATAGGGAAACTATTGATGAGGTGTTTTTTTTTTTCTTTCAACTTTTAACTTTTTAAACTCTCTAAATAAGCCTATATTACTTTGATGCTAAAGATGTATACCAATATCTAAAGTGTTTGTTATGTTCTTTCAGTTTTTATGAACTTTTGATTTTCTCTCTCTCAAAAAACTTTTGGCACAAATGTGAAATTATATTTGTCCAAATTAGTCATTGGTTCCCTAAGAAAATATCTATATGTGATGGAGTGAAGGAATTTTTAGTGAAAGAGTGTAAGTACTTTATAGGCAAACCATTAAATATTTTAAACTTTGCCTAAGCTACAAAGAGAAACCTTGTTTAAGAACTCTTCTTAATCTAGTGACAGTGGAATTTCTACCAGACTATTGCGTAGCTGGAATAAATAATTTTGGAAACAAAATAACACTGTAGTTACTGCAATGAGTTTGGAAAGTGTTTAAAGAAGAGACTTGTCTTAGCAACATAATTGCAATATTAATTTATGTTTTGTTAAGATGATTTTCTCTTTATTTTTCAAAAGGACTCCTTTCCATTGAAAGTCCGTGGCATCCATTTGATAAATGAGCCAGTAATTTTTCATGCTGTCTTTTCCATGATTAAACCATTCCTGACTGAAAAGATTAAGGAGCGGGTGAGTGAAACACATTCAAGTTACTGTTTTTCTAAATCAGACATTCCAAACTTTTTCATTTAAGGATTGCTTTATCATCTTCCCCTACACCCACCCATCCTCTCCATTAGTTAAATATATTGAATACTTATTTATCAAGCCAACTATTTTTGTAAATTAAAATTTATTTTTAATTTTGGAAAATCAAGGATATTAGTTGTAAGGCCCTGGGAAAACTGGGTCACTCATATTTCCCTGGCTGGATTGCAAAATGTTATTTTCCCCACAGAGGGCAGTGTGCCTGCAGTTAAAAAATCACAACTTCAGCACTTTTGGGAATTTATCCTACAGGTGTCTGAACATAAACAAAATTACATATATAGAGGTATTCATTGAATGAAAACGTTGGAAACTACCAAGTGTTCATCATTAGGAGAATGGTTAAAAAAAAAAAGCTATGATACATCTGCACAAAGGAATACAGCAAGTTTTTCAGGATGTGTTGAAAAGTGAAAAGGGAAAAATAAGAATAGATCCTTATATTTGTATAAAATTATATTAAAAGGATATATAGGAAAAATAAGTTACACCTACATGGACTAGAATAGAGGCATAAGAACAAGCATAGGTGAGGATAGGGTTGATAGCCAAACATCTCACTGTGTATCTTTTATCTTGTTTTGATTTCTAGCCATGTGAATGTGCTATTATTCAAATAAAAATACATATTTTCTTCTTTAATTTTATTTATTTGAATTGAATCCAGGACCCTGTGCACATTGCGACTCAGAATTTTTGAAAGGTTGAAAATGGAGTCAAGTTTTCAAGAAAAGCAACCACTCTTCTACATTAATCTGTAGCAAATTCTGAGATCTTTGACTTAGGGTATTGCTGTGTTGCCCAGGTCAGTCTTCAGTTCTTAAGCTCAAGTTATCTTCTTACCTGAGCCTCCAGAGTAGCCTCAATTATAGGTCCCATCATGCCACTATGTGTGACCACCAAGTATTTTTAAAGGTTTTGACAAATTGAATATCAAATTATTTAAATATAAATAATAATATCATGGATTCTCATGCCATATTTGAATTTTAGAAACTATATTATTTCATTTTAAGAAAAAGTAACATTTTGTACCTAGTCAGAAAACTATGACCCTAGAGCTTATTTATCTGATGGGTATTTCTATTTGTCTTCAAGAACCATCCCTCAATTTTCTGCTCTAGTGATGATGATGCTTTTCATTCTAGTATTTTTATACAAGCCAATTTTTTTGTTTCTTCTTCTTTTTCTTTTTCTCCAGTGTAGCTTGATAATAGCTGACCACCCTGTCTTTAATTCTTAAAGATCTAAGAATAAGTATGTCTATTTTAGTTGTTGTTCTGAGCAAGTACAATTTTTTAAAAAATTGAACCTAATTTTTAAAAGACAAAAAAGCAAGAAAAACTTAAAAATTGAGAAGTTAAGGGAAGTAGTGAAAGTCAATGAAAAAACTTGCCAAAATAGGGGAGAAAACGGAAATCTACTTTTTTCCTCTTCAGTTTTTCTGCAACACTTCACTTTTCCTATTTCTCCCTTCCTATTATGAAAGAATTTCTTCTCAGTTAACTGATAGTATTTTTAAAACTTGGGAGAAAATCAGAAATTGAGATTGTGTAGGATACTCATTTCATTCACTGGTCCTCATATCCTAGTGTGGTGTAGGTGCTTATTAAATGGTTGTTGAGTGCACAGATAAACATTTTGCCTTAGCAATAGAAAAAAAGTTATTTATTTTAGCAAGATGTACTCTTAGTTTGTACAGCTTCATCCTAACTTCAGGTCATTGGATGATCAACTTTTAAAGTAAAATATTTGAGAATTAAAGGTTCTCAACAATCATAATTACCTACTTTTGAGCTATCCAAGAGTTTCCACTAACTATACCACATAAATCATTCCTCATGAACTTGTGTACTCAGATATATGCTTCTATTTGAATTAATACCAGGTAGTACATTTTTCTTATCTTCTAATAAATCTTGTGAGGTTGAGGATGCAAGTCTAAGGAAGTAATATAATTATTAGATTCACAGTAGCACAATCTAAACATAAATAAAATTCTTAGCCGGGCATGGTGGCGCACACCTGTAATCCAAGCCACTTGGGAGGCTGAGTCAGGAGGATTGCGAGTTCAAAGCCAGCCTCAGCAACTTAGCGAGGCCCTAAGCAACTCAGTGAGACCCTGTCTCTAAATAAAATACAAAATAGGGCTGGGGATGTGGCTCAGTGGCCGAGTGTCCCTGAGTTCAATCCCTGGTTCCAAAAAAATAAAAAAATAAAATAAATAAAATAAAATTCTTAGATCCACAAGCAGAATAATAAGAGTAGTGCATACCCTACTACTTTGGAAGTTATTAAAGTATCTTGTTTTATGAGGTTGATTTTTCCCTTGGAATTGGATCCAGTTGGTGAGTGCAGAAGGGATGCTTTCTAAAATATTTTGACTATTTCAGATTCACATGCATGGGAACAATTACAAACAAAGCCTACTTCAGCATTTCCCTGACATTCTTCCTCTGGAATATGGTGGTAACGAACTCTCCATGGAGGACATTTGTCAAGAGTGGACAAATTTTATAATGAAGTCTGAAGATTATCTCAGCAGCATTTCTGAGACCATTCAATGAGAAGAAGCTATTTCATATGAAAAGTTTCCTCTTTAAAAAATATGAAAGAGATCCTATCTGATTACATAATGAAAGAAAAAGAACAAATCTTTTAAATTAATTATGTTTGTTTTATCTTTTAAAATGTTAAAATCTCTAATATGAGCAACATAGGCATGTGGGAGGCTTTTTAAATTTTTAAATGTATTTTTTTTAAAAAAAAACCTTTGAAGTAATTAAATGTTAGAATACCTGAAGGACACAGAAGAGATTCCTGATTCTTACACTTGAAGAGCTAATATAGTTATTTCTCAAGTGACTGACTGTTTATGTGTAGTTTTGTATGTTTCTGGAAAGTTTCATTTTAAACAAGTTTTCTGATTACATTTGTTTGGTAATACGTTTATAAATAATCCAGTGAAAAATACTATACAGGGCTGGGGATATAGCTCAGTTGGTAGAGTGCTTGCCTTGCAAGCACAAGGCCCTGGGTTCAATCCCTAGCACCGCCAAAAAAAAAAAAAAAAAAAAAAAAAAAATACAAAATACAAATCAACTGAAGATGAAAACCTATTAACACTTATTTTGGTTGCCAGATTAAATAATAATTCAGATTAAAATCTGAATATGACTTTATGGCTATTTCTATGGGCCATCTGATGGCTCATCTCAGGGAAATTCTATTTTAGCTTATTTGCACATTAGAAACTTTTGACTGAAGAATTTTTATGCCGTACTATCCTAGTTAGCATCTACAGGTCTCCAGGAAATTAATGATGTTGATATAATTGATGAAACATATTTATCAAATACTTCAAACACCGTTGATAGCTTTCAATTTATTCTCAAATAAATATGAAACAATTTTGACTCCTGTTTATGGTTATTCTTATCATGACCACACAGATATTTAGAGAGGGAGTAATATTTGTCTTTTACATAGAATATTTTTAGTTGAACAATCAATAGAACTACACAAAGGAAAGTAAATGTTTATGTTTAAAAAAATCATTATCAATTACATATGGTATTTTTCAGATTATTCATAAAACAATTTGGGTTTTACTATTATATCAGAATATTCTAACTAAATCTCACAATTTATATTTACTTAAAAAATTTTATAGTTGGGATGTACTGTTTATATTGTAGTTTATGTCAAAGAGTATTTCAGTATCCATAAAGATATAATCTTACCCCTTATATTCAACTTCGCTTTTAATTTATGACATAAATTTTATTTTTAGTATTTTGAAATTAATTTTATCCAAAACTTGAAAATAAAAGAATATGGGGTATAAAATTTGTTGAACATTTGTTCAGGTGGTTGGGTTTCAACCTTAATTGTACAATAGTATCTTTGTGCAAAGATATTTTTCTTTGTGCAAAGGTGTTTTTCTTTATAAGAAAATTAGTCTAATCAGGTGAGCTGATACTTAAGATTCTCTTACATGTATCTATGATAAACCTGACAGTAACTGCAGGTGTTCTTTAGAGAATGTGTTTGATTTTGATTTAGCATCGGGAAATTAACACTACATTATAATTTTTGTAAAAAAAATAAATTCTGCCTATTTTCTTAAAAAAATGTAAGATGTTCTTTATAAAATCATATAACTCAAAATCATATAATTTAAAAAATAATAGAAAAATCACTTAAAAGAATAAATAATAGCAACAACAGAACATCTCTAGCTTATCCAACTGTTATCCCTAGAAGAAGATTTATATTACAGGTTCCACTTCCTTTACATTTGGCTACTTAAAACAATTTCATATGACTGTGAAGGAATTAGTAGTTCCAGTGGTAGCATACAAATAAAAAACACCTAAAAATGCCTTTTAAATGTGATTTATCAGTGATATAATCAACAGTAAATAAAAATAAATTGATACAGGTACAATTTATAATGGGTCTCTGAAATGTTTATAAAATGAAGCAATATTCTGAAGAACATTGAAGAACAACGTGAAATGAGCAGGCGATTTTATAAGGTGCCAAGGTAAATAACTGTGTAATTGGCTGTTTTCCCTTACTGTGATTGTCCTAGAAGTGCCTTTGAAAAGGTCAGCTCCGTATGTGCTTACTGTGTTACTGAACTGCACTATAATTTATTTAATATTGTTCAAAAAATTAAACATCTTTCACATAAACCATGGTATGTAGAGTTCTTTTTTCCATTTAAAAATACAAATATGGGGCATTTTTAAAACTGCTTTTCCTTTTACAAAAATTTAAGAAGAACTTGGGCTGGGGTTATAGCTCAGTTGGTAGAGTGCTTGTCCTGGGTTCAATCCCCAGCACTGTAAAAAAGAAAAGAAAAGAAAAAAAAATTTAAGAAAAACTTACTACCTCCAGTTCTTTAGTACATAAATTTCAGTGTCAGTTTTAACTGCAGACTGGGTTTTCCTGCTGTGTAGTCTTCCCATAATACCTTTTGCTATAAATAAGGACCACAAACCAATTTCATAAAGCTAAGCCATGAATATTTAAGAAGTTAAAACTCTAAGCAAAAAATTAAAAACAAGTGAATAAAAAGTACCCCCACTCAAGAAGGGTTTTAACTTCTTAAGTATACATGGCTTAACTTTATGAAATTAATCTGTAGTACCTTATGTACAGCACAAGGCATTATGGGAAGAATACGCAGCAGGAAAAACCAGGCTGCAATTACCTATGTCATTTAATAAGGTAATTTTATTTCTTTAATAGACTGGGTTTTTTTAAGAGCACTTTCAGGTTCACAGCAATATTAAGCACAAGGTTGAAGATAGACAGTTTAGGACTGGAGATGAGGCTAAGTGGTAGGCAATTGACTAGCATGGAGGAGGCTCTAAGTTCAATACCTAGCACAGGGGGAGGGAGGGAGGTAATTTCATTTCAATTTATTTTTATTTTTATTTTTGTGGCACTGGGGATTGAACCCAGGGCTTCACACGTGCTAGGCAAGCACTTTACCACTGGGCTCTTTCCCTAGCCCAGATAACTTGATTTTGAAACAACCTGTTATTAGCCTAGATTATGATTTTATTTGTCAAACCAGATATTTATAACAGAAATAGCACTGAAATTTTATTGGAAATATTGTCTTTTCCACTCATCTAAATTAAGACTTTAGATTTAAAATTTCTGGATATGTATATATTATATATATGGATATATATTATATATTTTATATATGTAAAAGCTCAGACAGCAAGGAAGATGACATTTAAAACACTCCTTCCAGGCCCTGTATGCTGAATTTTGCCATACTTAGATGATCTAGCAGAACTCTAAGTTACAAAGGTAGATATAGAAATGAAGGACATACAATTGATTGGCAGGAGTACACTGCCACTGATTTCTAATTAGCAAGGACATATAACAGCCTCCTCCCACTCCCATGATTTGCACTTGATGACTGCTTTCTTATCTATCCAATTCAAGATTATTTATTAGATATTTACTTTTGATTACACTTTACATTGAATTAAGTGATAGAGTGAATAGAAAAATCAGATAGATGCTACATAGAAGAGAGAAAACATCCAAAATAACCAAATCAAGTGCTGCATAGCATGTTGTAGAGGCCATCATAGTAATTCCAGTGAAGTGCTTTGGGAGTTAAGCAGAAGGGAAAACGATTTCTACCTGTAGTAACTGAGGATTCTTAAAGGAGGTATTATTTGAGGCAGTTTGTAAGTAGAATTAACTTTCCTAAGCATGAATGAAAGAGGAAGGAAGGGCATTTCAGGAAAAGGAGTAGCATGAGCAAAGACTTAGAGATGAGAAAGAATAAAAGATGTTTGAGAAATAGTAAAAACCTTGCATTATTGGAACGAAGATGTAGGTACACGAGAATGGGTCATTTGCCCAGAAAGGTTAGGATCCTATCATGGAAGGACTTGAACACCAGCTGAAGGGCACTGAAAAGTACCTATTACTTATTTTGTGCAAGGCACTGTATTAGATTCACATAATTGCATATTTGATTTTCAAAACAGTGTTAAGTGGCATTATACTCATTTTATATTCTTTGCTCAGAATCACAGATAGTAAAGGACAGAATCAGACTTGGCTCCGTTATCAAGATGAGCTGCACACTGCATGACACCACAATGCTCCTATTAGAACGAATTCTTCAGGCCATGGGGTTGATGGCCCCAGATTCTCAGTCCTACTTGAAATGTCTGACCCTGATCCATTTCTAATCATCTCTCATGCAATCTGTGACCATAGCTTCCTCATGAACTGTTCCTTCCTTTACCCATCTCTTCCACACTGCCAGAATCATCTGATGGCAAGATTCCCTTCTCTAATTTTCAAAATGGTAGTACAGCATACAGAGTAAATTGTAAATTGGCAACCAAGACCAACCAGGCAGAACCTGGTTGGTTTTTCCATTCTCACATAGTAGGACTCCTAACTCTACCTTTACTCCAAGCACATCTATCTTTTGAAAATATCTCCTTTTCCACACAAGATGTAGAAGACAGAAGGGATTAGGTGTATTTTGTGCTATGAACCTTTGATATTAATGTTTCCTCTGCTCAGTGCCTTTTTCTCCCGTTATTGTCAGTCCAGCCCACTTGGCACCTCTGTGGAGCCTTCTCTAACCCTCCCCAGTGAGAATTCTTTGCTCCTTTTTGTGTGTTCCCTGTCTGAATTTATAGCTATTTACCTGCCTACATTCCTGACCTCTTTCCTCTACTTTTTCATTCTTACGTTAGATGTTAGCTATCTTAAAATGACAAGTTTTTATTTATTGGACTTTATTTTTTGTTTACTGGGAATTGAACCCAGGAGCAGTCTATGAAGGTGTTCAGGAGAATCAGAAAATAAAACACTGTTGTAGTTTAGTTCTCCTGCACATCTGCCTCTCCAGTTAACAAAACAACAACAATAAGAAGTCTCTGTTGCGTCAAGCTCTTTTGGTAGGTATCTCACAGCTTTATTGTATGTCATGTTGATACCAGTCTTGGATCAGTATCAGGTCCTCATTCCACAGTTGTTGAAGATTAGACACCCAAGAAATACTAAGGCAAGCATAGAAAGCAAGTTTTATTTAAGAAAGAGACAGAACAGAGATAGCAGATTTCTCTGGAGAGTGTGGGCCCAGAGTTGGGTGCCCAGGGGAGTGGGTATATCTTGCCTTTTTACAGATCTTTGATTTCCTCTCCCCCTCCCCACTTCCTTTCTAAGTGTCCAAGGGTAGGAAAAGAGCAGCTCAGGGGGTAGTCATTAGCAACTCCTTGTGCTGGGAGGAATGATTCCCCAGAGATGTAGCAATTGGTTGAGCAGGGAAAGTGCTAGATGGAGGTGTTAGCAACACATTTCCTTTTCTTTGATAATTAGCCCTCATCTTCTCCCCCTGATCATTCACTATCTATGCTGACTCCCTGTCCTTTGCCCCTGTCTCAATGATGTTCCTCCCTTTCTCAGAGTAGCATGCAGCACTTGGGGAGATGCTGGGATCTGGAATGGAGAATGGTCAGGCATAGCCACATTGTACTCTGCCTTCCTTCTCTACTGCTTAATCTAATTCACATGTGGCACAGGTCAGCCTCCTCTGAGGAACTCAGTCACCTCCAGAAGGGTTTGATGCCCAGTATTACCTGAATTACCTGAATTCAGTTAGGTAAATGGCCTTATTTTCAGCTCAATTATGATGGTCAACACACAGTATTTACCCCAAGCTCTTGTCCACAGGAACATAACATCTCTACACACAAAATGCAATGAACTGAGCTGGGGGTGTGATTCAGTAGTAGAACATGTCCCCAGCATGGTAGTGATGGGGGGGACTTGAGTTTTCATGTCAGCATTGGGGGCGGGGAACAAGCAATTAACCGTAGCCATCAAGTGCCTACGACAAATATCCCTGGAAAGAAGCACTTCATCCTCTTAAAGAATAGTATCAATTTCTCTTTCCCTAAGACTAAAAGACAACTTAGGCTTTCTAGGATTAGCTGGTTATTGCCAATACTGGATCCCCAGTTTTATTTTATTTTTTCCAGCTATTGCTTCTCCTTTACAACCACGACTAAAGAGATTGTTCCCTTGAGACTCTTTTTTTCTCAGTGTGCATTTCAGAAATCTCAAGTGCTCATTAGCCTCTTCTCCCTCCCTTAGATTCCCCAATTACTCATTATCCATTTTCTTCTTTTTATACTTGAAAGGAATGAATATACATTACAGGTCCTCAACAAAACACAACTATCATCATCAGAGTTGTTGTCAAATTACCAAGAGCACAACCTTGGGTTCACATTTTACAATTTAAAAAATATAAGCATTACTTAAAATAGAAATCCACCTCAACAGGAAACCTTAAATTGAAGGTATTTCAAGAGTCCCCAGTAGCAGATGACGACCCAGGCAGACTGCTTCCCCAAGAACCAGTGTATGATCCCAAGAAGTCAGCTTCCACCCTAGACAGAAGACTAAGATCCCCTGAGACCTAAGGAGTCCCCTATATTTCTCCCTTTGAATCATTCTCTCTGTCCTTTTTTCCATATCACCTGTAAGTATTAAAATTTCCTTGTGCCATGTCTTCTCTTTTCCTTTTTGCCTGCCCTATAATTTCCTTTATTCCCTATTCCTCATTTACCTACACTTAACATTCCCAAAACTTTTGCATGACTTTTACTGAATTGATTACTTCATCTCAAAGTCTTTGTTAAAATTGTTGCTTTTAATCATCCTTCCTCTTGACTCAACCTTCTTTCCTCAAATTCCTCTTTCCATCCTGACATTTGCCACAGCTATTACTTTGTTTTCATCCCCACAATGTGAAGAAATTCTTCATATATTTTACATGAAAATTAAATAAGTATCCAAATCAAATTTATATCACATCCTTTGTCCGACCCTCTTCTTCACGTCCTCCAAACGCCTGCTCCCCCCAGAAAAGCGGCCTCGATGTGGCAATCACTTCCAACGTCACAAGCTCTCCCTACATTGACTGCTGTCGGCATTCCTAGAAGGGAGGCCCTGACCTTTGAGGCAGCAAAGTTCTCAGGCGACTTCTAGAACCTCCCGCCTCCCTGGCTGCCTAGTTACCACACTGGACCGGGCGGGAACCCAGAGCTCACCCTGGAGCACCCGGGCGGGCCGCCGCGCTTCGCACTGGCGTCTCAAGCCCGCGGAGACAGACAGCAGAGGAAGATTCCAAGCAGGAGACTAGCCAGTGCCCGCCTCAGGCGTTTCTGGAGTCTGGGCGGAAAGCTCTGGGTAGCACTGAGTCCGGCCGCGCGCGCCGGAGCCATGGGGCGGGCGTGCCGTGCGCGCTCCCTGAGCCGCCCGCGCCCGCCCCCCGGCTGCCGCGCGTACGCGCCGGAACTACATTTCCCATAGGCCCGCGCGGCGCAGTGCCGTCCGCGCCTCCGCGAGCCAGCGGCCCTGAGGCCGCTGTGGCTGCCGCGGCGCTAGCGCGCCGGGCCGCAGTGACTTTGAACTGCGGCGGGAGGCGGCCGAGTAATGGCAAGTCTGGGTCGCCTGCTGTGCGGGGTGGGCCTGCTCCTCTGCGGGGCGGCGAGCCTGGTAGTGTGCAGACCCCACACACCCACCCCCAGGAATCCCATCAATGGGTAGGAGGGCTGTGGGGGGGTCGCATCTGGGTGGGGACTGGGTGTCAGCGCCGGGACTCCCGCCGCTGGGCTCCAACTAGCACGTCCCCTTACGTTCAGAACCCCCAGTACTGGGTTACGAGGTGTGTCTTCATTTTTTAGTAGAAGAGCCCGGGCTAGCCTCCTTTTGAGTTGTTCAGAAATGTAGCAGGTGCCTCGTAGATTTCCTTGGACTCAAATGGCTCTTAGGAGTGGGCACTACGAAGAAACTTGCGGATTTTCCTTTTTTTGTACATAGCTGGGCGTTTCTCTACTAAAAGAAAAAAATTCCTTTTTTCACATAGCTAGGAATTTCTATTTGCGTGCATTATTATATTTATTAAAATTCCCCTGGTTGAGGGTGTATTTCAAGATACTGTGCATTAAGCATAAAATGAATGGAATAGATTAGATAATGAAGAACTTGACCTTAGTCATTTTCAGCATTAGGTGGCACCAGTGGTTGGTATGATCCTAATGTCAGTTTTATCTAGTGTTAAATTGAGATATGTAATTTTTGTTTCCAGCAAGCTTATTTTTTAAAGAGTAAAATCAGTGTGCATTAACATTCTGGACGTTTGATAGAGTCAGGCAAAGCTAACTTGGAGATATCAGCCTCGGATTAAAATTTGCCAAAATAAATTTGTGTGTGGACAATTAACATTAGTTTTATCTCTATGTAGGATTATTCCATTCATATATTTTTCTTTCCACAAAAATAAGCAATGTATTCTGTAATTAAACAGAAAGTAGATTAGTATTTTTTCCAAATGTGTGGGTAATACTCAATTTTCAAATGGGTTGCTTACTAATATTTGGTATCTGAAATATTCTGTGGCTATTTGCAATGAAGGTCAGAGTCATCAAGGAAATTATCTAATTATATGTAGAGAGCTGCATGTTGAGCCCCCAGGAGGAGGTAAAAAGGAGAGAGGAGATTCATTTTCCTTTTTTGAAATTGGGTGTAGCCCTAGGTCAAATATAGAAGAAAGGGAGTATACTTTTGGTCACCCTGATCAATTAAGACAGAATGATTGTGTACCTGTGTGTTCAAGACTTTGCTCTAGGAAGGGCAAAGGATTTGAAGACCAGGAATTCCAAAAGTTACGAGATACCTTAATATATATGTGGGATTTTGGTCACATGTGGAGAGACAGAGTACATACAGCCTGAGTTCTTTTTTCCAGGAATGGGAAAAGTGAGTATGTGGGGGATTTGAGGGCAGGGTGGTGTTGGTGGAATTTATTCTAATGACCTTTTTTCTGCTTCCTGCACCTTGTATTCCCATGATACCCCATGACCTTCTTTCTGGCACCTCCCCTGCCTGCTCTGTACCACTCCATTTCCTATGGCACCCCCTATTTCTTCTTTTCCTAGCCAAATTTATTTTTCCTTAATGAGGATGATCTTACCATCAAGGAAACAGTCTTACTGAACACATTTTGACATTTGTCATGGTTAACTGAGTACCTGATATGTTCCAGTTATTGGAAGAAGCTGGGGATACAGACATGATTATATGACAGGCTCTTCCTGTCAGGTGGCCTACGGAGACATTGAAAGTGTTCCAAAGGAAATGATAGAGGAACAGGTACTTACCAGGCAGACTTTTTTTTCTCCCCCTTCTCTTTTGATGCTGGGGATTGAAGCTAGGGTTTTGTGCATGCTTAGCATGTTTTGATGTATGCTGGATGCCAGTATTGTGCTGGACTTGGGTTTCAGTGATAAGAGGAGGCCAGAGAGTTGGGTAGGACAGAGCATGCAGAGTCTTACATAGTGTACTAAAGTTTAGGAACCCATTGAATGCCCTCTATCTCAGATCCTGTTGCTTACTTCCTTCCCTTACATGGTTCTAGTCACATGAACTCTTCATAGTGTGACAGGCTGACTGGTGACCTTTGCTTTTCCTAGGGAGCCCTGAATTGCTTTTCTCCCAGATATTTGCAGGTGACTTACTCCTTCACCTCTCTGAAGTGCTGGCTCAAATATTTTCTATCTTTTAGGGAGGATTTGCTTGACCACCCTGGTTAAGAGACTATAAGTGGAACATCATCATCTTTGCTTTACATTTTCTCCCTCCTTGCACTTAACTACTACCCATCACACTATACATTGTATCTTTTTATCTTCTTTATTATTTGTCCTCCCTTCTTTCTCTCCCACCCTCTAAATTTAAAGTCTGTGGGGCAGGGAGGTTTTTTGTTGTTGTTTGGTTTGGTTTCATTCTTGTTTCCCTAGTTTGGTGTCTGGCATGTAGTATGATTCAGCAATATTGAATGAATGAAATAATGGTGATAAGGCCCGCTTTGCTTCTATGTGGAAAACTAGTTGGAGTTGTGTTGTACCCAAAGAAAATAAAATCATCCAAACCGAACACGTAAAGCCCAAAGAAGCCTTTATTTTAGCTGGCCAGCGACGACCTCCCTTACACCTAAAAGCGGGGTGCCGGGAAATCCCGAGTTAGTTCTTTCCTTGCCAACTTTTATAGGGCCCGGGAAGGGATTAGGGTGGGGCTATAGGGAGGGAAGGGCTTAGGGTGGGCTATAGGGAGGGGATTTGGGATTGGGGTGGGCTATAGGGAGGGGATTTGGGATTGGGGTGAGGCTGACTCTCCTGATGGTGCTGGAGAATCTCCCTGGGGAACACATTTTAATCTGTTTTCTGTTGCTATAACAGTTGGAGGGTTCCTTAAGAAAGAATAGAGACGTTTTAATAGTCTGGGTTGGGGGAGAAAAGATGGTTGCTTGGGTTTAGGTGGTGTTGGAGAGATGTGGATGGAAAATATTTCCACACTGTTGCTTTATTGGCCACAGTGTCTTTTGAGTGTGGGAATGGGAAGGGAATAGCCATCTGGTAGATTTAGGGATGTGTGCTCTGAGATGGATTCCAAGTTAGAGGTTGCATGAAGGATGCTGGTGCTATTATAGACTCTGGGAAGGGGGGTTTTTTTGGCCCAGATGTGACGAAAGAAATGAGGATACCTGAAACTCAGATCAGCCTCCACCATTCCTTTCCCAAATTCTGTGGATAGACTTGCAGGAGATACTTCCTATTTAGTTCTGTGAATTGAAAGAATAAAATAATGATATTTTTAGTTTCAGTTTCTGAATAAAAAATAAAGGGATTTGCTTGCATTAAAACTTCTCTTAAAATTTAGGAATATTAATGCAAAAATGCCGTAATGAAATGAAAAACTTTGGAAGATATTATATTGCTGCATCCTATGTGAAGTATCTAGAGTCTGCAGGTGCAAGAGTTGTACCAATAAGGTATGTCTTAATGTTTTTATATTATATGTGAAAATATCAGTGTTTTGTCCCCAAAATTATTGCTTTTGCTCCTATGATTGTACCATTTAGATGTAGTAATATAGCATGTGATTTTTTTCTCCCACACACCTAACACTTGAAGTCTTTCATTAAATTGTTTAACATATTAAACTGTTTGTATCTGTAATATCATTGGAGGTATGTTGAAAATGATAATTTTCTTTGCCCCAGAAAAGATGGTTCCCACAAACATCATCAAAGTAATGGAGTAACAGAATTTACAACTTAACCAGCTTTATTCTGTGATATTAGAATAAGGGAACAGTTATGGAGTGAAGGAGATTTTTAAAAAGATGATGGTTAAAAAGTCTTCAAGTTCTGGTTTAAATGTTTGTGAGAACTAATGTAGCACTGTTGTTGCTTCAGTATAAATTAATGGGGTTTTGCAAATTTAAAGGAGATACATTATTTTTGTGACAGAATAGTTCAGTAAGAAAAAATTGATTTTGTGTCATATTTTCAGTTGGAAAGAGCAAACAAGCAAAATCCTTTTTTTTTTTGGTACTGGGGTTGAACCCAGAGGCATTCCACCACCACTGAGCCACATCCCCAGCCCTATTTTGTATTTTATTTAGAGACAGGGTCTCACTGAGTTGCTTAGGGCCTAGCTGAGTTGCTGAGGCTGGTTTTGAACTTGTGATCCTCCTGCCTCAGCCTCCCAAGCCTCTGCAATTACAGGAATGTGCCACCACGCCCGGCAACAAGCAAAATCTTATAAGTGTTACATTATCAGCTAAAATTAGTGTATTAAAACCTCCCAGAATTCCCATCTAATCCGTTGTGATTTCACGCAAAAAACACAACTGTTTATTCTGTACAGTCATTTTTTGGTATAATTCCTCAGTAAAAATTAAAACAAATATTCTGTCTACACATAATAATAATGAAAATCAAAGTCAAATATTACAATTTGGAGAACGTTACCACAAAATGTTATGTTTAAATTCATAAGAATTGTCTTCTTGTTTGATCTTTTCATTTAAATTAACTGCAAATTTAAAGGAGATACATTATTTTTTTATATTTTTTATATTTATTTTTTTATATTTCTCTGTTCTAAGGTGAACATTTGCTTTTAACACTAGTCTTTAATTTTTTAGTAGCAAATTGAATTTTTCAAATAAAATCTTACTTGGAACCCAGATCATACCAGAGTTTTAAAGCTGAGGAAAAGACTCCTGAGAGTTCTCAGCAGGACACGTATTTCAAAGTTTTGGTTAGGGAATTATTTTAATGCAGCTCTTCTTTCAGGATGTTAATGCTGATAATGTGGGCAGGATAGAGGAAAGACAAAAGCAGGTGGCCCAGCTCAGAGGCTGTTGTAGGTCTGGGTTTGAAGTGTTGAGGATGTGGTGTAGAGCAGTGGTCCTGAGGTTGATAGATGAGTGAGTCCTTAACAAAGTTAGCAAGACATGATGATTAATAAAATAAAAGGACACAGGGAGGAAGAGAGGGATGAGAAACACGGAAGTTTTGAAACCAGGCACGTTTTGAAACCAGGCACATTGTGAAACCAACACGACTTGCAGAATACTGGAATTTATGACCAAGGTGCTAACAGTGTATGTGTCAGCACATAAGTTAGTCTGCAGTTTGGATTTCTAAACTTCATCGTAAGGTGTGGAATTGGAATCTGTGGTCCTGTAGAAATGACGAAATACAAGGGAGCTAAATTCCCAGACTAGCATATAAAGGATTACCTGATATAGAATAACAATGAAAGGATCACACATTTACTCTGTTAGGTTCAAATCTGTATTTTGGTTGTTGGGGGCTGTCTCCTGTAATTTAGAAGGGTGGGAGACATAGGCAAAATTCAGCAGTAGGTGAACAAGTTTTTCTTTGGTCACCTATCTTCTTTTTACTTTCTCTCTCATGCCAGGGTTGCTGTCAGGTTGCTTCTGGTTTAAAAATGGGTTTCATTTGCACAGTGTTTTAAAACATTTACAAGTCAGAAGAGTTTACAAAATCTGAATTTCTGGCTCCTTTTGGAGATAATTATCTGGGTGTATTTTTCTTTTCTTTCTTTTTTTTTTTGTGATGGAGTGTCATTATATTGCCTAGGTTTTCCTTGGTTTCCTGGACTCAACTGTGATCCAATGTTAAATGGGGCAGGTGCTATTCATTAGTATTAGTGCCTGCTACTCTTTTTCATGCTGCTGAAGCTGGGTGTCATTTACCATCATTACCAGGCTTAGCCATTTTCTTTTTGTTAAGGAATGAACTATTTCTCATATCTTGTTGAGAGATTTTTGTTTCAAGAAATGTCTGACAACATGCAAATAGCATGTATTCAAAAATTGTGACCTGACCTATTTTCTGTCATAGGCCCCTGAGGCAAGAATTTGTGATATGCTCAACAATTAGCCTCCTTAATAGTAATAAGTCATGGGCTTATCAAAGATTCAGTCATGGACATTGTGGGAGCCAACTAGAATAATGACATGACTGAAACTAACCTGCATAGCTAGCTGGCAGGATTCGTTGGCATGCAGCTGAATGATCTCCATCCATTCTGATTCCTGATGGTGGTGGTTTGCGCCTTCTTATTTAAATATCCATGGGGAGGATTCTGAGTCTTGGCTGATTGGTTCCTTTTTTGTGGGCACAATCTGGAGAGATTGGACTGGCACATTACTGAGAACATGTGGATTCACATTTTACCTCCCTGTGGCTTTCCAAGGCACGGCCTCCTACAGGTTTATTCTCCATTTAAGATAGTAGTAAGCACCATTACGCTGTCACCCACAGCTTTGTGATTCTCTGTCAGAGAAGATTTACTATGAACTTCTGAACCTGGACTTGCAAAGCTTACTTGGACTTAGAGTCCAGAGGGGTTTGTGTGCAGAGGGGTTTGTACGCACACCACAGACAAATTCTAGTCATCACAGGTGTCTGTTTAATAATGGGAGTGTTCTAACTCACTGTAACACTTGTCCCTAGGAGAGAAATGGACTGAGGTTGGCATTGGATTATAAATCTGCTTTTTTAGGGCATGGAAAGGGCCTCTACCTTGCTATTCTTTTACAGAAACAAAAGACTGCTAAATGTAGGAGAGTTTTTAGAAGAATTTCACAAACATGATGCTCTTTTCCCTTGTTTTTGCATTTTACTGAATTTTAGGGCAACATTTAGAGGTAGTTTTCAATTGTCATAGATTAATTGCATTGGATTTTCTCTGTAGATAGGATAAAATCATCAGTAACATGGTGATAATTAAAAGATCCTTAAGTGGTATTTGATGAAGGGTGCTTCAGAATGATTAGGCCAGTCTCTAATGAGTTGTGTGTGATCTGAACTGTTCTGACTTTTGAGTAGATGGTAGTCCCCAGACCACTGCAGCTGGTTGATGAGGATGGGATTTGGCATTTATTTGTGTTGTTATTATCTTTTAGAGCTATTGAAGTGAAGTTAAAATAAAGTAAGCATGATAATAAAGTTCTTTATCTAGTCTTTACATAGACTACTGAATATTCTTAGATTTCTTTTAAAGATTTTGGCTAACAGATATTACTGGTGTCCAGTTTTGCATATTAACTTGTGTTTTACAGTATTACATTTCACTAGATCACAGATAAATGCATTTACCTGTCTGATTAGCAAAATAAGGGCATAATTATGTGACTTTCATGTAGTTTGAAAAAATGCCTCTAGAAAGGTAGAGAGGTAGGTAATATTGTCTACCATTTAAGAATTATTTTTCATCTGACCTCAGGAAATTAATGTGGTAATTTCATTTGGAGGTGCAATTTCTTCATTATTTTTTAGAAATAAATATTTTGTAAACTTTTTGTTTTCAGGCTTGATCTTACGCGTACAGAATATGAAAAACTTTTCAAATCTATCAATGGGTAAGTTACCTTGATACTTTGTGTGAGTCAATCCTGTCAATCAGTTGGTTTGATACAGTGTATGAGTGTGTGCATATCCGCTTTTGCAAAAAAATATACAGGGAAGTATTATGTGTGTTTCTATATGACTATCTTAGAATGGCATGAAACCAGTTTTCTGAACTTTGAATTGAAAGGAAATATTTTGCTGGGAGATGTGAAAGTCCTATAAAGGGTGGGGGAGGTAGGTTAGGAAACATATAATTGTTACGTGATATTTTTTACACGTGTAACATCTTTGTTGTTTTAATGCTTATCTAAAATAATGAAACTACTTCCAATGGTAGGGCATTCTGCTTGCTGAGGGAATTTATAAGTCCTATATCTGAGGATATCAATTGGTTGCCTTTCTGAAGTAATTTGTATAGGACTTGGAAAAAACTTTTTTATTCTCTAATTTCACCACAAAAGATAGGATTGGGTAACTCACCAAAAAATACTTTTAATCATTTGAATAAAGGTTCTACATTACTCTTAATTGAAGGAAGATGTTAATGGAGTGATTAAAAACCATTTTAACTATCAGGTTGGCAAAGATCAGAAAACTTGCTAATACTCAAAGGTGAGGTTATGAGGAAACAAGTATTCTCATACTTTATTACTGGGAGTATAAAATATATAGTATTTTGGTAGGCAATTTTGTAATATCTATTAAAATTAGAAATACACATATCTTTTGATCCAGGAACTTGAAAAAGCCCCCAATTTAGAAGTTACCCAACAGTTCACCAGGTGGATATAAAGACTAGAAGCATTTAATAGACTGCTATGTAGGAGTTAAAAATTCAGTACATCTAAGCTGGGCATGGTGGTGCATGCCTATAATCCCTGTAACTCTGGAGTCTTGAGGCAGGAGGATTGCCAAGCAACTTGGTGTGACCCTTTCTCAAAATAAAAAGTAAAAAGTGCTGGGGAGGTAAGCTTCCCTAGGTTCAATCCCTAGGACCAAAAAAATAAATAAATAAATAAATAAATAAATAAATAAATAAATAAATAAAAAATTGATGTATCTATAGATACTGCTTTGGGTTGCTATTGTCATATGATTATGATATGTGAAAAACATAAGACACTAATGGTGTATATTGTTTATTTACTATTTGCTTTTGGTTTTGAGATAGTAGTGAAGAGATATACATAGCAATTTCTACCAAATCAACAACAAATTTTGACCTTGTTACTAGGAGTGGGGTGGGAAAGAGTGTTTTTACCATAAAGTCTTCTTAAAAACAGTGTTGTTGTTACTATTGTTACTTTAAAAACCCTTGTTCATGTATTGCTTTTTTTTTTTTTCAAGAAAACTACCTTTAGTTCTGTTTGATTCAGTAAATATTTACTTTAAAGTCAGTTCAATTTAGTAGAACATTTACAATGCCTGTTATGAGCAAAGTACTTTGGCAAGGACAAAGCAAATAAATCCAGACTAGAATATAATGGAAGAACCCTCCAAATATACTTTTTTAGTTAGTTCCTCTTTTCCCACTCTATCCTCAACTGCATTCCCTTTTGGAAAGGAATCTGAAATAGTTGTTGTGTAGACAGGAATTAAAAATTTTTGGTAGCCATCCTATCCACCTGCCCAGTGAATCTTCATGGAAAACTAGGCAGTGGTTCTTAAATCTGCAAGGAGATGTCTTTTGTATCTTCCCCACCAATATTCCACATTGACATCAATTCTTACTCCCATGTGACCATACTTTCCTCCACAGCGAAGCCTTGAAAGCTGGTTTCTTAATTAAGGAACAACAGGGGCTGTAATTTACTGTTTCTGAATGTCACCAGAAAAAGAGCAATACTCTAATACAACTTGAGAAGTACCATTTTTGAGCTCTGATTATGCAGCAGACCCCATACTATTTTGTGGGGGAATACATTGATGAAAGGACAGTGCCCTGCTATGAAGGGGTTTGTCATTTGAGAGGGAAAATGAGGTTTTCCTATATGAAAGAACTTTAATGAAGTTAGACATACCAAATTTAGTTAAAGGCAGCTTTTTAAATACTGAGTTAATAGAAAGTATTAGAACTGCTAATTGTCTTGATTCAGTCACTTTTTTAATTGTAGGGTTTTCCACATGGTTTGTGACTGATGTCCTACCATAACGATACTTAAAAGTTCTCTACTAGACTATGGTTTTTCTGGCAGCACACACTGCTCCTCTTTGTCTGAGGATTGTACCATGCCTGACTTATTTAAGAAGCAGAACATATTTGAATGAACAACAGCCTCTACGATGATATTTCACAAATTTCAAATTCATATTTAAATATTTTCAAAAATTTAATGTTTAGTCCTACCTTTATTGACCAGAGAGGCCAAACCTCTTTTGAATTTTCTTAGTTATTTCAAAACCTGTTATAAAGCTTTCAATTTAAAGTCTATTAAAAAAGCTGGTATAAAAAGATGGCAAGTATTTTTTCTATATTTCATGTTTATGGGTGAAGTAACATGAATCAAATCTTTGTAATTTTCCTCTATTCCTAGACTTTTAAAAATAACATTTGTATTCTTTTTCAAGATTTCCTAATACTCTGTTTACTTCTGTAAAGGTCTTAGGGTGATAATTAAGAAGTAAAGTCTTTTAGATATTTAATTGTAGTCTAAATACATTTTTATTAGTTCTTTGTAGTTTAAAAAATTATTTGTGAGTTGAACAACTGTTTTCACATCATTGATCACCTTTACTTAAATCTGGCTACATCTGGATTTTTTTGTCTATTTATTTTCTAGCTCTGGGTAGTTTCCTGCCCCTCCCCCATTTACTTACCTTTAATTTGTTCACACTCTATTTCATAAATGAATTTAGTTGTTGAAGAAGTTTTGAAAGAATATGCACTGAAGGGTAGCTAACTGTCATAGTTTCTGAACGGTTAGGACTGTCAATATTTAATATATATATTTTGCCTTAGTTTTAAGATTTTCTTTGATGGGTTTACTGCTTATAGAATAAGGAAAAAAATGCTTTAAAATGAAAAGATTATTAATGGTCGTGTTGGTGCACACCTGTAATCCCAGCAGCTTGGGAGGCTGAGGCAGGAGGATAGAGAGTTTCAAAGCCAGCCTCAGCAAAAACAAGGTGCTAAGCAACTCAGTGAGACCCTGTTTCTAAATAAAATACAAAATAGGGATGGGGATGTGGCTCAGTGGTCGAGTGCCCCTGAGTTCAATCCTGGTACCCCCCCAAAAAAAGAAAAGATTGTTGATTCTGTATGTGTATATGTGTATGTGTTTGTATGTGTGTGTATGGGGGCAAAATGCATCTTAATTGGTGTTTCAGAATCCTTTTTCCTGGAGGAAGTGTTAACCTCAAGCGTTCAGGTTATGCTCAAGTAGCCAAAATATTTTACAACTTGGCCTTACAGGTAAATATATATTATTACTTATCATTCCAGTTGGGTTTTGTCAGTTTCTGTGAGGATGATTCTGTTTTTAAGCACATGGTATTTTCTTCACACTTACCCTGGCCTCATACCCCTTACCCTTTGAGTCCGCTGTTCTCCAGCAGTCAGTGGCTACTCCCACTCATTTTTTGTGTGTTTGTTTCCTCTGATTCTTAGCTTCTATGTGTGAACCAGTCTTCATGTGACTTAATAATTCTAGTATCTCCTTTTGCTCTCTTACCATTTAATTACATGCTGGGCATCATTCCTAATTTATTATCTCCTCTTGAAATGTGCTTTGCTTCCTAATTCATTCAATCCTATATGACCTTTCCTTGCAGTTACCTTATACCACATTAATTATACCGTGCAAAGCCTCTGACTTTTCCTTTGTAAGGTCTCATATTGGGCCCACCTTTGCCCTATAACTTAGACCCTTATCATTTCTCCCATTAACTCTAAGTACAATTTCCTAATTAATCTTGCTGGACCTAGTGTCTTGCCAGCTCTTCCTTAAATATTTCTTCAAGTGACTGCTCTTAGCATTTGAGACACTTGTTTAAAACTTTTAATAGCTTGGCTAACCCGTGATCTTTTATAGTCCCTGGGTCAAGATATATAATACGTCATAGCTCGTTTTTTCCAATTTATGTGGGATTTTGATCTGAAGACATACTGATAGTCTACTTATGGATCCTGGATAAATATTTAGAAATCCATGTATAGATCTGGTGCTTGCCTGGTAATGACAAACCATATGTGTAATTTTTGTTTGAAAATTTTGAATAAACTTAGTTTTCTTTTTCTCTCACTCTGCAAAGAGTTATGATGATGGAGACTATTTTCCTGTGTGGGGCACATGCCTTGGATTTGAGGAACTTACCTATCTGGTTAGTGGAGAGTCCTTATTGACTCTCACAAAAAATACTGTTGGAGTGACATTGTCGCTGAACTTCACTGGAGGTGAGGATACTCTTCAACTCTTTGGAAAATATTTATTGAACAGAATTAGTAAGCAGCAAGCATCAAAGCCAAAACTGCTTATTGCCTTGATTTTTAAATTATCTTCATAGGCTGAAGATGTGTGGGATGATGTTTGTGTTCATTTTTAAGAATGATTTAAAGAGTTTTGAATTCAGATACCTCTTGATTCCAGGGATAATCAAGACCATGTGTGGTTAAGAACTCTGAAATTGATCCTGGTTTTTAGTCTAGTTTTCTTATTTTGGCCTTGGGGAATCATTTAACCTCTCTTACTTTCAAATTTCTCATTGAAAAGGGGTTCTACCTCTTAGGGACTTTGTGTGAGAATTGAAGAAATTTTTTTTTTTTTTGGAGGGGTCAGTGTGTCAAGTGATTTAAATACAACTCTTTTTTTTGTTTTGTTTTTTGCTGGGGATTTGAACCCGTGGCCTTGTGCTTCCAATGCAAGCACTCTACGAACTGAGCTATATCCCCAGGCCTAAATATAACTCTTTATAAATGTTAGCTGTTATTACTATAGTGTCAGCATTTTCCCCATGGTTGCCTATTTTGTTTCAGTCCCGACTGTGTATACCGTAATTTTATTCTGGCCCTAAACATCTGGATTTAGTCCAGATCCGCAAATGAAAGGGTATGGTTCCCAGAAAGAACACCCTATTTCAGATGTGAGTTGAAAATCATATCCCCAGGCCACCCACTCTTCTTACCACATTCTGCAAATTTGGGGTTTCCCAGACCTCTGATGTTTGTGATTCAGTAGACGGACTCACAAAATTCAGGAAGTGCTGCATTTGCTTAACAACCAGAATATATAGTGACCTTTGGTGCCCAGGGTTGTTTTTGTTTTCTTTTGCAATACTGGAAATTAAACCTGGGGCAGTCTATCACTGAGCTATATCCTCCACCCTTTTTATTTCTCTTTTTAAGAGAGTATTTCTCTAAATTGTAAAGGTTGGCCTTGAACTTGGAATCCTCCTGCCTCACCCTCCCGAGTTACTAGAATTGCAGGCATGCACTCCCATTCCTTGCCTGTCCAGAGTTTTTGTTGGCATTTCATTGCAAAAGCATGATTGATTGAATCTTTGGCCACATAGCTGAACTCAATATCTAGGTCTTCTTCCATTCTCAGAGGTTGGTCCTCTTAAAAGTCACAACCTTCTTATCATGTGGTTTGTCTTTTTGGTAATCAGCCCCATCCTTAGATAATCTATAGTTCACCCAGAGTCCCCTCATTAGCAATAACAAAGACACTCTTATCACTCAGAAAATTTGAAGGGTTTTAGAAACTTTATCAGAAACCTAGAATAAAGATCAGCAGATTCTTTGTTATGTCACTGAGTGTAAGAAGATAATGATTCTTTTACATTATTAAATCTATGGATCCTCAGAATTGAATGCTACTAACTTATTTTCGTAAGAATTTTGGAAGGAAAATAGTGGTAGGCATACATAGAACCACAAAATGCTTTATGCTTTTGGAAGCTTTCTTATTATCTCAATTATTTCAAGAACTCTGTGGGAAGTATGTGTTTTAAGACTACTTTGGTTATGTGGCAAAATCCAGCTTATATAAAAAAGCAGTATTCAAGGTACTGTTGTTCTTGTGGAAGCTTTTAGTTAAAATGAGGTGCTTGGTTTGGAGCAACTAGCATCAGAGCCTTGATCATATCAGGATTTTAAAAAAAAATTTAATCCTCAGTTGTTATTTGCAACTCAGTGTCTGACTACAAAGTCTTCAATGTACTAAGATATATGGCTGCTTTGATCTGTACCAAGTAGAAATTTTTTGGAATAGTTAATTTTCTTTTCTACATTGTTGGTAATTTTAATCTTTTAAGTCCTAGATACCTTTGAAAATATTTTGGAAGTTTTGAATTCTTTCCTGGGAAAATAATCATATAAACACTTGGAAAATTCTACGTGTTTTTCAGAGATGTCTAGGGAACTGGAGTTAAGATTCTCTTCTTATTCTATGGCTAGCATACAAATTCTTATATCAGAAGAATTTTACTTATTCATATACTTTAGAAGAAAATAATACTTTAGAAGAAATAATACTTCATAATACTTTAGAAGAAAAGTACTTAAGCTTGAAACATATTTGGATTTATGTTAAACACATTTTGTGCTTATTTGAATGTTTCTGTGGTATTGACTGTTTTACTTATTTGGTTATGTTGATTATGTCTTAATAGTGACCTCACTTTGACTGAAGAATATGACTTAAGGGGATTTTATTTTTCCTGAGTTTAAATTATTTCTCTTGTGCTTAAATTACTTCAGGTACATTGCAGAGCAGAATGTTCCAGAATTTTCCTGCTGACTTGTTGCTGTCACTAGCAGTAGAGCCCCTGACTGCAAATTTCCACAAATGGAGCCTTTCTGTAAAGGTATCACATTAGATATAGAGGAAATTAATATATTTAGAATATTACAGAATTAATGCTTTTGTTTTATTTTATACTCCAGAATTTTACAACGAATGAAAAGTTAAGCAAGTTTTTCAGTGTGTTAACTACAAATAGAGATGACAACAAGATTGAGTTCATTTCATCAATGGAAGGTATATGTCATTGTATCATGTATACTTTATTTAATTCATTAATTTTGACTTTATGCATGCTTTACAAATAAAATCAAGTTACTTTAAGGCCTGAAGATAGAAGTGAGGACATTTTTGGAAATAAGGGACATTTTGTCTGTATTTCAGATTGGCTATAATTTAATTGAATATTGAAGAAATAAATAAAGTGACTTATGTTTCTAGCAGTGTTACAGATTAAATACTTTGACAGATTCTCCTCCAGACAACAACAGAAAATGCTGTTGATAGAGAAAAGCATCTTTCTAAAATACACTGATGAAATGCTAAGAAAGTAAGGATATTCAAGCCTAAAACTCTAAGTTGACCAAAGTATTTAAACCAGCATTAGTGTTGAATGAGGAAAATTTGAGAGAAAGTTCAGGACCCCCCTCCATGGAGAGTACTACATGGAGCAGGACCTGAAAGGCTGCACCTTATATAAAAGGTTGAGCTCAGATTACACCTGGAATCTTGTCTGCACAACTGTTAGGAGAATTTCCCTTCTTGAATGTACATTCAGGGAGTGAAGTGTGTGGAGTCAATAGGTCTTAAGCACTCAGGATGACAGGTTGGTCTCCTAGTGTGGTCTGTGTTATGCTAACTAGGAAGTTGGATAAATCTTAAGAATTTTGTTTGAAGTTGTCTGAGATTGGTAGTGTGCACACGTGAATGACAGAAGTAAATAGAAATAATTCTCTTGGGAATAGCAGTCATTCATTCCAGGCTTCAAGGAATTCCTGCATATAAGATATGAAGGAATATGAGCAGTTCTTCAAAAATTCACTAATGGGGCTGGGGATATAGCTCAGTTGGTAGAGTGCTTGCCTTGCAAGCACAAGGCCCTGGGTTCAATCCACAGCACCGCAAAAAAAAAAAAAAAAAAAAAAAAAATCACTAATGCACAAAGAAGCAAAGTATCATGCACGAGAAATTGTAGAAACAACAGATATAGAGTCAGCCTGGCACAAATCTTAGTGTAGAATTTTGAGGAACAGGGTAATATAATTATATTTTAATTTTTAAAGAAATAAAAGATACTTAAAAACATAAGTATGAAATAATCAGACTGGAACCAAATTCTGCAATTAGAATGAAGATGTAATTGAAATAATTTCAGAAGTCAGGTTAATCTGAAGGTTAGACATAGTTAAAGAGAGATTAGTGAACTAGAATGAAGGTAAACCTGAAGGAAGTATTCAGACTCTATCATAGAAATGTGAAATGTAACAACAGAAAGGGTATAATTTGGAGGCTAGAGTTGAAAAATTCTAACATATCCAGCCAAACTTTTAAAAGAAATTGGGATGGAGACAAACTCTATTTCCATATTAACAACAACAAAGAAAATTCTGGCAAATGAAAGACCTATGTGGAAAGGAAAACTACAACAAGGTTTTAGAGGAAGTTGAGGAGAATATCTTTATGATCTTGTGTATGGGAAGGAGTTTTCAAGACAAAAAAGGAAACACAACCATAACGTCAAATACTAATGAAGTCAGCCAAATTAAGAAGTTGTGATAAAAAAAGAGGAGAAACAAAAGGAGATATTTGTAATGAATATGATTGACAGAGGATCATCATTTTACATAATGTAAAGTGATGAATTAATAAGAAAAATTTATTAAAAATGGTTGAGAGGTTTATTTGCATAGGTACCTTAGAAAAGAAACTTGGTTGTTCTATATGCATGCACAACTCATTGAGATGAGTTGGTCAGTGTAGTTACTAGTTAGAGGAATGCAAATGGAAGCCATAGTGAAAAACCATCTTACACCAGCAAGATGGGCAAAATTAAAAGGTTTGCTGATACCAAGTGTTATTAGAGATGTGGCACAGTGGGCATATTCATATCATTATGGTTGGAGTATAAAACAGCAGTTGTATCAGAAAACATTTTGGTATTTCTTAGTAAAATTGAACATATTCTGGTTCTGTTGCCTAGCAGTTCTATTCCTTGATTAAAAAATACCTAAACTTTTCATGTACATAGAAATGCTCATGACATTGTTCATATTAGCAAAAAGAAAAAAACAACAACAAAAAAGATAACAATCCCAATATTTAACAGTGAAATAGATAAATTAACACAGCAGAATTCTATATAGCTGATAAGATCAGTGAGCACATCTGCCTGCATCATTCTCAATGAATGTTGAAAAAATTCTAAGTTATAAAACATGGAAATACATATATATGTGTATGTGTTTTCTTTTTTATGATGTTCAAACTTTGACAGAAAGGAAAGAATATATTAACTGGTGGTAAATCTAAGGCAAAAATGAGGTGATGGGTAATCTACTACAACCATTTTCACTGTGTTGAAGGAAGGGGAATACAGTTGGGAAGGGCTTTGGAAGTATCAGTCATATTTTATGGGTTAGTCTGGGTGATGGATACTCCATTTTGTTTCCTAAGCTGTATGTATACATTTTTCTGCATTTTAAAAAATAAATTTTTTTTGAGTCGGTGAGTCTGGTTTAGAGGTCCTTGAGAGGACAGTGTCGAAGTGCGGAGTGAACGGTGGTAAAGCAGAAGTAGTCCATGTTATTCAGAGACTGGCCCTGTCTCTGTTTAGTCTGTTCCTATTGCTGTGACATTACTGGATGGATATCTCATAAGGATTACAGGGGTATGTAGCTCACAGTTCTGGAGGCTGACAAGTCCAAGAGCACTAGTGCTGGCCATCTGCTTGGCATCTGGTGAGGGCCTTCTTGCTGCATCATAATATTGCTGAGCGCATCACAGACAGAACGGGTATGCTAGCTTGGGTTTCTGTTCTTATGAAACCATTAACACCACCATGGGGGCTCTACCCTAATGACCTCATTCTGTGCTAATTGCTTCCTGCCCCATCCTGCTTTACAATAACCACCTTCCACCTTGATTACCACAGTATCTCTAACTGTTCCATACAAACATCTTCCAGCCAGTCACTGGTGATCCTTTTCAAATAACAATCTCATCTTGTTGCTTCAACAAAACTCAGTGTCTCTTTCTCCATGTCTTCCCCGCTAGACTGTGATCCTGTGGGACCTGTTCAACATGTGCTTCCCTCCACAAAGCAGTGTTTCTCCCCCCTCCCCTTCCTCCTTCTCCTCCCCCCCTCCCCTTCCCCTCCTCCCCCTCTTCTATTTTGAAAGACATAGGTCATCTCTGAGAATCCTTCTCTACCATTATTCCCACTCCACATCTTCAGTGCTCCTTCTTCATACTTGCCTTGTATTCCTTGGAAATGTTTCTTATTGGAAACTTGAATGTGTTCATTCAAATTCTTTCTTTTCCTTTAGACTAAGAGCTCATTGAGAGCTAGAACTGTGTCTCACTAGCCCTGTGTTTCCAGGGCTTTAGGTAAGCCTCAGAAATATTTAATGAATGACTGATTATTTAGATGAGTATTGGGTTAAAATTAGGGATTCAGGTTCCTTGTTGGTTTTCATAGCTCTGTCATCATACCAGACTCATGGAAATTTTATCACCTGAAAATTTTCTGACACCTCTAAGATAGGGAATCTTGGGATGCTCTGTTATTTGCATATTTTCTTTCTAACCCTGAATACTTTTGTTCTAAATTAGTGAAGTAAAGCATGCTTCTTACAATTGCAGGAAACTGTATGGGTCTTTTAGCAATGTAGTTTACTGAAGAAAAGTGTTTCCAAATGTCAGTGTGTATATATCTGTGTCCATCTGTCTGACAGAGAAATTCTCATTATAGTTTATCACCCAAGGCACATTTTATTCTCAGTAATGCTTTTCACATCTTAGAGAAATACACTAGAAGGTCTACCTGGTTACAGTTAATTTCCTAGTTACCCAGACTGTGTGTCTTTTGCTGATACCTTCATGTGTAGTCCCAAGGCCAGAGAGAAAGTGCCTATAAGGAGGTGGGAGGGAGGTGGGGGAAGGGATGAGCGCCGTGTCCAGAGCTGCTTGCTGGTAGACTTTGCCTCCTGTAAATCCCACCAAGGCTACCAGGAAATGTTTCCCTTTTTGTGATGTGCTCTCCAGTGGAAGAGACTGGACCAGACATGCTTGCTGGTAGACTTTGCCTCCTGTAAATCCCACCAAGGCTACCAGGAAATGTTTCCCTTTTTGTGACGTGCTCTCCAGTGGAAGAGACTGGACCAGACATGCTTGCTGGTAGACTTTGCCTCCTGTAAATCCCACCAAGGCTACCAGGAAATGTTTCCCTTTTTGAGACGTGCTCTCCAGTGGATGAGACTGGATGTGAGAGGACTTTGCTCTTTTCTCTGAATATCTCTACTTTCAGCTGATTCTCTTCATTTCTCCAAGCACTTTCTGATGGTAGTCATGTTTACAATTACAAAGAAAGAAATTATAGTAGAGAATTGTTTTTTCCTTGAAATGAGGAAAGGCACAGGCGAAGAAAAATATATAAATTTTTCAAAAGGTAGCTACTATATGTCATGCATGGTGGCTGACATGCCTGTAATTCTTGGGACTCAGGAGACCGAGACATGACGATGGCAAGTTCATGGCAGCCTTAGCAACTTAGACCCTTTCTCAAAATTAAAAATAAAAGGATTGGGAATGTAGGTCAGTCTTAAAGTGCTTCTGTGTTCAATTCTCAGTATCAAAAAAGAAAGTTTTGTACAATTTCACCTTTTAAAAAATAGTGTAATTTTTGAAACATATGTAAATGTTGAGAGAGTCACTTGAATCCCAGGGTACCTATCTCACCTTCAACAACTATTAGCATGTCCCCATTCTTGTTTCATATCTGCTTTCTCTCCACACTGAATTATGTTTCCAGCCTTATCCCAAAGATCATACCATTTTTTTTAATCTATAAAGATATTTAAGAGTTCTAAAAACAGTTGAATTTTATTACTGAACTGTCTTTAACACCAATTTTAAACTTATAAAAGCTGTTTAAAAAAATTGATACCACAAGGTCATGAGGCTGAGACAATTTAGCTAATGTGAAAGGATGCCAGAAGTGCTGGCATAGTTCATGAGTCATTATGGGATGAAAATATGGTTTGAAGCAGTGGGGAAGAGAGACCTATCTGAAAGAAGCTGTGTCTCGAATTAAATATGCACTTGAGGCTGGAGATGTAGTTCAGTGGTAGAGTGTGTGCGTAGCATGATGCAGGCCCTGGGTACAATCCACAAGAAGAAACAAAACAAAGACACTGCATTTGACTGTTGAACGGTATATATTCCATTACTGAACTATTTAACTTTGTTGTGATTATCTTGAAAAGCAAATCATATTACAAATGGTAAAAAGTGAAATTGAATTGAAATTAAAATTGTAAATCAGTGAAATATATTATTGGGAATATTCACATTAACTATGAACAGAAATTATTTTGTACCTGAGAGATTAATCATAGTTTTACTTTGTCTTTTGTATTGAGTAATAAAGTACTGTTTTACACAGGACATGAAATAATTTAAAAGAAACATCTTAAACCATTCTTAATACTTACTAGTTTGTGTTTTTCTTCAAGGATATAAGTATCCAGTATATGGTGTCCAGTGGCATCCAGAGAAAGCACCTTATGAATGGGAGAAATTAAAAGGCATTTCCCATGTGCCTAATGCTGTGAAGACTGCATTTTATTTAGCAGAGTTCTTTGTTTCTGAAGGTAATGTACTCTTATCACTCCGGTGTAGTTTTGAAAGAAATTGCCTTTATCTGGACTTCTATGTATTCTTTTTCTCTATAACTGTTACATAAAGTCTATAGATTAACTTAAAAAAAGATACTAAATAATATTAAAGCTCTGTGTTTGAGATGCTATATAGTCAAATAAAACCAGGACAGTTATTTATCAGTAGCAGATACTATGTGGGCTGAGTTCTTGAACAACAACTTAAAGAATTTTCTTTTTTCTTTCTTTCTTGAATTTAGTTTCTCCTTCATTGTTCTTCTTTTTTTTTCTTTTTAGATACACATCAGTAGAGTGTATTTTGACATATTACACATACATGGAGTATAACTTTTTCTAATTAGAATTCTGTTCCTTTTAGAAATAATGCTTTAACAACTTCTCAGAATTAAAATAGTATTTTTCTAAGACAGTGGTGTTAATTGAACATATACCTGCTAGTCTGTGATTTTAAGGCATTTGCACATTGGAGAAAGTTAATAAGCTTTGTCTGCTTTTTAATGATGATAACAAAGAAATTTTCATGCTCTTTTATGTTTGTTTGTGGGTAAAATCAAGAATTTGGTTGTAAATACTTTTTTTTTTTTTTTTTTTTAGTTGAGTGATAGGTGTGTAGGACACAGCTTGCAAGGAACAGAGTATCACTTAGGTGGGGTGTGGCCACTTGAAGACATTGGAGAGTCTGATTTTAATCTTGTATCTAATCTTGCCCTAAGTTTTTATCTACATTCCCATCCTTCCTGGGTTCTTCTGGTTTAGAATTATGTGTAGTTGAATGAATGGTTTCATGACAGAGTCTCCAAATTGAAAAACAGAAACAAAAACATAACCTCTCATATGCAGCATTAGTTCAAAGGAACATTTTTCTGTCATGGGCAGAGTGCCTTCCCTGCAGTTTTAATCATATGACAGTTGTTGGTTCTTTACTGCCAATGTCCTTCATTCTGAAAATGCCAGAAGAGCCTATGCTTACTTTATTTGGACTTTAGGATAAAGTCTGAGTTCTCGCCTTGTCACTCGCAAACTTCAGCATGCCTTCCTTTTCTTTTCTTTTTTCTTTTCTTTTTTCTTTTCTTTTTTTTTTTTTCTTTTTCTTTGCAGTGCTGGGGATTGAACCCAGGGCCTTGTGCTTGCAAGGCAAGCATTCTACCAACTGAGCTATATCTTCAGCCCAACCATGCCTTCTTGTTTTTTAGAATTCTGCCTCATCTGTGAAATGCCTCACTTTTCCATTGGCTCCCATTTTACCTGCACTGACTTATTTCATCCTTTTTACTCTTACTGCGCTTCATTGAGGTATACTGTAAAATCATTACACTGAGTGGTTACTAGGCTAAACTTGGGCAGATGGCTCTTGCCCTGTTTATATTTCCATCTCCAGGTGCTGTATCAAGTCTCCTACAAATGTAGCCTCTTTAGTCAGGGTTTGAATGAGTTGGGGATCAAGCACCACAGGGATCTGGTGCAGAGTAAGTACAGCTGCTGCATCAGTAGGCAATTGCCTAACTCAGGCACTGCTCTATTTTGGGGGAAATTCTGAAGACCATTGTTTTCTTGTTGTTTTACCACTTAATAATGATTGCAGGAAGAAATATTATAGTCTTTTGAATACCTTATCATACAATCTTTTTTAAAAACAAACTTTTTTTTGCAGCTCGAAAAAATGATCATCACTTTGAATCTCAATCTGAAGAGGAGAAAGCCCTGATTTATCAGTACCGTCCAATTTTTACTGGAAATTTTTCTTCATTTCAGCAATGTTATATGTTTGATTGAAAAATCTTTGATGAGTTAGCAAAACACTTTGAATAATTCCATGATTAAACTGTTATAATAACTTGTTTCTAATGGCAATATTAGAAAGCCACAGAGATTCCCTTTCTATGTGATTAGCTCTGATTCTTAATTCAATATATTATTTTTAATCACATTTAATCATTCAACAGAAACAGATAATCATCGTGTTTTTCATGGTAAACATGTCTGAAAATAGAAAAAAATGTATTGAGGATTCGAATATTTTTTCCTCATTTCCTGATTTAAGAAATAAATACCACCCCTTATCCACCCATCCCATTTTGTTGGGAGACTTTTCATTTTTTATGATTACTATTATTATTTTTTGAGGTGCTGGGGCTCAACCTCAGGGTCTTGTACATGCTGGACAAGTGCTCTGCCACCGAGCGCATTCCACCTTTAAGGATTTAAATTCTACCTCTATTCCCTGGGGTGCCTCCCTCCTTTGGTTCTTGGGAGCATGTTGTTGGGTGTGTGGTATGTGTGTAGAGAAGCATAGATATCTCCTTTTCTCCTCCATTTTAGCTCCGCAGTTAGAGGGCACACATCCTGCAGACAGTCTGTGCCTTGAACTTTTATCTTCTACTGTGTGTAGTATACAAGGCCCTTGATGAATATCTGTGACTACTTGTATTTTCCACGCCAATAGAAAATGATTAAAAAGCTGTCATACATTTATTTCAGTGCATTTGAATACATTTCTCAATCTGTGCTACGCTCTTTCATCCCTCAGCATCCCATACAGATCCTTAGAAGTCTGAAATTGAGGAATTCCTTAAGGACAAACAAACAGAAAAAAAGAGAGGAGGGCAGGCATGGTGGCATATGCCTGTAATCCCAGTGGCTTGGTAGGTGGAGGCAGGAGGATCACAAGTTCAAAGCCAGCCTCAGCAAAAGCAAGGTGCTAAAGCAACTCAGTGAGACCCTGTCTCTAAATAAAATAGGGCTGGGGATATGGGTCAGTGGTCAGGTGCCCCTGAGTTCAATCCGTGGTACCCCCAACCTTAAAAGAAAAAATGAGGAATTGGTGGCTTATTTTTATGGTTTTTTTTTTTTGGAACCAGGGGTTGAACTCAGGGACACTCGGCCACTGAGCCACATCCCCAGCCTTATTTTGTATTTTATTTAGAGACAGGGTCTCACTGAGTTACTTAGGGCCTCGCTAAGTTGCTGAGGCTGGCTTTGAACTCTCGATCCTCCTGACTCAGCCTCCTAAGTTGCTTGGATTACAGGCGTGCGCCACCACGGCCGGCGGTGGCTTGTATTTAATAAAATATGTTTATGCATCTCTTGTTTGTGGTCTTTAGAGCTTCAGTTGCAGAACAAAAACCTCAGGAAACTGGTAAAAATGTTGGAGGACATTATGAATGATATTATTTACAGAAAAATAAGAATAATAATCTGAAGATACTGAAAGGTAAATCACAATCTTTGGACAATAGGGATGAATGGAACATAGAAATTGAAAGGATGGACAAGTTTAGTCCGTCAAGAAAGAACTTTAATAGAAATCTGGAAGATTTAGTTTTTTTATTATATCTTACTGTCTTATGTGCCGTTTCAGGCCAAACTCAAGTCTTCCACCACTAGAAAAGGTCGTGGTACTATTCCTACTCATCATACCAGGACTTTTCCTGACCATTTTGTTAGAACCATATAGATTGGCTTGTCTCTGCCGAGCCCTGATGGCACTTTACACGGACTGCTCATCCATCACTCATGCTGTGTCCATCCCTCCATGAATATTGACTTCCATTTGTTCCCAGTGTTTCTTCTGGGCCTTATTGATGATGCCCATAAATGCAAGAAAATGCAAACAATCATTTGTTTCTGCTCATGTTAAATTTTCCATGTACTTTTTTAGAATCCTCATGCTAGAATCACTTTATTCCAAAAATCGGATCTGTTCCACAGTGAAGTATACCTTTCCTTCCATACTCCACCAGCAGTAGGTAAGGGTTCGAGGACAGGTGAGAAGAGCAGGCTGTTCAGGTAGAGGAGATCCATTGTTGAGCTAGATGCCACTACATCAGTGGGAACAAGGACGATATTGGTGAGAAAAGCCCGTTGATGCTTTGAGCAGCAGCCTGGAAAGCCGTGGAGGATAGATGGGCAGCCACTCCTGGAGGCCCGCTTTACAGAGTGGAGAGAGCAGAGGCTGTAAGAAAGAGTGGCTGAAACAATGTGTATGGATTAGGAAGAGGAGCTGCAAGAAAACTAAAGGAAGGATTGGGTAAGCCTGGGCCTTGCTACAAGGAAGAGACAGAAGATGTGTACCCTACCCCAGCTTACAACTGGTTTCAATTTCCAAGGCTTTTTAGAAAAAAGTTTTTACCTCCAGCATTTCTCATTCTCTTACCTATGTGGAATATCACAAATGGAATGAAAATGTTGGTATTAAGGGCCCATACTCATTTCTATTCAGCTAGATAGCCCTAAGGGCCACAATTACATATAACTTGAGGCCTGGTGCATGATGTTTTACAAGGGCATGTTAAGTGTCTCCTCATTTCCAAAATGCTGAGTAGGGGAATCCTTAAAACCTTGTGCATAGGCCAAGATTCTGTGGTTTAGAATGATCCTGGAGAGCTTCTAAAAAAGCACAGAGACAGCTACAGTGGAAGTCTGCACATCCAGTACCTGACACACAGTAGGACCTCAGAGACTGTCCTTCCTTCATTTCTTTACCTCTCTGTGATAATGGAACACCTGCATATGTGCTGGGTCTCTCTATTTTTACTCTACAGAATTGCGAGAAAATACACCATTGAAGAGTTTTCTCTTAGGGGAAGAGTTAAGAAAAAAAGAGCCCTTCCTTAGAAACAGAAGCTTTGTTATTATTTTGTTTGGAACTTAATTCCACTTAACAATTTATTTTGTCTCAAAGTTTTTATTCCATGTGAAGTTTTCATTCTAAGAATTGTTTAAAATTAACATATTTCGCAATAATACCTGAGAAACACTAGATGTCAGAAGAGAACCAGCTAACCTGATGTTCAGCCTCTTGTGTTTGCATTCAACCATTTACAACAATAGCTTTTAGGAAATTGCTAGAAACCTAAAGACATTTGCTCATACAATTTTTATATTTACTTAAGTATTAATGGTTGTATATACATTGACTTATAGCTGCACCTTGATGTTTGCCACTGTGATGAATGAGAAGGTCCTGAATGATTCAATAAAAATAACTACAGTGTTTATTACGGGCCAGTTGCATTCATACACATAAATTTGTGTATCAAATATAAAATTCCTATTGCCTTTCTTCTGCTGCCTACCTGGGAAAAATCTAGGCTTTGGAAGTTTTTTCTGGATGTGCAAAAAGCCAGACCCTCATAGGATGAAAGATGTTGCTGGGGGAACCTTTAGAGAAGGCAACAAATTCTTGATCGTCTCCTATAAAAATATGAGTGGAGAAGTGCTTTAAGTCAACATGGACATGGTTTGTACTTTACCCTTCCAGAGATTTTTATCATAAGGTAATCTAAACCTTGTCAAGGTTTCTCCTTCAAATTCAAGGAAAAATTTTTAATTATTAGTTTCCCTATGGAACTTGTTTCTTACTGCATAAATTTGGTATGACTTCTAGGTTTTCAATTCTTTGGCATTTATTATAGTTTCTCATAAACCTAATAAGCCAGCTAATCTAGTAATAGATAATTATTATCTGGATTATCTTTAGAATTTGCAATATCACTTTAACATCTTTTGCTATAGTTAATTCAAGTTACACCCCCCAATCCCTGGTCAGTTTTTCAGGGAGAAACTCAAGAATTAGAGACCCTCAGAATGATAAGGGACTTCAGGTAATTATGGTAGGCAATGGGATTTATTATTCCCATTAATGGGTCCTAAACAGTATTTGTTTTAGGTTAGTCACATTACTTCCAGATTATACTGAATTGTTCATAAAGAAGTCACAAATCTTTCTTCACTAGTTCATGTATCTTCTAGCTTCATAGTGGATAGGAGTGGGAAAGAGTACCAGAGTCAGAATGCCAAAGATCAAGTCCTACTTCTGCCACTTCCCAGCTGCATAACCTTGGACAAATCTCATGATCACTTGTCCATGAAACTTACACTGAGTACTTCAGATCATTTGAAAGCATCCTACAAGTTTTTAAACTATAGATATTTTTATAGTCTCTGATAAACTGAAAAATTATTTCAGATACATTTTATAAGGCTAACAGTTTTCAACTTAAATTAGTGGAGCAATTTTACTTTTCCAATAAGTAAATCCTTTCAATTTTATAAAATAAATTACAAATGGACATTAAGATCTTTTTTCTACCCTAGTCAAAAGAATCTAAATTACTTGGTTCCTCTTTACTAGTCTCTACCCAAGGACAAAGGAGCTAACAAATAACACATGCAGATCTGTTGGTATAATTAAAAATAATGATTCACCCTGATTTAGAGTGGAAATAGCCACATAAAACAAGTTTTGAACTTAGAATAGACTTTAGAACATTAACAATACAACAATTACATTTATTTTTTTAATTTTCATTTTGATTATTGTACACAAATGGGGTACAACTTTTCATTTTTATGTGTGTGTCATGTACATTCATACCGTTCAACAATTATATTTTTTAAATTATCATTCCTCTGTTTTTTTTCCCCCTTGGCATGTTTTCACACAGTTGCAAATACAATTTGTGTGTTGCTTCTTTTGTTTAACTGGATCAAAAGCATGTTCCCATGTTGCTGCTGGGCCATGCCAGCTGACAGGATCTTTGCCTTTGAGGAGGGTTGGATGGCTGGGATATTAAGGATTGGTCAGTGTAGGAGGTGGATGAGGGCTCAGCCAGGGCAGGAATTCTACTTGCCAAGGTCCAAAGTGGTGCAGTGAAGCAGATCTGAGCCAGAGTATACAAATGGAATCAGGAAATGCAAGAACAAAAGGACCAGAACAAGTTAGTAACTGGACAATGGGATTGAGTATTCTGGACTGACCCAAAGAAAGCTGCAAGTGTGAAAGCAGGTTTCAACAAGCCTGCACATTCCAGGCTGAGGACCACAGTGTCCAGAAGTGGTCACAGGCCTCTTACAGTGTTCAGGAGGGTGACAAGTTCATGTCTCTGTCTTGGAGTTATGGTAGCAAGGATTACACTAATTTATTTTCTGCGACTTCAAGACATCCCATCTATAAAAGCTACCAATATTTGTCCACTTTGGGCACCTAGGCTGGTTATCTGAATGCCAGCACAGATGAACTCTTTAGCTCCTGTTCTCACAAATCCCAGTTTGTGGGCTCCCTGTAGGAATCTCCTGGGTTAGAATTGCTCTGAACCACCAACCACTGTGTGCGTACTGCAAACCTCCTTTCTTTCATGGTCTTTCTTTCTCCCTCCCAGCAGGTGTGTGGTACTCAGGGTGTTTTTTCTTTTTCTTATCCAGCCTTCTGGGGCATATGGGTCTCTGGGGCAGTCAGCCTAGCTTTGTGATTCATTGCATGCTGTACAACATCAGGCTCCAGCTCCAGCCTTGGACTCAGCCTTGTGGTAGATGACTGGAGTAGAAAGTCCCCACATATGGAAAAGACGACCCAGCCCAGCATTCACTGGACATGTTTAGTGGGAAGAGGACATTTTTGCCTTATGCTTAAGCTATGATCTCCAGTACAGCTTTAAAGAGTACTAAAGTGATAACTATTTTAATCCTTTCCTGTGTGTGTAGGAAGTTTGAAGAACTAAGCTTCCTCAGATCCTCTAATGTCTACAAAGGCAAACCACTTAAAGGTCGTTGCCCCCTTTTTCATAGGTTTCTTCTCAAAGTCTCAGAATGAAATTTGCCACAGTGGTCTGAAGTTGCTGCAGCTTCTTGGGGCAAGACCTCACTGCCCACTTCAGAATGCACCTTGTTGCACTCTCAGATGCTCTCCTGGCCCAGCAGGAGCCTCTCTGCACATACCTATGTAGCTCCATATGATGTTTACCCAGTTCTTGTCACAGGAAATGGTTCCAGGCCCAGATTGAGGAACCCTTAATCCTCCGGGATGTCAGGCAGTGTTTCAGAAGCTCTTATTGTGTAACAACTCTCCCCCCAATTTAGTGGTTGAAGATGATCACTTTATTTAATTTCTGCTTCGTGGGTCTGCAGGGCAGGCCTTGTGGTTTGGGTGAGGAGACGACCCAGATCCTCCCAGAGCAAGTATGTGAAGTGGTGAGTGCATCAAGAGGATCAATTCAATTCTGCATCTAGAAACTGTCCTTGTTCAAGCTTGGGGGCATTTAGATACTGTGGCCCCCTCACAATGTTGAGATATGTTATGGTTTGGATCTACAATGTACCCCAAATGCTCAAGTACTGAAGGCTTGATACCCTATGCTGCAAAAGTCAGGGCTTTGGGGAAGTGATTGGATGGATCATAAGGGCTCTGACTTCGTCAGGGATTAATTCATTGACGGGTTCATAACTGAATGTACTATTAGGAGGTGGAAACTGGAGGAGATGAGTCCTACTTGGAGGAAATAAGGCACAGAGGGGCATGCCCTGGCAGGGTAAATCTTGTCCCTGGTCCCTTCTCTCTCTGCTTCTGGGCTGCAATTAGGCGAGCATCTTTGCTTCACCAGGTGCTTTCTGCCATGAGGTTCTGCCTCACCACTGACCCACAGCAATGAGGCCAAGGAACCAGAGATTGAAATCATAAGCCAAAATAGTCTTTCCTCCTATAAGTTGATTTTCTCAGGTATTGTGTCACGGTAGTGAAAATCTGACAAACAAAAGATAGAGGTGATAAAACTTATCAGTCTAGATGTTAACTTGGCAATCTGAAAGTTGACAATCTGCCCATCAGACACTGTTTTAAAATTTAAATTCTTTTTTTTTTATTCAGGTAAGAGGAAGCCATTAGATCTGGAGACTATGCTATTTAAAAGGTACTTTATTATTCTCAGTTCCCAAAAGGAACTTAGGAGCATGGCATGCCACCCACACAGGTCATAGGAAGGACACTGAGGTGGGCAGCTAAAGGCACAGGGAGATGGGAATTCTGAGGAAGAGCCTGTGGTTTTGTGGGAAGAATTGGATGAAGCAGGCTAGGCAGGTTAAGCAGGTTGAAGATTGCCTGGTCTGCATAACCAGTTGTTGGTGCCTGGCTCTGGGGAGATTAGATCAGGGAATGGATGTCCCTCAGTGCATGCTGATAAAGGGGTAAGTGAGAGTGGGCTCTGAACTGGTTCCTTTGCTCATGGATGGCACACGGGCTTGCAGGACAGTTTGTACTGGGATGAACAGTCCCTGGTCAGAAAGGTTGGAATTGTCAAAAGCATCTTATCCAGAAGCTAGAACACAAGTGGCTAACCCAGTTGCCTGTGCCTTCTAAGACCAAACCAGGTGGCTGTGAGCCAGGTCCAAATGTCCCCCAGGAGGTTTTAACTTGGATTTATTTTCCTATTTACCTTCCCTTATAGTTATGAGAGTTGTGTGCCACCCTCAAAAAAATGGGAGATGTCATCCCCTAGAGTGTGACAGTTGGTCCCCCACCCCCACCTCCACCCCCTCATCCATCAGTGAGATGCCTCCATCAGCAGCCCAAACGGACAGTTTCGCCCGGCAGCCTTCGGTTTGTGCCTGGATTTTAGAGTCTCTGCTTCAGATCTATCTGCCTATTGTTCCTTATTTATAGACCAAAAGCCTAACAGAGCTTTCAGTTTCCCACCTTCAGCAATTGACACTTCATCAAGCACACTCCCGGCAACCTCTGCTATCACCACGGTAGGCATGGAAAGGCACTTCCCTGTCACAGGAACTGTGGTTTTGTCTTGACTACTTCCTCACTTCCTCGGATGGTAAATATACCTGCCTGCTGGTCACTGTCTGGGACAGCCAAGGGTCACTCAGAAGGATCATCTAGATGCTTCTGACACATCACAGATTGGACATCAACCTTGCTTTTTAATTCAGTGTTTTCCTCAGGTACTGATGCTATTTTCTCAGTGTCAAGTGACACCTTCTCTTGGCTCCTCTTCAGGCTTCTGTAAGATGAAGCTTGGTTTGGATGGGCAGCTTATGACTATAATAAATTATTTTGTATTGACATTTTTGTGCCCCCACCCCAACTCTTCATCTTTTGGATAATTAGAGTCTCCAAAATGAAATTATTGAGAAACTTTGTTCTGGATTCAATTGTGAAATTGCTTCCCATAAGGACCAAGGTAGTTGACAGTGTATCTGGTAATGCATTATTGCACTAATATTACCAGAATCCTGATAGTCTTGACTATCATATTTGAATGCTGCTGTGCTCTGAAGGTCTGTCTGCCTTCCTCTAAAGTCTGTATGTTGAAATCCTTATCTCACAGTGATGATATTAGGAAGTGGGTTTTTGGGAGGCAATTAGGGTGAAGCGCTCAGGAATGGAATTAGTGCCCTTATGAAGGAAGCTGAGACACCCCTGGCCCTTTCTGCCATGTGAGGTTAAAGTGAAAAGACAATTGTGTATGAACCAGGTGACCCTCACCAGACACCAAACCTGCTGGTGCCTTTATCTTGGACTTCCCAATCTTCAGAACTGTGAGCAATAAGTTTTTATTGTTATAAGCCACCCAGTTTATGCCATTTTATTTTTATAGATGTACAAATTGACTTTCATTTTATACTAGTAAATAAACAGTGGTTTATCAATGCTTCTTTCTTTCATTATTAGTGTTATTGAATGAGCTCAAAATTTGTTTATCTATGAATGAACCATCCCTTTTGCTTTGTATTGTTTTTCTTATTTGGCATGTAGTTCTTTACATAACATTATTAACCCATTGTTTGTTACCTTATTGGAATATTTTTATTGAGTCCTTCTTGACTATGATTTTTTCCCCCTTTGATATAAAGGAATTTGCATCATGTGTTCAAAAATGTAGTTAATCTTTCCTTCAGTGTTTGTTTCATTTATCTGTTTCATTAAACTTAGAAATTTCTTCCCTCTTTTTATATCTGTTTTCATGTTTTTCTCCTGATTTTCTAAGGTCTAATATTTAAAAAATTTTTTAAAAATTTTGAATTTGTTCTAATTAGTTAACCAATGCTGATATTGGAGTAGTAAAGTGATGTTAGTAGCTAAATTTTTGTTCCATATTTACAGTTTTTCTAGTATAATCTTCCTTTTCCCCAATATTTCACTGTTTTCTGTGGCATATATGAAATTATTGTTACTGTTACCTGTTTTCTATAATCTACTTTGTTTCCTTAGATTCTGCTTATTCTCATGTCAATACTTTTAATTTAATTATAATACCTTTGAAAAGTATTTTAATATGGATTTATTTTTTTCTTATTGGTTTTCTTTTAAAGAGCTTGTTTTGATATCCTTTTCTATTTATATGTTAAGGTAGATTGGGGGATTATTTCCTCAAATTTATCTTTTCCCAGACATGGAATTTTTTGGAGTATAATCAGCCTATTTATTAATTTAAGAAAAACTCACATCCTTACAACATTTAGCATTTTTGATATAGCAATATACAATATATCTTTTATATTTCTTAATTTAGTTAAAGTTCTTGAAAAACTTTTGATTTGAAAATAATTTCAGTAGTTTTATATACATTTCTCTTTAGTTTTAGTTATTTTATCATATAACCAAACTATCATATAACTAGTTAATTTCTCAATGGAATTTATTTATTTAATTTCTTTAATAGAATGTTTTGGATATACAGCTCTGTTTTAAAAATATATATAATTTTTTGGTTGTGGATGAACTTTTATTTTTATTTATTTACATTTATGTGATGCTGAGAATCAAACCCAGTGCCTCATATATGCTAGGCAAGAACTCTACCACTGAGCCACAAACCCAGCCCAACATATACCTCTTGATTCCATCAAAGTGAGATCTCTTTAGAAATTTTTGATGAGTTTTATTTTGGGAAATGGGAGTAGAGGCCTGGCTTCCTAGCATTCTACTCATTTTTGTCTGTGAATTTTATACCTGTTCATTTTATTAAGCCATTTATTAATTCAGAAACTTCTTAATAGATTCCTAAGGGCTCATTATATGTGCATACATATACATAAATATATGATATATATTACAGTATGCAATATATTAGGCTTATTCATATTTTGTACATATGTGCATTTTTTATTTTCTATTTGATGTGTTTTTCCCCCAGAAATAAAGGATTGAATGTGTCCACTAATTGAGGGGCTGAATCAATCTGACACTGAACAGGTATAATTAAAATAGTGTGGTTAAGGTTTGCAGATTCTGGCTTTATGTTTCAAGAGGTGATAGAGTAATCACAATAGGTAATTTTCTGGACCTGATTATCCCAGCTCTTTAGAGATAAGATCAGTTGTGTGTGGATTATTGCGGCTCTCCTACTACAATTAAGCTTTTACCTTTTCTTTACTTTCAAACAGAAAGGTCTGGAAAACCAAGTAGTGCCTTCCGGGCATTATGGAAACCACAAAAATTGTGCCCTTGTGTTGAACTCTACCTCAGAGAAAGAACTGATGCTGAGCTAATGAGAGCGTGTCAAGGTATTACCAGCACAGGTCTCATCACTTCTAATTATGGTCTCCAGAATGCTATGAACCTTGCCAGGACTCTGATTTGGGTCATTTGAATGTGTTTCCATTCCAAAGTCTAGCTGCTAATTTTTTTTTTCTCTGTAGGATTTCTTGAACTATTATGACATAAAATTCATTTGCTTTACTTTTTTAGAAAATTGAAGTTCTTGAAAAACTTTTTTTTTTGAAAATAATTTCATTTTTTTAGAAAAATTCACATATTGCACAAAGAATTCCTTGATACCCTTTATCCACAATACTCAAATATTAACATTTTACACATTGCCCTTATCATTCTTTCTCTATGTGTTTTTGTATGTGTGTATATGCACGACCACACATACACATACACACACACACACACACACACACACACATTCTTTTTCTTAACCATTTGAGGATAGATTGCAGATGTATTACCTTTTCCTTCTAAATACTTCAATGTATATTTCCAAAAACAAGGACATTCTTTTACATAAAAATTGTATCATTATCAACATCAACAGACCTTATTAAAATTTTACCAATCATTCCACTATTGTTTTGTATAGCAAGTGAAAAGAAATATTATTGGGTCCAGGGTTCAATCAGAATCACAGTTGCATTTAATTATCATGTTTCCTTGGTTCTCCTTATTCTGTTCCTGAGCCTTTGTCTTTTTGTGACCATAGGGTTTGTGAAAGTGTATAGGTGAGCTATTTTGTGAAAACTTTCTCTTAATTCTATATCTGTAACTAATTACAAAGGCATGACCTTTAACTTATAATTAGCTCTGGTTAGCTTAATTTTTCCATGTCTAACCTGAAGACATTAACCTTTAACTTATGACCAATGACCTCACACATCAGGTCAGAAACAAGGGAAGGGAATTGTCATTCGCTGAGCCCCTGCAGACCCCCTTGTAAAGGCAGTTGATAAACATCCTATTTAATTAGCACATCCTCCTGCAACATATTATTATTTCCATCCCAAATGAGGAAAGGATGTTCAGTGATTATAACCTGTGTAAAGGCAGGCAATTGGCTCTACATAGATTGGGCTTCTGCATGATCTTCTAGCCTTCTGAGGATCACCTATTTCCACTTTTTTCCCACTGGACTATGTTCAGTTCCTGAGAAGGAAGGACTATAAGTTGTAATTCCTATGCCTAATTCAAAGCTTGGAACTTGAACTTTATTTCTTGAATGAAAGCATTTGAGCATACAATCTAAGAGGAGTACAAAATGCATCCTGTGCTCTCATGTGCATATGATCTATATCCCCTGCCTGAGACTGGAGCTGTCCCTGGGCCCCATGGAGGTGGGAATTGCAGCATCACCATGGCCCCAGGGGTCTTGTCTCTGCTGTGGGCATTGGCCTAGTGCCCTGACATTGTTGTTTGGATTTTGATATAAAAGACATTAATTTTTTTTCTTCCTTATAAATCAGAAAGAACTGAGGTAAAGCACATGAATTTCGAGGGACACTGAGAACATAGCAAACCTTTATCCACAGACTCATATGACTGGTGACCAAGTGATTCTAGTGACCACAAACTCCAAACATTTCTAACACTCTTGCCACCACTGCTGTGGTGGAAGCCACCCTCATCACTCACCTAGAGTGGTGTCACAGCCTCTTTACCTGTCACCTGCTTCTGCTGTTATTTCTCTGTAGCTCCTTCTGGAGAAAGGAGTCAGAGTGATCCTTTGAAAACCTGGGTGCTGTAATATTGCTCCCCTGCTCTGAATACTCCTTTTGATTCCAGACTCACTCAGAGTAACCCCCAACTTTGCACACTGGCCTGGGAGGCTTTGGGGTTCTGGCCCCTGCCGCTTTTCACTTCACCTCTACCCATCCCACCTTTCCTCCCTCCAGTCCAGTGCACTGACCACCTTACAGTGTGGCGCATCCTCCAAGCATGCTTCCACGTCCATTCCCTTTATTTGCAATTCCCTCAGACACAAGCAGCCTTCTGCAGAGAGCTGCCTGGCTCTTTCACACCTTCCTTCCTGCCTTTACCTAAAGGTCACCTTCTCAGGAAGACCTTTTCTGAGCACTCTACCTTAAACAACTCTTGTCTTGGCAATTGCAGCTCTTCTTTCCTTGTTTCATGTGTCTCCACAGCCTATAAACCCATCTGACATCATTTTATTTACTTGCTCATGTAATTATTTTCTGCCTCTTTACCTAGAATGCAATTTACATGAAGAGAAGGATTTTATTTTGTCTTAGATCACTTCCAGCGTGTGACTGGTGCTGCATAAATAACTAATGAAGAGCTGTATATTCAATGCCAGAGAAACTCCTGACTGGGCTGAACGTGAATGAACAATTAGTTCATGAGCACTTTACTTGAGGGCTAAATTACAGTATTTTTTAAAGAAAATTTTGACTACACTTACCTTTTGCTTTATGTACTTACTTTTCAACTTACATGCCACGAGTAGGATTTGGCCCCTGCTATAGAAAATGGTGTCCGTGTGGCTTCTTTCATATCAGAAATGACAGTAACCTGGTGACCTGATCAAGCACTGAGGTCAATGACCCAAAACATACTAAAAAATTGTACTGCATTCAAAGTCTTAATGTCAATAATTCTACTCAAATAATATGAGGTTTTCTTGCTTCCAAGTCAAAATCCAATTCAATCCAGTAGCACATGCAGAGAGAAACCAAAAGTGTGTTTCCAGAAAGCACTAAGTAATAACATAGGTCCTTGGAGGAAATTTTTGTTTTATTTTTGATAAGATTATGGAGGAGGGGCAATTGCATCATCAAAAATACCCTAAGATTTCCTAATATACTCTCTAAATATCATTCCTTTTTTTCTTCTCCTTCCTCCTCCTCTTTCTCCATCTCTTCTTCTGTCTCTTTTTCCATCTTCTCCTCCTCTTCCTTCAACTTTTCCTTCTTCTTTCCATACCCCTCCTTTTTTTTTTTTTAAAGAAAGGAGCCCTCTTATTCAGTAAACTGAGGATTATTAGTAGTACAAGTAACATTTCACATGTGTTATCTCTCCTTTTCCCATGAAAAAGTAAAAACAAATGAGAGGATGTAAATTCCTGATGTTTGGTGAGTTATCCCAAATGATATAATCACAGCTGATGAATCTGGAACACTAACCCTTGACTAAAGGATTGAAAGTAACAGCTCTTCTCACCCATGATGTTGCACTACCACCAAGGTGACCCTCAGGTGAATCATAAGCTCCAAATACTATTACCTTATTTTTCTTTTCACTTTTTAACTTAAACATCCCCAGAATTTGTTTTTTCTGGCTAACTTTCTATTCATGCCCACTGCTATATCTTCAAAATTAAAAAAAAAAAAAGAATCCCTAGTTTGTGTTAATTAATCCAAAACATTTCTATTAACTCTTGCCTGTTCTTACTATCCTTTCTCCTGCCAATGATTTGAAAATTCTGTTTGGACTGTTATTTCTGGAAACACTAATTTCTGGAATTTCTGGAGATTTCTGGAAACAAATGGTTGTTTCTTTGTTTTCAAAACGGGAAATTTTTAAATTTTCCTAATAAATTTTCTGTTAGTGGATTTATTGCCTACCTAGCTAGTCTGTAGAAGACAGTTTCTAGCAATTTTATATCACTTTTACTTTTAGAGGGGATGTTTCCACATAGGTCAAGTTGAACATCCTGTTAAGTAGAAGGTGTGGGTCAATGGTTCTCAAACTTGAGAGGGCCTTGGAATCTCCTGGAGGTGCTGGTAATGCACAGGCTGGAGGCCAGCCTCAGAGTTTCTGACCAGTGTAAGGAGAGGCCTGAGACAGCATGTCTAACAAGTTCTCAGGTGACACAATGCTGCTGATTTGGGACCACTGTTTGTAAATTTCTCTGGTTTGTTTTAGACCCTTTTTCTTATCTTCTTTTTATTTATTTATTTTTAGTTTTCCAGTTTTATTAGCATTGACAAGTAGGAGTTGTATATATTTAAGGTGAACAACCTGATGTTTTGATATTTGTATACATTGTGCAATGACCTTTCCCTCTTTCTAAAGTTCCTGTGTCACTCCAATCTTCTTTCTTTTCTGCTTCTCCATGCTCTCAACCTACCTTTTCCTTTCCCTCTTCCACTTCCCCAGGCTTCTTTCTACCATGTATCTCCATGACATTTCTAATACAGATCAGTTCAGCCTTTATCTGCTTTTAGTTCAGCAAGAAACCTAGTTCCACAACAGACCCTGGGAAGTGTGAATTCAGTCCGCCTTTCCTTTTCAAGCCTACTAAGCAACCTCCACTGTAACTTGTATCTGTGTACAAGATGTGAATTGTCATCCCCTGCTGTCTCCACTCTTAACCTGCTTAATATCCCAGGTCTTGCCCCATTGGCATTTAGAATAAACTCCTGAAGAGTACAGAGGGCAAATATTAGAGATATCCATTTCCCAGGATTAAGCATGCAACAGGATATGCCTCTGCCACACCCATCTAATTGTGGTTTATTTGTTTAATATTAAAATGATCTCAGATCTGCATAAGCCATATGTTTTTCCTCCAGATTTCCTGAGCCCTGCTGCATTAAGCATCTGTAAAGCTATTTCACTTTATGTCATTAAGGATGGGAATGTGCTAATGTAAATACCAGTTGGAAAGCTTGAGTAGTTTTTCACATTTTTCAATCATACTGTTTGCTGTATTATTATTCTGGATTAGTCTACTTTAGGTACAATTTCACAGTATGATCAAAGTCTTACTCCAATATTTAGATCCTAAATGACAAATTTAATGGCCTTAGTTAACACCCCAAAGATGTAGGCTTAATTTTATGGTTCACCTACTCTTGCTGTTTACTTTTCCGAGCTGTAGCCAAGCTGAAGAAGCTGTAAGACAGCAGAGTATGATTATCTATGAAAGAAAATGCTTCCTTCCTTAGTAAAATGAAAACCTAGCTTCTCCTTTCAAGTTGGCTCCTGAAAGAAGGGACTCTCCACACAGGGAGAGAGGAAAGGGACATCACAGGGCTCCCATTCTTCTCTAAGGTAATGCCTGAGTCAAACTGGCTTCCACATCAAGCTCCTGTCCTGGGATATTCCAGCTCGAATGAGGAGCTGTGACTCTTCTCTCCATAGCCCATGTCTGGTGTAAGAGCAGAATATTTAATTCATTAATTACCAACTTGAACTTTCCTGAGTAGGTGGTACAAGGAGAGTCTAAAATGTCTCCTTTGATTTATATTCCCACCTACCCAGTCATCCTTCCCAGAGGCGACCAGAGTAACTGATTTCTTTCAGATCCTTCCTGGGACATTCTTTACTTAGACAGCATATGATCCCAATTCTTCCTGTACATGAACATGTGGCACGCTGTGCCTGCTGCACGTGGTTTTCCCCTTATTCTGACTTGCAAATCTGCCAGTGCACAGAGGTCCTCATTCTCTTCTGAAGGCAGTACAATGACCAGTCACATGGCTGGCTGCACCATAGTTACTTAGGAACTTTGTATTGTTTGTAATCTTTTCCTTCCTTCCTTCCTTCCTTCCTTCCTTCCTTCCTTCCTTCCTTCCTTTCTTTCTTTCTTTCTTTCTTTCTTTCTTTCTTTCACTGGGGATTGAACCCAGAGGTGCTTAACCACTGAGCCATATCCCCAGCCTTTTTCATTTTGAGTCAGTGTCTTACTCAGTTGCTGAGGGCCTCCCTAAGCTAAGGCTGACTTTGGACTTGTGATCTTCCTGTCTCAGCCTACCGAGTTTCTGAGATTACAGGCCTGTGCCACTACATATGGCTCTAATCTTGTCTTGAGAAGGTACTTTGATGAAAACAATGGGATATACCTATTCATAGGTAAGTATATCTGTAGGACACCTTTCTAAATATCTGAGTCCAGGATAGATGCATCTTTAATTAATATGTAGTATCAAATTTATACTAATATTCCAATTTACCCACAAGCAATGAATATATTGAGATAAGAGCTTATGAAAGACTCTGGAATACTGTAAAGTATATGTGAGCAACCCCAGGTTAGAAACTGTGGCTTATGAGGTGTGACATCCTCTGTTTTGGTTTGTCATAAAATGAGTGTTTTTCCCCTAGCTCTCAATTGCTTTTACAAAGCAGATCTCAATGAGGCAGGGTAGTTATTTGTTCCTTCCTCTCCTGCCTCATACCCTTCCACCTCTGTAAGCCAGAGGTAACATAAAGATGCCTTAGGTAATAGAATTCAAGGGATATAAAGCTACCAAGAGTCTTTTAAAATAGAATTTTTCCCATCTCCATCATATCCCCAGTGACAACGTCTGGCCCGAACAGAACTGATGCCAGAGGCTGAGCACAAGAAGTGAGAGGTAGTAAATGATTAAGAAGACCCCACACCACGGGAAGATAAAAAAGAGAGGAAGGATAAGGTTGAGAGACAAGGCTACCGCAGAGGGGGTGGTCTGGTGCCTCATTTCTTCTCCTTGTTGATATACATTGTTTTTTTGGATGTGTAGAAGGATTCAGATTAAGACAATCACTTTTATTCTATGAGAACTTCAAGTTTGAGGACTGTTTCTTTGCTCCCCATCCTCTAATTTTCTCAAATATAGGTGAATCTCAATATAACAAAAAAATCATTGAAATAAAAAAAGATACTAAATAAAACTATTTAATAAAAGATTTTTGTGGCAGAGTTTGTTGTGTGTTCATCATATTTTATTACTTTTCTTTTTGGGCCAGTGCTAGATTCTATTGTTCTGCTTTCCTTGCTGGCTGGTGGCAGCATGTGACTATCCTCTGGCCAGAGGAAGGTGGGCAAAGGGACGTGCACCCTTTCCAGAAATGGCCCCAACAAAGTGCCTGTGCAGTCACTACTGTTTCTCTTTCTGCTTTCACACACACGGGGAAGCAAATGACTTGGAAGAATCTAGGTGATGGCAAAGCCAAACATGGAATGACTTTGGGTCCTTGAATTCTGCTTGGAGGAGAGCTCAGGAAAGCTGTTTTATGCCTTTGTTAACTGGATGTTACTTCTTTCCTTGCATTGGCTTCTGCGGGGTTGCTGTATCACCCAGGTATTTATTCATCTCTGAATAGGAAAACATGAAGGCAAGTGCAGGATTCAACTTCATTAGATAGGCTTTCCCAAATTAAAAAAAAAATCCTGTCTTTTGGTAACGGATGGGGTCAGAAAATTATTTTAGAAATCTCTTGAAATAAAAGCAAAGTTTACTATTAATGCTGGGGTATGCTGTTGAGCACATTAAACTCTATTCTGATGGCCCCTTAGCCCTTGTCACTGAGGGCCACAGTGAAGTGAATGAATAGCTGATTGACCCATGGCATGGGTGGGAAAAGGTAAAAAGGGAGGGTTGAAAGGGCTGAGTTGGGTGAGAAGACAAAGATTTGTAGGGACATATCAGTATGTCTGGGCCTGTTATCTGCTTTATATGCATTTCCTCACTTAGCAATCAAAAGGGACAGGGGCCTATCTCCTTTTATAAGGGAATTCCAGATCTGAGAAATTTCACTGACTCAAGACACAAGGAATGAATGAGTGGTAGAAATCAGGACTAAAATAATGTGGAGAGGGAGATCCTAAGGACTGCAGAAAGCTTAGAGGTGGGAGAAAGGAAAGGTAGAGTAAGAGAAAAGAAAGGGAGAGGGGACAGAGTGGGGCATGGGATGGATGTCACTCTGAATGGCATCTCTCTCTAGCTACCAACCCCTCTTTCCTCTGAAGATGTTTGTTCTGTAACCATGTCTGCAACCAAGAAAATTGCATTAGCCAGTTTTTATTCCCCAGGACTCTGTTCCTGAAAGACTTGTCTAATTAAAGAGCTCTAAAAGAATTGCATTAACTGGAGATATCCAGTCTTATTTTTCATCATCAACATGACAACGACAGAATCCAGCACTATTAGGGCTAATATTTCTGCCTTTGTAAATCCTCATTAAGGCCCTTTAACATAACCATTGAAGGAGACATCAGCTTTTGGGAAAGACACTTTTTGAAAGCAAACTTGATGAAGTCACTTCTACAAAACTAAAAGCACAAAATGTCTTTTGTGATTCAATTTCTAGTTCCAACATATTGACTAATGTCAGATTATGATGTGGCAGAGTGAGCTGAACAAGCACGTACTTTGTTCTGGGATGGTGTTGGTGTGTTCTCAATAGCCTAAGATGACAAAGCAGGGAGGAAGGAAATTAAATTTAATCGCTGCTTAAGTAAGGCACCCTGTTTTGTGCCAACTGTGCTTCTTAAAGACACATACAATTATTAGTATTTGCTGGTACTTATTGCCCAAATAGGTGGCATTGAAAGCAGTTCATGCCCTGCAGTGGTTTCCTAATGAATAAAACCTCAACCTCTTGCCCTGGCATTGAAGGATCCTCAACCACAGAGAGCTTCTTACAGTTTCCGGAATGTGTCTAGCCTTTGCACTTGCTCTTCTCTCAGAGCAAATGTTTCCCAGTGTTCTTTACATTGCTGATCCCTCTTTTTTCAGGTCTCAACTCAGGGATCATTTCTTTTTTTATTATTTTTTATTTTTACATATGGCATTTTGATTCATTGTACACAAATGGGGTACATCTTTTCATTTCTATGGTTGTGCATGATGTAGATTCATACCATTCATATAATCATACATTTACATAGGGTAATGATGTCTGTCTCATTCTACCATCTTCTGTACCCCACCTCCCTCTCATTTTCCTCTACATAATCTAATGTTCCTCCATTCTTCTCTCATTCCCACCCCAACCCCTATTATAGATCATCATCCACTTATCAGGGAAAACATTTGCCCTTTGGTTTTTTTGGGATTGGTTTAATTCACTTAGCATGATATTCTTCAATTCCATCCATTTATCTGCAAATGTCATTGTATTATTCTTCTTTATAGCTGAATAATCTTTCATTGTGTACATATACCACAGTTTCTTTATCCATTTACCTGTTGAAGGGCATCTAGGTTGGTTCCATAATTTAGCTATTGTGAATTGAGCTGCTATAAACATTGATGTGGCTGCGTTACTGTAGTATGAAAATTTTAAGTCCTTTCGGTATAAACCAAGGAGTAGGTCAAAAGGTGGGTCCATTCCAAGTTTTCTGAGGATTCTCTACCCTGTTTTCCAGAGTGGTTGCACCAATTTGCAACTCCACCAGTAATGTGAAAGTGTGTCTTTTCCCCCACATACACACCAGCATCTGTTATTGTTTGTGTTCTTGATAATAGCCATCCTAATTGGAGTAAGATGAAATCTTAGACTTGTTTTAATTTGCATTTCTCTAATTACTAGAGATGTTGAACATGTTTAGGGATCAATTTTTAGAGAGGCATTATGTAGCCACTCTGTTGAAGGTAGGGTCCCATTGTCCCACATCCACTCATTCTCTACCACATCATTCCATTCGTTTTTCAGGGCACTTAATCAAAATAGTAATTAATTTTAATGTGTTTATTGGTTTGCTCCAGTTTTGCTTTTTTTGTATTACCCATTTACAGTCTATCATATCATTTTTAAACTTTTTTATGGTACTTATTATCATCAAAATTTGTTTATATTGTATTTACTTATTTAAAATAAGGAAGGTATCACTTATTATCATGCTGTCTTTGAGCAGGTGCCAGGATAATCTCTATGTATTGTTTCAATTTTTGTGGTATGTGCTGCTTAAGTAAGCATAGGAATTTATTTTTAATTTATTGGTTTGCTTCAAGTTACAGTGAGGAAAAAAAAGATCTAGCTGGTTCTTCAATGCATACCATTTTGTTTTTTTTTGTTTTTTTTGGTGCTGGGGATTGAACCCAGGGCCTTGTGCTTTTGAGACAGGCACTCTACCAGCTGAGCTACCTCCCCAGCCCTTCAATGCATGCCATTTCAAGCCCAGATAGTCACCGTGTGAGTTTTTTGATTGGATGAGTTGTATTTATCTGGTTAAAGATAAATCCCAGAGTCTGGTGCAGGGTCTGGTACACTATAGAGGTTTAATAATTACTTGTTGGAAGGTTGAATAAATAGAAGTGCAGATAAAATCAATGCTCATTGTGAACTTGGAGGATCTTAGAGGAAGATACAGGTACAGAAGACTAAAATTAGGGTTATCAGCATGAACATTTTCAAATAGTAGAAGAAAGATTGCACTTATTGTAAACCAGTGAATTTAGTGTTAATTCCAGAACAGATGTTAAGATATAATTTGTATCATACTAAAACCAGTGATGGTCTTAGAAGCCAATATGAATCATCAAAGAATACCTCAGACTGAGAAAAACGACAGGAGGGTCAGTCCTGGATAGACAATCCCAGGGCAGCTGACTGCAGTGAGCAGAGGCAAGTCACTAGGCAGGTTTGCAGAACATTTAAGCCCTCTTCAGGGTTGCTATGCAATTCTTGGGGAAGAGCCTGGGTTTCTTGTAGTCATAAAACCTTGAGACTTTTGTTTAGGAAATAGAGTGGTAATCCACTGAAATCTGAAGAGTGCAGGGACATTCAAGATGCATATTCTGTCCAAGTTTACTATAATATATACATACTACAGGTTAGGTGTCCCTTATCCAACATACTTGGGACCAGAAGTGTTTCAAGTTTCAGAATATTTGTATTACCGCATGAGGATCTTGGGGATGGGACCAATGATTAAATACAAAATTCTTTTATGTTTCATATTTACCTTATATATAGGCTGGAGGTAATTTTATGCAACATCTTTAGCAATTTTGACATGAAGCAGGTTCACAGTTTGGAATTTTCGACTTGGGGCATCATGTCAACTTTCAAAGAAAGTTGGGATTTTGGAGCATTTGGATTTCAGATATTTGGATTGCTCAACCTGTGGAATGAGGAAAAACATTAAAGCAATAGTCATCTTCTACTTCAATGTACATTTTTATTCATAGTTGAAAAGAATAGTCTATTACTTCTAACTTATTGTAAATTTACTCAGAATCAAAGGGTTCAAAGAGACATAAAATGTATGTATTTTCTATTAAATAATTTCTGCTCACTTTAGAATATGAGTATAATATACAGGAATTATATGCACAAAGAATGTAAAAAGTAATTGTGGAAACAAGTCTCATTACCAGCTTGTATAAGAAAAAAGACATTCATTTTTTTCACAAGCTACCAACATCATATAGGATAGTTCTGACAAGATTCAATCTTCAATTAATTCATCTGGTAGCTCAAGAATCTATAGAAAAAAATTAATATACAGTGAAGTCACTACACAGTGTTGTGGGACAGTAAAAATTCATATCAGTACAAAATATCATTCAAGAGTTTTACATGGAGTTCCAGTGTCAAGTTGGAGAAACGTTTTGGTTGGCAAGCAATCTAAGCATTATTGAAGATTGAAAGATATTTTAAAAATGATTTCTGCTGGTAAAAATGTCAAAAGTTTAAAAACATGTAGAAATAGACAGAAGTTGTTATGTCCTGGTCTTTTCATCATCTTACCAGCAGATCCTTGCCTTTGAAACATAATGAAATGCTGTAGGTACTTCCAGTATTTTCCATAAGATGGCAGAGTTGGAATTACAAACATGAGAACAAACTCACTTTAATTCTGTTGGTCACACGGCAAGAAAAAGAGTCTTAGAATCATTCTTACTGTTTAAATATTGCTATCTTGTATTCAATAATAATAAGTTTAAAAGAAGCAATAATAAAGTAACAATTATGTGTTAGTTCAAGATTATGGCATAGTTCCATGGGAATTCCCCTTTTGAGCACTGATTTTGCTTCTTTAACTGTCAATTGCCTGTACTGAGTTTTATTTAAACACTAACCAACCAAATTGCCCTATGGCACTACTTTCAGATCACCGCAGATATGACAGGAAAATGTTGGTATCACTGAAGCAAGCAGTGGTCACAACTGTTTTTGATTGTTAGGAGCTGCAGACTGGCTATCTTTAATGCAAATTCAGAGGTTCTTCAGTCTTGCTTTGATTTATTTTGACACAGGTTACTGATGCTGAAATCTGTTTCTCAGGTCCTGAATGACAGGACCTATTTTGTCCATTTGCTCTTTTGCAGAGAATCACAAAAATGCATGCAGCACCCATCTGCCCAGAACAGGGTGGTCTGGGGCTGAGAGAAACTTTAGAATCAGAATGAATAGGTGTTGGTTGCAGAGACTAAACTCAAAGAAAGTGATGCACAGATTGATTAAAAGCTACTTGGATTTTTGTTGGAAACATCTCAAGGAAAAGCTGTCCCTGTGATTGTTTTTATTACTTTCCTAGCTTCTTGCACAAAGCAGATGCTCAGGAAGTATTTGTTGAATGTGTAGGGATGCAACTAAGAAATGTTGCAAAGGACTTTCCTCCCTTCTCAGCTTGTAGGAGCTCAGAATCTGGAATAAGGAAAGTTGTGGGGCCCAGCTTGCTTAGTGCGCAAGGACCTGGAGCCCTTCACCACTGGACTGCGAACACCCTATGGGAGTCTTTTATTATTTTGCTTTGTATCTCTAGTGTCTGTTCAGTGCCTCATATACAGGAGGTGCTCTAGAGGGATGTTTTGAAAGAAAGAGGTGACCAACATAACTTACCATCAGTGGATACTGTCAAGTGTGTAGGTCGGAGTTCATTGAATCCTGTCTTAGCCATGTGGCTGGTATGGTAGCTACTTCACTGAAGCCTCCAGATCACTAGTATCTCCTGAGTATTGTCAGTTTTGCACACCACAGGGCAAATCAGACATCCATAAATGAATAGGAAACATATTCCAGTTTGATGTACGCTGCTATTATCCACTGAGAATACCCAATGCTGACAGGATCAAGTCTGTGTTGGTGAATGGAGGCAAGATCTTGTGGAACCCAGGAAGAAAGCATGCCACACTCATATTTTCTGTAAACCTTTTCCTTTTCTGTGAAATTTTGTTAGACTCTGAGATCTTTCAAATGAAAAAAAAATCAGGGCATTGTATCAGAAGAGACAATTTGGTAACTGCCAGGTGGAAAAATTATCAAAGGGGAAAATTCCAGGGAACTAGTTATCAGGGCTTACAATTTTGAAAATCTACCACCCCTCCCCTCTGAGACAGTTCTTACTGTACTGTGACTCCTATTCTATACATGCATAGACTATATCTGGGTTGTTACTGGTCTTTGCTCTTTGAAATACCTAAGCACCTTTTCTTTACCATTTTGGGAGAAATCTTCCAAAACAAAGTTGACATCAACCTAACTACGTAAGAAGACTAGAATGACCATAAGGTCACCACATATCACTGGACAGATTATTCAGGAAGCAGTAATGGTATGTTTGAAAGCTTTCCATTTACACTGTAGATGTTGAGAGATGTATGGTCTCCTGAAGAAAATGTCCAGCTGATGAAAGTAAAACATCTTATTTGCATAAGAGTTAAGGCAGGAAAAAGTTTCTTCAAAAAGTAGTGTTTGCTCCTAATTCACACAAATAAAATTTTCAATGAATAATTTGAATTCATCATAATATGTTTTGTAAAAAGATATAGCACTACCTTTAGGCTGTGTTAAGTATATTCATTTTTACCTTAAATATTCTCATAAAACTGTGATCTAAATCCTTAAATCAGCTTTTCCCTTCTGTTCTTTTAGAGATGGTATGCTTAATTACTATCAGTATTTTTGCCCATTTTACATTGTATCTCCCTTTCCTGTTTTCTGCTTCTAATCTGTATTGGACTGAAAACTATTTTATTAAGAGACACTAGGACTGTGTATCAATTAAGAGTGAGTAGGAGTTAAATAATAGCTGGGAGAACTTTCCTATGAATAAAACTCAGGAGTTTCAGGGTATGAATTTCATAAAACCTATTGGGATAGTCAGACAACCTTTTTGTTAGATTTTTGTTTCTTGTTTTGTTGTGGATGGAAGAGTTTGCCAGGAAGCAGAGTTCTTGTCACATATGGGGAGTCTCAGAAAACTTGGAAAGGTAAACACAATGGAGAAGACCATTTTTTGGATATTATTATTATTATTTTTACTTTCAGTGGCAGAAATTCATTACTGTTTGGAGAGCAGACGTTCTCAGTGGGAGTTCTCACCTACAAGTTAACAACCACAGGATGAGAAACAGTTTTGCTATTCTAATGTATCAGGCATTTTGCTTTAGGAACTATGTGGATATTAATTCTCTTCGCTTCAGATGTTCCCCCTAAGGATTTAAAAGTATTTTGAAGTGTTAACACCCACATTTCCTTTGAGTTATACTGGATGAAAAATGGAATGTCTATGTTTTTAGAAGAAAATGAGACATTTTTTATTACAATTATCACTGATGCTAATAATACCCTAGCCTTCTAGCAGCATCTGTCACATGGTGTCTTAGATTTTCGGGGAAACTTTAATGAAAACTTTTCATTTTCTTAAAGGTTGTAATTATTATGCAGCACCACATTTGTGGGTAGGGAAATGTGAGACTCAGGCAGAATAAAATCAAGGAAGGTTGATGGCCATGGGCCCTGAAACAAATGGGAAAAGAATAAAACAGGAGCAGATTTTGTCTTCTTAATCCCACCCTGAAACCACTGCCCAAACCTCCTTTTTGACAAAGATTAATGGAACCAATGTGACTTACGCCCAGACATGTCAGGCCTAGGAGCACAAAGACATCTTCATGCAGGGCCAAGTGATTTCGATTTCAGGGAGAACTTTAAATAATTTGAGTTCTGTAATCAATGGCCTTTCTTTGTGATGTTAGAAAGTCCAACACTAATCAACTGATTTTTAAAAATCCACTACTAAACAAGTGGTTTGAAAGCAATAAAAGGAATTAATGAGCTTTTGCTTGTCCTATAGAAACAAGTACATGACAGAATTGCCCCCAAATTCCATTCTCTGAAGATGTTTAACGTGTTGCTTCACACATTATATCTTGCCTAAAAATGTAATGTTCAGAGAACTTCTTTTTTTATTTGAAACATGGCAAAATGAAAACTTATGGAAGAACCTAAATAGATATTTATACATAGTGACTGAATAAATGGATTAAATAATGACAGTTTATAATAATAAAAACCCTGGACAATACAAATAAAAAATCTACACAAAACTGCGTGTGGGGCACACAACCATAATCCCAGCAATTTGGGAGGCTGAGGCAAGAGAATTGCAAGGTCGAGGCCAGCCTCGGAAATTTAGCAAGACCCTGTCTTAAAATAAAAGAACTGGGGATGTAGCTCAATGGTAAAGTGCCCCTGGTTTAATCCCCAATAATAATAATAACAAATAAATTCTACACACTATAGTGCAAGTGTTGATGAAGGAACCAGAAAACCAATTAGCACTCACACATATAATAATATCCATTTGTATCATTATTACCTTAATTCAGTAGTAATAATTGCTATTGTGAGGTTCAGAGTTTCAAATAAGGTAGGTGATCCTAGTAAAGTATTTCATAAAACTTTATCCAAAGACTTGCTGTTTTAGGTTTAAAATAGATTTAAGAAACCAGAAGGGGGAAAAAAAAAAAAAACAATCCTTTTTAAAAGAGACTTAGACGAAATGAAACTTTGAGACAGTTAAAAAGTGTCTGAAAGCAAATATTTGCAAAATCACTTCCTCAAAACAGAAAACTTTAGAAGGGTCTTACATTCAGCAGTTAAAAGTAAACTTTTTTCATTTTCACTGGCGAAAGTCATCAGGAGGCTTGTCTGGGGCATGTGAATTATGTTTAAACACAAAAGTGTAAGGTAGGGAAAGAAGCAACAGCCAGGAACTAGCTGTTCTGTTTTTTGGAAAGCAAAGAGCAATGATCTGAAGTCTCAGATTTCTCATTTGCCCCAAGAAAATACAAGCAAAAATGAAAATAAGCAAAGACAACAAGCCAACGGAAAGGCCACTTTCTGAAACTTAGATCCAAGCAGAGGAAAGGTGAAGAGCCAAGGAGCCCACAGCAGGTGACTTCTTGTAGCCTGCATATGTGGGGCCAGAGGAGCCTCTACAAACAGCAAAGGCATCAAATTGCAGTCAACAGCAAGGGTATGGTGTACTAGAGACATCTGATGGCCACCAAGGTACCTGGAAGAAGGCTGTGTTTAGAACTTGCATAGCAGACCGGATAGGTCATGGTACAGATCAACTGCAACTACCAGCCTCAGTCTCCTTATCTGTGAAACTGGGCAAAGGAATCACTGAGGTCCTTTTCAATGCAAGCATTTTATCTCATAGAGAAATTGCACATTGTTCTAGACATGTTATTTCTTTTTAACTTTCACTTCCTAAAATAATCACATACTATTTGTTGTTTAAGGAAATGGATCACATGGCACATTCTAACAATGTGATTGTGTAGAAAAGGGTACACTCAGGTGGTGAAGTTTGTGTGAAGGTGTGTGCACAACAGGAAGAAATCACCCAATCTTGTTAAAAGCATCGATTAGTCACGGCCGTGATTAGAGGCGCTGAGTATTAGGAGAATAGAACTAACACTTTCAGTGACTAAAATCACTTCTTGAGATATTGTTGAATAAGTAGAAGCTTCAAAAGAGAAGATCCTGACAAAATAAAATAGTTTAACTGTTATGGTCATGGAAGAATTAATTTATTTTATGTATACTTACTCTTCTTACTAAGAAATGAAGCCCCTAAATTTTTGATGGCACGAGGTCATCAAGAATAAAGACTATAACTCCCAGTTTTCCCAGTTTTGACAAGAATAAAGACTGTAATTCCCAGTCTTTTTTTTTTTTTTTTTTTTTTTTCTGCAACAAGTTTGGAGTGCACCAAATTTTGGCCAATGCAATATAAGCAGTGGTAGTATGGCAAATTCTGAGAAATGCCTTTAGAGGAAAGAAGCATTCTTCCTTTTTCCTTTTTTATCCTCTGTGGCTGGAATACAAAAGCAATGGCTGGAATTTCAACAGTCATTTTGAATCATGATCTGGAGAATGGTAGCCCCTAAGGATGAAGCAAAAAGAAGGATCCTAGGCCAACATCTCTAGGAAACCCACATCTAGGGCTTTGCTGACTTTTTCTAGAATTTTGAAATATGAAGAGAAATAGACATCTTATTTAAGCAATTATATTTTTTTCTTACTGGTAAGTAAAGTTAATCCTCACTAACACAGACTGACAAGGTTGGTTGTCTGCCAAAGCAAATTCTATGAGAACTAGATAGATTATAGGTTTCCCTAAGCTGTTTCTTAACAACTCCAAAGAGGACAATAAAAGCACGCCTTAAATGGAGAATGATTCACGTTAATCAAAGGAACAAGAAAAAAAATAAAAAAGACTGTGAGTTAAGGATTGACACTGTCCAAATCCAAATGAGGAAGACTGTGGGTATTGAATTCTTCCTACATCCTCTCTACTCCTTTTCCTTCTCTTTCTTTTCTGTCACATTCCTTCCTCTCCTCCCTAGCTTCCTATTTTTCAAAATTATTTTTACTTAACTTGGATCTCAAGTTCAAGCCAAAGCATATTTTGGATTATTTGAATATTTTATTTTAAGTGATTCACATTTAATATAATTCTTGCCCTTTTAATGAATGCAAGTTCAATAAAGACTATTAATTTTTCACCTGATACCAAACTTCCTACAAATACCAATATTTAAGGAGTTTGATCCACTTTCTGGAAATGGCTTTTTCAGACAGAAAAGAGAGAGGCCAACCACAGAATTTGGAATTTTTTGATAATTCCTCTTTTTTGAGAGACCTTAAGTAAGAAATACATTCTTCTAATACTTAAAATATGTTCTTAAGTTGTGAGCCTATTTATTGCAAATTTTTAACCATGGCTTCAACAGAACTTCTATCAAAAAACAAAACAAAACAAAGTTGCAGACCATTCTTAAATTGAGAGGATATGTGTATATGTGTGGTGTGTGTGTGTGTGTGTGCGTGTGTGTGTGTGTGTTTAAAACCCAGACATTTAAGGTTGCTACATCTTAGAAGACCAATTATTTGTATTTTTTTCCTACTTAATTCAGCTACCCCTGGAAGGAAAGCAGATACTACCTTGGGCTAAAATGTCAAGTTAGAATATTTGAATTTTAATCAACTCTAACATTTCTCTTAGTTACATATTAAAGTAACTCAGAAAGATGTGACTGCTTCAGAAAAAAATCAGCCAGGATATTCTCAGTCCATAGTGAGTCCACAGTTTTAGACACTATGATTTTTTAAAATTTGGTCTAATATAAAGTTCTGTTTATTCTTGGTAAGTTCCCTTTCTAATTTGCAAAGATTGAAAGGAGCGATTTTGCTTTTTGTTTTCCTCTTGATTTAGCAGTCATGATGGTTTTCCTCAGCTCTGCAATGTACATTTTAGCTGGTTCTAATGAAGACAAATTCCACTCAATCGGGAGTGTCCCATTCATTAAGTGAGACAGATGACCGCCTTGCCATGTTTTGTTATATTCAGCCACTTGAAGATGGCTGCCTCCCTTATTTAGGTCCATAGGAATAGAAGGGCTTAATTTTTTTTTTAAAGAAAAAATGAAAACAGTCAATATTTTGCTAAAACAAGATGTCACATTATCTTCAAAACAAATGAGCCAACTACTTGCCAGATTTGGAGAGATACAGACATATGTGTCAGGGACACATTCTCTCACTTTGTATGGCAGGTGGAAGGAAGGCTAACATTCATGGGGACATACTTGCTTAAAGATTTTCTTAAGAGACACGTGCAATTTCTCTGATGTGGACTGTTCCATGATCAAGATATTTTCTGTCCCCTGGGAATTCTGTAACCCTCTCTACAACTCTCTTGCTTATCTTTTGCGGGCTTTGAAATATGACTAGAAGCTCCATTAAATAAAAGGTAAACTGAAAGCATCCCAGTTTCTTGTGGTGTCACACAATGCTGGCAGGAAACTCTTCAGGAAGCATCAGTCATTCATACAAGATAGAAGGCACAACCTGGGGAAGGTTGGTCAAGGTTTACAAGGCTCACTCACTACCAAGGCGACTCAGAGAGGAAGAAACATGGCTGAACATTTCCCTTTGATGTTCTGCCCAGCACTAGGGGCTCAAGGTGGTGGATGTCCATTTCCTGCTTTACCAGGGCTGCCTCTGTGGAGAATTCTTGAGCCTGGAGATGTGTCCTCTCTTAAGATGGTAGGTAGGATTCTGCTAAAAGAGTAGAGACTAAGGGATGCTTTCATTTTCCCTTACTCTGACCAGATACACAATTAACATATGGAAAAGCCAAGATCTGTCCAGAACAAATGTCTGTGAACAAGTCATTGTTGAAAACCCTACTGGATAGGCACACAGTGTAGAGTGGAGTCTCTAAGAAAGGAGGCCAAAGTAAGAACTGAAATGCCAGTTCCCAAGGAACAGCCGTCACAGTAGTACCATGTCAGAATTATCCAGATTCATGGGTGAAAGCTGAGTGCTACTGCCCAAGTCCATGATTCTCTATCCCTTTGTAAGCAGAGCCTCTAAAGAGTGGGAGATGAAAGATCATGCTAATTTTTGAGAATCTGATAATAATTCTTGTGGATTACTAAATCCTTTCTGGGGATGGGGATCGAAATAGTTATACCTTCAAGTGAAGAAAAGTTCTCATATATGCACATTAAGTGGTTGCCTACATTTAATATTCCTAGAAAATCACTAACATGAGGATTTCCTTCTTAAATCTGTTATCAGCAATTAGCCAAGGTTTAGAACTCTGTGGTGCATTGTAGAAGAATGTGAATTCATGTGAAGAGAAAAGAAAAACAAAACTTAATATGGGACTATTTTATGAAATACTAACTATGTTTTTATTTGGGTGTGTAGTGAGAGTGTAAGGAAATGACAGCTTCAAGTATTTAAGTATTCATTTTATCCTATTTTACTAATTTTCTATACTTTTGACATTTTATTAGCTTTTTCAATAAGATTATTTATTACTTTTGGAATTTCAATATAAAATTTATTTTTTTCAATTAAAAATACCATTTAAAATCTGCATTATTTCATACTGCTTAAATGTGGGCAGATTCTTTCATGACTTTGTAGGAAACAGAAGAGTTGGTTGTTTCTGTGGACTTTTTCTAAACTTGAGTCCAGACCTGGCCCAACTTACTGCTTTAACATTACGATAACAACTGCCTCTTTTAATTGTGAGGTGTCTCATAGTTTATGGAATATATTTTATATTTTCAGTCAAATCCACATCCTTGAAAGGTAAGTATTATACTTCCACTTCTTAAATGAGAGAAGCTGAGAGAAGCTGAGATGTGAGATGTCAAAGGTTGCCCAAGGCCACAACGATGTACTGGGACCCAAACCCCAAATTTTGGCCTTCATATTCTTTTTTTTTTTTTTTAACCACAGTTCTTTCCCCTCTGCACAAATGCAAGGCTCTGGACAAGTCTACCAAAGACCCTAAGCCTTGGTGTCTTCAACTGCAGAATGGTGGCTTGGATTTCACCATTTCCAAGGTCCTCTTTTTTATTTTGAATCTGGGTTTATACACTAGGAATGAAAAATGATGAGAGACGAGGAGGGTCAGCTAAGCAAAGGGGCACAATTCTCAGACATGAGAGTAAAATAAACCTCTAGGAAGCCCACTGTGGTTGTCATGGACTTGGAGGAACCTGGGTGATGTTTGTTGCATTAAGTCCTGACTTTTAATAGAGTCACATGAAATCTACGGACAGAAGAAATAGAAGGAAGAAAAGAAAGACTTAACATGCGTTCCAAAATTTGCGATGATTTTAGGTGGTTTGTAGACCAGTCTTAGTCATGCTTGGACCAAATTAACAATCTCTGTACTTAACAGTGTGTAAATGCACAACTTTGTGACTTATAGGAAACTTGGTTTTTGTTGCCATTCAAAGTGAGTGAAACTTACTTTCATGTAGAAAATAGTGATTCAGAGATAGGGAGAAAAGGAATATAAAGAGTATATACATTACAATTAACAAAATTAACCAATGATGAAAATGAGCACAGTGGTGGTCTGTTTGGGAATGTGGTCATTGATTGAAAAGAGGGCACAAGGGAATTTTCTACAGTGATGGAAATGCTCTGGTTTTGACTGAGGCATTGGTTACACGGGTGTGCACATTTTCCAAAACTAATCAAGTTGTACCTTTAATATCAGTGCATTTTACCACATGTAAGTTTTATACCAATTTAAAGTAAAAACAGTCCTTTTTTTCCCACAGAAGATTGCAAAACATTTCCCATACCATTTTCTTGGCTATTGGGATGGGGTAGGAGAAATAAAAGCTCATGTAGCTCGAACATAAATATTTTCTTTAGAAGTATTTGTGGAGAATTCCACAGTATTTTAATGTTCCCTTTGAATATCCTCAAAGCAAAGCTGATTGCAGATTTATGGCCATGATTTCTGTCCCACAGCCCATGAGCTGTGTGTTTAGGTCTGACCTCAGTGTTAGGAGGGGGGTAAAGTATTGCAAATATGAACCTCAGAGACAATCTTCCTCTCTCTAAAGTAGAAAGGGGTTCCACAAATCATTTCAGCCTTTTATGTGCCCCCATGATACACTAATTTTTTAAAATACAAGAACAAGATATCATGCATGAGTTCTGAAAATTTAGATAGCCATAAGATTATTCTGTGTTTTGAGAAGTATAGAACTTGGGAGGACTCCGTGTTTTGTCTTGTGATATTGAAACAGAGACCCATATTCAGTCTGAAAGCTGGACCCATTACTTGTACCTATGTATGACCTGTCACAGGGTCTGCCTTTGTGTCTGATGACCATGGGCAACATCTGCTAATGCAAACCCACTGGGCCTAGAATAACTTCTGCAGCCAGCAGCACTGATTTCATGCCTTAACAACACACACCGATGTTTCTCTTAGAAATGACTTGACGTTTTCACAGATTTCCCTCCCATTTTGCATGCCTCACATTAAATATTGTTAAAAAATTAAAAACCATTTTTTTTTTTACAATTTACAAGTGTTCATATAAGAAGAAAATGACTAAAAAAATACCCACCCAAGCACCTAGAACTCATCTAGCAAACAATGCTAATAATACACAGGCTGTAACCAAAGAACTCTGCAATCCATGGGAGGCACAGTCCATTCTCTGGAAGGAAGGTGACAAGGTCGGATCCACAGAGTGCTGGCTGTCAGTGGTGCTTTCTTCCCTAAGTCAAGTTCAGCAGCCGAATTTCAGAGTCAATGTCATTACTTATTTCGACCTATAAAAGAAAATATGAATTGCTTTAAAGAATTTCAGTATTGAAAACAAAAATCCTTTCTATTCACGCAGGCCTTTTGAATGCAGAATACCTTCTGGGTGTGCCCCAACCATCTGACACCTGGCCTTTCCTGCTTTTCCAATTACAGTGTGGCCATCAGGTTTCAAAATGTATTTCTGATTTCCTGGAGGAGAAATGCTGACCACAGTGCAGTTGCAAAGTGGCATGGAGTCATCTGTGGCCTTTGGGGTAAGACTAGGGTGGAACTGTGTCTTTATATCACCACACACACCTCTAACCTGATCTTCCTCCAGCATCCTCTTGATTGACTGCTCAAGAATCACCCGAGTCTGGCGTGCCAATCACCTAACCTATTTCCTATCTTGTGATGGTTACTTTTATGTGCGAACTTGGCTAGGCTATGGTACCCAGATATTTGATCAAACAGTGGTTTTAATCCAAACATTATAATTGCACATGATAGTAGGATTCATTGCACTATATGCATACATGCACAGAATATAATTTGGTTGATTTCATTTCCCATGACCTTCCTTTGCTTTCTTCTCCATCCACCTGATCCCCTTCCTTATTCTTATTCTACTGCTTTACCTTCTATTTTTGTGAGATCCCTTTTTATTCCTTTTTTTTTTCTTTAGTTTCCACATATAAGGAAAAAAAGTACACTTTTTATAGGGGGGAGGGGTATCAAGCGCTAGTTAAGCATCAAAGTATCCTGTATCTTTTGGATGAGAGTAACATTTAAATCAGTAGACTCCGAGTAAAGCAGAATGTCCTCTATAATGTGGGTGGGCCTCCTCTGATCAGTTGAAGGCCTCAAAAGAACAAGACTGAAATTTCTGGAGGATGAAGGAAACCTGCTTCCAGACTGCCTTTGGACTCAAACTGCAACTTCAACTTTTCCTCCTTGGGTCTCTGATCTGCAAGCACAACCTACAGATTTTGGACTTGCCAGATATCATAATCATATGCTCTAATTTCTTAAAATCTTAAAAATCTCTCCACTCTCCCAGTGTGTGTGTGTGTGTGTGTGTGTTTATGCCTACATGTCTCTCCCTCTGTGTGCACATACACATCCTAGTGGTTCTGTTCCTCTGGAGAACCTTGACTATTATACATTCCTGTGTTCAGTCACTCTTGTCCCCACACTTTCTGTGAAGACTGTGCATATTCTTTGTTTTATACTAGTTGTAAGTCTTTAGAATATAAGAGCTCTGAATCATGCATCTTTGTACAAAATCAACTTTAGCATAGTACCCGCTACGCAGTTCACACTTAATGAATATTCATTGAATACTCTAGCTCTCACTATTCCTCTCTTGCAAAATCTTAGCTCATCCAAGGTTTAGTTGAAGTTTTCCCCTGTGAAAGTCTTCACTTGTACTCATCCGTATGGCTTCCCATCCTGCTAATAACTCTTATGCTATCAGCACTACCCCATGTGCAGCTATCAGCAATACCCCATGTGTAGCTAATGGCAACCATTTTCACAATTGGTGCCCTAATTACTTCACTTAGGCATGAGAGTTTTTCCCTCCAACCAACTTATAAGCATCACACTAATAGAGACTGTGTTCCATCCTTACTTTATACCCCATCTAGAAACTTTTCTTCCACTAGCTCAGTATAATGACTCTATGCTATGGAATGAAATTTTTAGTCATAAATTGAAATAGTTGAAAAACTCCAGGTTACCACTCTTCCAACTGTACATCATGTTCCCTCCTGCACAGCTCAGGAGTCGGGGGGCTTCTCTTCTTTCCCACCTCCTATTGCATTTCCTCTGCTCTTCTATTACTCTCTGTTCTGAATGACAAGATCATATATCTACACTTTTGCATTTTAATAGGGATTTAAATTGAAAGATAAAGGGATGAGATTATAATGATGAAATTTTATGATTTTGTACAACCTCTAAGTTAAAAGGGAAATCCAATGTCCCCAAGTTCATTTATCTACTCAGCAGGTGAATACCTTCCAGAGTAAGAATAAGGTGATGAAGGGCATATGCTTCTTTATTAGTGGAAGAGGTTTGGAGAAACTTCAAAATAGCTACTATGTTTATTTTTATATTTTTATATTCTTTTATTTTTTAATTTATAGCTACTATGTTTATTTTTAATGTCAGCTATGCTTCTAGCAAATATCTTATGTTCTTGGGCTTTAGCAACATGGATTAGTAAAGTAGTGAAGCAGGTGGAGACTCTTTCTTTGGTGCCAGGTAAATATTCTGGAAATGTCACGTCAGTTGTTAGGAAATATGTCTGCAAGGAATTTTTTGAAGAAGACAGTGAAGAAACTTTGAGAGGAGGCATTGAAAGCAAGCCTTTGGTACCCTGTTTTGGGCTTTATTAACAAACTGACTTCTAAAAATCAAACACAGAAGTAGAGAGGACAGTATTATGAATCCCTATGTATTCATTACTCACTTTCAACTAAAATAAAAATCATGGTATTAAAGTGTCGTTTATTCACTGCTGCTTTTATTTCGGGGGGTGCTAAGATATTTAAAACCAAGTCTTAAACATTATGCAATTTTATTCACATCTCTGTATATCTGCAGCACAATGATTCTTAACCAGGGGGAATTTACCAATGTCCGAAGACAGTTTTGGTAGTCACAATTTGGTAGGGAGTGGTGCTACTGTCATCGAGTAGACACAGAACAAGGATGCTGCTAAATATTCCCACCGTGGGACAAACCCACTCTGGGAATTATCTGGTCCAAAGACAAAAGTGAGTTTGAGAGATCCTGCTGGTAAGAACTAATTAATTAATTAGATCTTTACTTATTCATTACCAACAATTTCTTAATACTGTTTAGTTTCTAATCTGCATTCACAATGTCCCAATTGTCTAGAAAGAGCTTATTTCAACTGATTTGTCAAAATCAGAATTCAATAAGGTATACATATTGCATTTGACTATTATGTCTTTAAAATCTCTTCTAAATCAATGATAGTTTCTTCTCTTTTAAAAACATTTGCCCCACATTATTATTCACATTTTAGATTTGGCTGATTACTTCCTTGTGGGAGATTTGACTTATTCTGCTGTCTTTGTATTTCTACAGTACCAGTCCAAGTTCAGGCTTGGCTTTATAATGAGATTGTCACAGGGAGTGGTCTGTACTTCTTATGCAGCACACCTAGGGACATGCAACATCAGGTTGTCCCCATTTTAATGATGTTATAATTGATCCATGTGTCTGGGTTAGAACAGCTTGAGATCTGGGATCCTAAAGGTCACATCTTAAAAAAAACATTTTTTTATACAAGTGGTTGGAGATCTTCATAGTTATTTGAGGATACCTGACCTGAAGGCAGAATGAAATCAAGAAATAAGATAGTGATGTTATTTCACTATAACAAGTTTTCTTGAAAGGCTCGCAAATATCTCTAATGAAGTTATTTCTCTAATAAAGTTGTTTGTACTTCTTTGGCTATTGATTAATTTTGGAAGTGGTGGATCATATTTCCACACCGCTACATAAATCTACTTTCTTGCCATTGGCATCAATGACAAATGCTAAGGAAAAACCTGGTATTCACATCCTCTCTGGAAGGCATCATTCAGATATCCTCCATTCAGATATGGGCTTCCTCGTCTTGGAAAAGGATCCATGTACTTGACATGGCAGCATGAGAATCAGTTTCTGCATTGTTCTGGGGGCAGAGAATGAGGTCACATGTCCAACATGTTCAAAGAAATGGTCTTTGTGTCCCCAGTGAGAACAGGATGGGTGACTGACCTCCATTTACAGGGGTCACATCAGACCCTTGCATCTGCACTCCTAGCAAGGACAGGGGTGCACAAACTAGTACATTACAGTGAGGAGACTAAATCACACAGGCCATATACACCCAGTCTTTTCATTGCCACATAATCAAATGGCTACATATTAGCAATGTGTTCTAACTGTAGTCTCTGAAATGGTGCAACTCTTCCATATGATGGATCAAAAACTTATTAATGCCAATTAAAAATAAAGAGTTCCAAAGCTAGGGAGAGCAATGAGCTCTAATGCTGCTACCATTGTGCTAAGTAGGACAGGCACACAGCAAGGCCCATCTCTCCTTTGGGACAACTAAGATGAGTGCTTTGTAGTTGTGGTGCCCTTGAGACAGCCTCAGAGAGTTAATGCCTCCGAAAGTGCCTTCCATTTCCCAGGGACTGATGGTGGGGGCCAGGGGGATGTATTGCCATGCCCAGTAATGGGAGCATGAGCCAGCCATGGCTATGAGCAGATCTCAGTTACTTCACTCTGCCTGCCATGGGGAGCAGGGAGAGCAGAATTGTACACAGCTTGGCATCCCCTCTGTGTAGAAAACTATTAAAGTGTGAAAGACATTCAAGGACAAAGGAAAACAACAAAGACAGAGTTATCATGTCATTCATCTTTAGGTTTCTCCAGCCATAGTTTACTAACACATAGCTTATGATTGTTGGTTTTTAAATTAGGATTTGATCAAAGGGAGACCTGTAGAGTAGAGGAAAGGAATGAGGGGCAGGGAGGAGGGAAGGAAATACTTGGAAACAATACTGATCAAATTACATTGTAATAGTGGATGCATGTATAAAAACATAACAATAAATCCTGCCGTTATGCACAACTATAATGCAACAATAAAAATAAAGAAAAAATAGGTTTTGAAAGCACATAATCCCCCAACTCCTACATACATGTGCATACACACACAGATCCACACACACACAACACACACACACACACAACACACACACACATACTTGATTTGTTCTACCAGCTAGTGCCTGATTCAGGTGCTATAAATGGAAAATGTCCTGCATGGCACCAATTTACACGTGGGGGTACTGAAAGATAAGAGCTGTTCTGGGGGAAGAACAGACACTCATGAGCACCTCTGCCTCTGTCCTACAGCCTGATCATCAGAGGTGGGTTACCTGTGGGCCTGGACTCTTAAGAGGCAGAGAACCAGCAGTGAGGACACTGTGGAGCTGGCTGCAGTGCCAGTTTGAAATGGGGATTAGCTGCCTCTGTCTTTCAGCACTTAGTGGCAATAGCAGCCACTTGATCAGCAGTGGCCACATAGCATGTAGCAATTTTTGTGAAAAAAAATTAGCCTCCAGCAAAGGCAATCAGACAAGTCAAGATACCAAAGAAAAGTCAAGTTCTCCTTTGGAAGCCTCGAAAGCGATTGCTTAAAAGTGATGGGGGACGTCGAAGGTCAGCTTTCTCATCAAGTTTTTTTTAACTGCAGTCATGGGCGTCTTCCTCATGGAAATTTCTAGCATAATCAGATATAGCTCTACCTCTGCTATACAGCTCAGTTCTGGAATGCAGCTGCTATCTTTCTTTGATAAACTGCCTTGGTCTAATTATTTTTATGTGAAGAATTACTGCTACATGGAGCTTCATTTCCCCACTACCCAGTTGCTAACCATTTTGATGAAAATCAACTAGTCATGATTTTGACAATTGTTAATTTAGTTGCTCACTGTGATGGTCTCTGAAAGTCTGTCTTGCTTTCATGGATTCACACCATGCTATTTTTCTTCCCAACAGTAAATCTGCTTTTGTGAGCTCCTTTCTCTGGATGTTGCTGCTGCCTGCACACTAAGCTACTGTGTAGGATCCTCTCCAGAGCCCTGCTCACCACTTGACCTCTTGACTCTCTGTTCTTAGGATAAGATGACAAGATCCTTGCTCTTTGCCCTTATGAGAGGCAGAATCAGTGCATGGGAGCAGGGATGGAAGAGATCTTGGTGGAGACCCAACTGTAGCCATAGTGAGTATTACACTCCCTCACTCACAGCTGTGGCAAGATGAGGGACCCCAGCATAGAGGGTGTCCCCCAAAAGCTCATGTGTAAGACAATGCAGGGATGTTCAGAGGTGAAATAACTAGATTATAAGAGCTATAACCTTATCAGTGGACTAATCCATTCCATGGATTAATAATGTGAAAGAACTACTGTACTGGGTGGTAACTACAGGCAGGTAGAGTGTGACTGGAGGAAGTAGGCCCCTGGGGCGTGCCTTGGGGTTCATATCTTGTTCCTGGTGTTTATCTTTTCTCTTTTTCTGCTTCCCAGCTGCTATGAACTGAGCAGCTTTCTTTTGCTGCATCCTACCATCATGAAGTTCTGCCTTACCTGAGATCAGAGCAGTAGAATCGTCTGATCATGGACTGAACCTCTGAAACTGTGAAACTTTTCTCCTCTTATTTGGTCTTGTTAGGTATTTGGGTCAAAGTGATTAAAAGCTGACTAATACAAAAAGATACTTCTGACTTGTGTCACATGCCCCACACCAGACCCAGATGACAACCACTGAAAAAGCATTTCTATAGTTTCTGTCACAAAGAATGAGGTGGTTTAGAATGCAGAACAATGGTGGCTACAATCTCCTAGCATCCTCACCAGGAGCTGGCAAGATTCCTGCTCTGCTTAAGCATTTGCTTTCTTACAGGCTTGTTCACTTTTATGTGAGAACTCCAGCAATACTGGCTTGGATAATCAGAAGTTTTGACTTTGCTCTCTGTAGAAGGGCCAAGTAAAGCAGCCTCCATGCTGGGGATGCCTGTTCTCTTTGGCTTTGTGGCTTTTTCTTTTAAGACAAAAATTTTTAAAGAGAAAATTTTAGATTCATAGCAAAATTCAGAGAAAGGTACAGAGATTTCCCATACACATGCATAGCCTTCTTCACTATTCACAACCCCTAGCAGAATGGTACATTTGTTACAACTAATGAATCTACGTTGACACGTCATTATCACCCAAAGCCCATTATTTCTTTACATTTGGATTCTTGGTGTTTTATGTTCTATGGATTTGCACAAATGTATAATGCTATGCATCCATTACTATGGTATTATACAGAATAGTTTTAATGCCCTAAAAATCATCTGTGTTCCTCCCTCTCATCCCTTTCTCCCCAAACTCCTGATCTGTTTATTGCCTCCATAGTTTTGACTTTTCCAAAATTTCATTTAGTTGAAATCATACAGTATGTGGCTTTCCCAGATTGGTTTCTTTAACTTACACATTTGTCTTTTCATAATTTGATTGCTCATTTCTTTTTAGCAATGAATAAGGTCACACTCTCTGGATTGCCACAGCTTATTTGTCTCATCTACTATAACACATCCTGGTTTCTTCCAAGTTTTGGGCAGTTATGAGTAATGCCGCTATAAACATCTACATGCAGTGTTTGTGGAGACCTAATTTTTCAATTCCTTTGGAAAAATACCAAGGAGCTCAATTGCTAGGTCATATGGTAAGAGTATATTGAATTTTGTAAGAAAATGCCAAACTGTCTTCCAAAGTGACTATACATGTTCTTTTGATAAACTCCATCTCCTCTTTGTAATGTCACCATCATCTTCCAGTGGAGCCTTCTTTGCCAAGTATGTAGTAGCCATTTCTCATTTGACATAGAATGGCTTTGGGGACATTATTTTGTGTTGAGTTGTTTGTATGTAGGTCTCCCATTCTAGATCATTGGCTCCTAGAAGTCAAATCTTAAGTGTTATTTATCTTTTTATCTCCAGCACCCAGGACAATGCCTGGTTACACGCATTGTAGGTGATCAGTCCAAGGCTGTAAATTGAAATAACCTGACTTTTTTCATCAGTAGGGCTTGACAGCTGGATATCATTACCTTAGAGACAAAGCAATGTAAGACCAAACCCGCATTTGAGCCACCTCACTGCTATCACAGCTCTGCCCCCGCACAATATGTCACTGGGAAATTTGACACTGAAACAAGAGAATTAAGGCTCTCTGTACATTTCTCCTGTATTATCTATGGATGGTCTGTTGGCTTGTGTCTACTCATCACAAATTGAAAGGTATGTGTTCATATATACATGCCTGGGAATATGCCAAGGATTCTTCTGATTCCCTTAGTAAAGTGACTTCCTCATAAAACCTGGCTTTGTACTCCATGGAGATTAAAGAGGCTTAATGAAAGTTAAAAAGCAGGGTTCACGCCATCTCTAACAATTGAGCACAGCAGGTTGGCTTGTTCTTCAAGCTGTGGCAGGAGGCAGGGTGTGATATGGTATCATGGAGCTGGGTACAATGGAATCCAACATAAAGGCTTTATTAAAAGAAATCAAGAAGGCTGACAGATACCGACTGGATAAATGCTGTAATATTTGCATATGGTGAGGAACAGATATGGACCTCTTAAATTGTTTCATGCACAATGATTTCAATTCAGGTTTAGTTTGAGCTTGCAGATTCTTACTCCCTTCATGGTTGAAAGGTGTTCCATATTCATCTGACATGATAATATGCATAATCTGTCAAAGCAGAAACTTGTTCTATTACTTTCTGTAGCCTGGAGTTTATGTTACGTTCAGCTAAAAGGTGCAAGTTCAGCAGTGAACAGGGATGTTGAGAAAACCCTTTGAGGAGAGAGCAGAGTTGATCAAAGCCTTGTAGGTGATCTGAAGAGGATATTTTGTACGTTCTTGGTTCACAGAGATGGAAGGAACTTCAGAGAATGTAACTGGGAGTCACTTGCCCTAGGACATGCCACAGAACACCCTTTTAAGGTATATAGCTATATGTAAGTCCCTTCTTTACAGCCACTCAAGGAAGAAGATTCCATTATCAACATTAATCACTCGAAATTCTTAATAACTCTCCCTAGTAGAAAGATCTCTTACATTGCATCATTTTTCATATTGCAATTTCTCTGCAGTTATTTTTTTCACAGTAAGATGAAAGAAACCATTCATCATCTTCTTGTTGCATAACAAATATATGAAGACTTTCCTAGTCACTACTAGGCATTGTTTCACTTCTTGCTTCCAATGCACCCATCATCCTTATTATTATCACAATCTCTGCCAAGCTCCCCAAATCCATAGATATCAACTTTTGGAGTACATCATTTACGAGCACTCAGAAGCATGAGTAATGTGGCGGTGACTACTTGCTCCTGGAATGTTATATAGGGTCAATGTTTCTCCAGTTGGATTTACTTTAAGAAACCAAAATTTATTTAAACATCTATCATGTGACAGACATATTGCTGATTCGTGCAGCCTGAGAGCTATGTTTACTTTATATCATTCTTCCAGATTAAAATGAATTCACCCTGGGGAGGTAGAAGAGCCAGTGTGCAGTTTTCTTAGGGCTTGTATCCCCAAAGATGCTGGGCAGAGGTTGAAGATTTGGGCAGGAACTACTGTGAAAAAGGCAGCGGGCTGTCTTTCATGCATGTTTATTATACTAGCGACTATTTTACGTGATTTCCTCTATCGCTATGAAATTAAAAAGCACTGGTTTCAAGGACAGGAGGAACATCTAGGCATGACTACACTATCAAGTCAGGTTTGTCACTTGGGAACTATCCCAGTGAACCACTTACTAATGGTGGGACATTGAGAAAGTCACCTAACCTCTGTGAGTCCCATTTCCTTTTTCATAAAGTAGGAATATCAGTTACTATGGAGTAGTATTAAGTGAGATAATACAGGCAAAGTACTTAGCATAGGATAGTTATTGTTATTTAACAAAGTATTTTCCCCTTGTGAAGCCACATTATAGACAATAGAACAATTCTCAGAGATGTCACATGCAGAACCTGACTTTCACGCAGGTCTTTCTCCCCTTTCTGATCTGCTATGTTGCCCTAAGACATATATTTAGTCTTCCCTTATGCAGAATAAATAGTCTCATCTTTTTTAAGTTGTGAACAATGTGATATGTAATCGACTACTGACAAGGAAAAAAGACAAAAATATTTTAAAAATATAAACCAAGTCACCTACTTCATTCAGTTCCTTTCTGGAATGAATAATAATAATGATGATGTTGGGTTACATGTGCAAGGTGTGTTTTAGGTATGAGTGGAAAACTAAACCGATGATTAGTAGTAGCTCCAAATTACTTCAGTTTGGGTTAGTTTTGGCCAGGTTAGAAGGATTAATATTTTCTATATCATCACACCTTTACTTACAGGTTTAACAGGCTTTAACTCAACATGATCCTGGTAGTAGGAGTGTGTATCAAGTCCACCTATGAAATCAACTGAAAATATAACAGCCCAAGTTGAATAAATGGGTAAATAAAAATAAATTTAATACTAAATGTTTAAAGTAGAATACATACAAAAATAGTCACAACATATCTGTTTATCATAAAATGGGAAAATGCATATTTAGTATAAATGACTACTGAAAACATTGTCAATGATAAAAAAAAAGAGGGAAATTTTTAAGAAACACACAAATAACCTGGGTTCTTAGAATCCCCTAAATTATAATTGTCTTGGTTTAATAGATAATGGAGTAATATTAAATTGCATGAGATTTAAATGATGCACTTGTCCATATGTATAGTCATGCCCATTCTCCTACATATCAAAAGATTCATTTCTTTCTTCTTGTTGTCAGATCCATTTTTTCTTAAGACTATCCACTGCATCACAAATGAAGGTTTTTGAGAAGTCATGCAATGAAATCTCCATGCCTTCTGTCCTCAAGCCACCCCAAAGAAACAGTATCACCCTTATGCAAAGGTATCACGTCCTCCCTGATAGTATGGAACTTGTCTTGCATTCTCTACAGATTTGCTAGCCTCTATAATAGTCTTTCTCATTTCTTTCTGTTTAGATCAAAGTCTCAGTCTTTTTTTTCCTCAATTCTTTAATTTGTTTCTCTTGTTCTATAGTCTTTAAAAACATTAATTATTTTAAATGAAGCTTTGATCGTATGGTGATATTTTAATATTAACAGGTATATAGGCATATGAGAACACTGGACTGTCAAGAGTGTGTGTGCACGTGTGTGTGTGTGTGTGTGTGTACATGCACACTAGGGTATACAGTATGCAAATATTGTTCTTATCCTCAGTTCAAAATGGGCATTTCAGTAAGCTGTGTTTAGAGAGAGATAAATAAGCCTAGAATTTCTATGGAATTCTTGATTAACTGAAGCCACTCTTGCTAATCCCTGACCCAGTCTATCCTTTTACTTTCTTTGGAGGAGATTTAAATCAAAGCTTTACCAGCTCACTTTCATGGATGGGAGTTTTGCAAGCCTGTGGAAAACCCAGTGATCAGGTGGCAAGGGACCTCTCCAGGCACGCTCCCTGGAGAGCAGAGGAGCCTGACGCCTATCCTTTTTCTATCAGGTCATGAAAGTTACTTGGACACCACCTTCAGGTGAGAAGCTGTGAGAAAAGAGCCAATATGAGACAGTGAAAACAATTTTCCCTAGTTAGTTTGGACTATGTTTTTTTTAAATTAGATATGTAATCAAAATCTGCTCCTTTACCCTGTGGATCAATGGATTGTATTTTAGGAGGAAGTGAATGTTGATTAAAAATTGAATGAGGTAATTTACAGGGCCATTTTAGAGATTAGAGAGGATATCAAAATTATCAAAATTTCATAAAATTACATATATTTTTGAATAAAATGGTTCAATTTGAAAATTATGTTCAAAACAAAATTATTTCTAAAAACAAAGATAAGAATGTATCTATATACATCAAAGCAAAATGAAAAGAATACATCTCTACATTGATAATTTGGACATTAAAACGTAGCATTAACAGAATAATTATTTTGGGTATCGATCATTTGGACATTAAAATAACATTGTCAGAATCACTTTTTGTATAAATTCATAGAATTTGATTTTTAACATCTCTGTTTCTAATACAATGTATCACTGATATTTTGAGAAGAATATATATATTATATATTTATGTGTAAATAAGTATATATTGTATATTTTTAAATTTATTTATAATTTAGTTTATTGTGTGTGATTTATTTTTATAAATTTATTTACAAACTTCTTCAAAATTTAAGTGATTCTATAAGCCGTACTTTTTTTTTTTTTTTTTTTTTTTTTTGGGATTTAAACCCCAGGGGGGTTTAACCCTGGGCCCCCCCCCCCTTCCTTTTAAATTTTAAAAAAAATCTTGACAGGTTCTCACTAACTTGTTTAGGGCCTTGCTCTGTTGCTGAGGCTGACCTTGAACTTGTGATCCTCCTGCCTCAGCCTCTGGAGTCAGTGGGATTACAGGTGTGTGCCACCATGTACAGCTAAACAGTACTATTTTACTGAAGAAATATTCTCTATTAGTGCTGATAAATGCCAACAATGTGTGTTAAATGTAGACTATGTGTAATTATTTTAGTCCAAATATCTTCCCAGGTGCTGTCATTTTGCCTCCATACCAGTATCTTTTCTTTGCCAAAAATTTTACAAGACAAAAAAACCAGTTTCATCTATTGATGATTATTTTCAATAAGTACTGATGCTCTCTCAAATCATCTTATTTTCATTCTGGTACAGGACATGAATTTGTACAATGAAAAACAGGAACTCCACCAAAAGATTTCTTTTTCTCAAGTCAAGTTGTTTCAAAGGAAAACTATAAAAATGAAAACCAATCTTATATAACAGTTGGGCTCTTATTATTTAATTTGTCCTCTTTTTTTGTGTGTGTGTATAAAATTTCATGTTTTCCTTTTTAAAGCTTTAAATAATTAAAATTTGCTAAAATCTTTGAAAGCTGGCTTTTTCAGCTGCTTTGTTGAATAATTTTTTAAATTGATATTGAATGTAGTGCAACTATAGAAATATATAATTATAATTATATAAGTATATATAATATAGATATATTAAAATTATATAAGTATACATACTTATATATACATATATATGTATAGAAAATTCATTTATAAAAATACTCCCAGGCATTGTAGAAAACAGAATAATTTCCAAAGCAGTTCTTCAAAGCCCGAGTGATGAAGAGAAGAGAGAAAATGCATTCTTCCATGCTAAAGGCCTTTGTTTTCAAAATCAGTCTCATCATAAAACATTCTAGTTTATTTCTTCCACATGTATGTATGCGTATGTATATTAATTTTGAAAATTAGATTTTGTATGTTCATTGGTAAAATTTTAAATTTTCTGTGCATCTGAATCCCAAAGTCGCTTTTCATGTCTGAGTCTTAGTTACATGCATGTTTGATTTTAATTACATATATTTAAACATTGATATGTTCTTTGCTTTTATCTTTGAAAAGATGGTTTCAAATTATAAAATACTTCTAACACCCCCAAAAACATATAATACAAAAGAACAGACACTTATGTTTTCATCACTAGGATTAAGTAGATGTAAGCATTTTGCCATAGTTTCTTCAAATTTTCTTTTAAGAAATACAAGTCACATATACAGGTAGAACTCTTTCCTCCATTCTCTTGACTTGATTTTATATATCGGGCATCTTATTTTGAATTCTAGCTTTAACACTAACCTTTTGGGAGTCTGGGCATATTATTCAACTTGTTAATAGGCCATATGGGTAAATTTCTTGCTTTACTTATCTATTATGATAAATCACACCAGGCCATAATAATGGTTTAAAACAATCATATCATTTATTTTGCTGATGAATTGGCCACTTAAACAGAACTTAGCAGAAAAGGTTTATTTCTGCTCCATGCTGTGTGAGTTGGGGCACTTTGCAGGGCTGGAGGAGCAACTTCTGAGGTGGCCCTGTCACACAGCTGGCAAGTTAGTGCAGGTTCCTGGCAGCTGTTCAGCCAGGGCTGAGGGCTGGAACCGCCTTGCTCTCTACCCCAGTCTCTGCATATGGCCTGGGCTTTCTAGCTGTGTGGTAATTGGATTCCAAGGGCTAGTGACCTGAGATAGAGAGCCAAGTAGAAGTTGTGTCACCTCCTGTGACCTAGCTTGGAAAGTCACAGTCACTTCCACAAACTCATATTAGTCAGGATAGTTACCAAGCCTGATTAGGAACAAGGGAAGGGCAGAGAGATTCCACTTCTTGACTGGGAAGGTAGATATGAAATCTTGTTGTGACCATTTTTGGGAAATAAATTCTTCCACAATGGTTAATAGTGATTTCTAATAGGTTTACTATGAAGATTAACCAAATGTATATAGCATATAGGATAATGCTCTTGGTAGGAACTCAGATATATTACTTTACTGCTTTTTTTTTTTCATTAGAATTAAATTTTCTGACCTTTGATTTATTTATTTTTCCAAATTACATCTCCCAGTACCATGAAAGTAGTAAGCAATCAACAAGTGTCTGCTCTATGAATGAAGTAGGGGAAGGGGATTAATAATTACGAGGTTTGCAAGCATTTGGTCCTGACCTCTATTATTTTTAGGATCAGAGGCCTCCTTTATAATTCTATGAAACTTATGGAATACCTTTGTAAAAAATGCACACTGCTCTATTCATTAAACAATTTCCTTATTATTTCATAGGGTTCAGAGCCCTTGGCATTCACGGGCCTCAGATTAAAAACCTCAGATTTGGAGTTTAGCCTTTAGTTTCTCTACATCTAATGCTGAAACATGCCATTTCTGAGGGCACTCAAGCTGTCATCTATGTCCCAGGATTAACTACAGTCACCAAATAATTAACCAGAACGCAGGTGTTTTGTTTCACATCCGGCTATGTCGCATGCTGCCTGGTCACTGAATTGAGGAACACATAATGCTCCTGTAACCCTGCACTGAACTCAGAGGAAAGACTCAGGAAGATGAGGACTAATCGATACATACATTTCTCCTCCTTTTTCTTCTTGCCAGAGATTAAACCCAGGACCTTGCACATGCTAGGCAATAGCTCTACCACCGAGTTACACACCCAGCCCTGATGCATTTACTGTGGAGTTGCTTTCAGGTCTATCATTGTTCCTGTTATGTAGTTGTTAGGCCTTTTGAATAGGCACTTATTTTATAAGTTGTTAAGTCCAGCAATAAATTTTTTAAGGAAGCATTGCCTAGGCCTTGAAGGACTCCACAATTGGACCATTACCTTATGATTTGCTTTTTCTGTGATATGAACTCATATGAAAAAAGCTGGGATGGAGTCTCCTTGACATCAACCTAATTTAGGCAGAGAAGTTTTTACAGCAACCTCCGACCTGTTCCCAATAATGAGAGCTTTTAGGAGAGAACAGTTATTTCAGAGGTAACTGCAACTAAACTCTGCTAGTGTTACTGCTCTTCAGTGTCATTAATCTGAGGCTGTTTCCTTTTCAAAGAATCTGAGCATTCAGAAGGCCAACCTGCTGTGCCAAACCTCGGGCCATGGTTGGTCTGATCAGAGCACACTGAGTGGCCACAGGGGCGCCATGTGTCTGCTGGGCACAGGTGACTTAACGGTGTCCTAAAACATTGCTGCTGCCCAGAGAGGGTGACTGGGGCTGTTCTGCCACCTGACTGAAATAACTTTGTGAACCTTAAAAGCCATCCAAGAAGGCAGATGACACCCAAGTGCCAGGTTTATGGCTATTCCTTGTTGCTCTCTTTATGATTCTGGAAGTTTCAATTCTCTTCCACTTTTCAGTAAGCACGTGCAATGGAAAAAAAAAATAAACACATGGGACTGGTGAGATGTGTCAGGAAATAAGAGCTCCAGCTGGAAGAGTGGAGTAGGCAGTCACAGGGGCTGCATCATCCTGATTTGAGTTCTTTAATATTTTTACCTTTTACTCTTTGGTGATAATCGTGCAAAATGAAATTTTCTCACTTCTTTCTTATCTCCATCACAGTGTCAGGTACTAATGTGCAGAGCTAATATGGTTCCATTGTCCTTGATGACAATCTGGTATGACAAACACTGAGAGCAACCACCCAGAGTCTAGAGGTTCAAGAAGCAGCCCTTAGTTCTGATGGGGATCCCCAGCTCTTTCTTACCATGGAAAGAGAGAGAGAAGGCAATAAAAGACCAGTGGCCTTCAAACTGGAGAAGGTGTGCCCCAAGTGAGTGCAAGACCTCCCAAATATTGTGTAGGTATGCATTGTGGTTACTGCTATCACAGAATACCTGGGCACCCCACCCGCCACAAAAAGAGACTTAATAATTTATAAATAAAAATAGTTTATTTGCCTCATGGATCTGGACATTGGAAAGCCCAAGGATGTGGCAGCGGCTTCTGTGAGGCTTTTGTGCTGTCATAGCATGGCGGAAAGCAGAAAGGCAAGCAAGTGCATGCAGAAGAGAGAGTGACAGGGGCAGCCCTGCTTTATAACGATCCCTCCAGAAAGATGTGAGACCTTCCCAATGACCTCATCACCACTAATGGCTCCACCTCCTAACACTACTACAATGCAATCAAATGCCAACATTACTTCTGAAAGGATAAACCATAGTCCAAGGATCTAAGTGGTCAATTTCAAGAGTCTTAATTCCAAAATGTTTGTGTCTTGGAACAGCACCCCTACCCATCTGGTTCTTGTTTCCCTCATTCCCTTCTACAATCCTCTTTGTTGTTGTTGTTGTTGTTGTGGGGATTGAACCTAATTTGTTCTCTTTTGCAGGGAGAAGTGTTCAAGAAGTCTCTTGAAATCTTACATCAGTGTATCACCTTGGAGGTGAAAGCCTACGAAACAAAATGGCAGTTTTAATTTTCTATGATGCTGTTGATAAATTAATAGCTACAAAAGACAAGGTGTTTTTCAATTTTTCACTTCCCAAAACTTTGAAGTGTCTGACTCATCAACTAGTAGTACTCTAGATAGAATTTTTGGTAATATATCCCTATGTGGAGGGATCCCTATGAGCCCTTCACATTCACAGGTTCTGCATTCATGGATCCAACCAACTGCAGATAGAAAATGTATTTTTGAAAAATTGTATCTGTCCTGAACATGTTCAATACAGACATTTTTCTTTTGTTATTATTCATGAGACAATGTAATAAAACAATTTACATTGTATTAGTTATTTTAAAGCATGTGGGAGGATGTGCATAGCTTTTCTGAACTACTATGCATTGTAGGTAATGGACTTGAGCACCTGCAGATTCTGGTATTTGTGGGGTCCTGGAACCAGTCTCCTGTGGATAAGGAAAGGCAATTCTAGGTTTTGGCACATGCCTCAGTCAGTCTAGAACGTGACTCCTTTGCACATATTCTATCTCCTTCCTGTTTTTACTTTTTCTCTTTGTACTTTTCAGTATTTACGACGTGATTTACTCACTCTCATTATTGTCAGACTCTCATATTACAATTTAAGCTTTGTGAGGTCGATCTTATCCATTTTATTCACAGGTGTATCCCTGGCATCTAGAACAGTGGCTCATATAAGGCAGATCCCCCAAAATATGAGAAATCAAGGAATTAAAAGAAAGTGTGATACTGGTATAACAAATTCCTTCCCATTCTCATTTTTTCCTGTGAAAAAGGTTTCTATAAACTGTGGTATATATACACAATGGAATATTACTCAGCCATAAAGAAGAATAAAATTATGGCATTTGTAGGTAAATGGATGATGTTGGAGACTGTTATGCTAAGTGAGATCAGCCAATCCCAAAAATCCAAAGGCTGAATGGTCTTTCTGATAAATGAATGATGATGCATAATGCGGGGGGGAAGGATGGCAAGAATGGAGGAAGGATAGATAGCATAGAGGGAAGGGAGGGGTGGGGGGGGTAAAAATAATAACAGAATGTGTGACAGATACCATTGCCCTGTGTACATGTATGAACGCACAGATGGTGTGACTTTACTTTGTGTACTCAGTGAAACAATAGCTGTACTCCATTTGTGTTCAATGAATCAATAAGTAAATAAAAAAAAAAAGGTTTCTATAAATAAAGACTAGCACCAAAGATGGAAAGTACTTTGAGATAGTCTATTTTGTTCTAAAAATAATAATATTTTCCTATGAATACATGAACTGATTGAAGCAAAATTGTTTTATCCATTTAATTAAGAGGTGTCTCTATAATAAATATTTCATTTAATATTGTGGACTTATTCTTCAAAATTTTTATGATTACTCAATCATGTTGATAGCCAATAATTCTAATTATAACTCTATCCAAATAAAAATTCTGGTACTGAACTAATTCTACCAGATAGCATGACTATATTCTAAATTAACTGTGGTAACCTAGAGTGTATGCTCTTTGCACAAGGGGAGGAAAAAGGGAAACGAAACATGGAGTTGCAAAAATAGATGTACCTGATTCATGGCAAAGGTGTCATCATAGGGGAAAAAGGCACTTTTTTTTTTGGTATCAGGATTGAACCCAGGAGTGCTTAATCATTGAGCTACACCCCCAGCACTATTTATTTTTTGAGACAGGGTCTTGCTGAGTTGCTTAGGGCATGGCTAAGTTGCTGAGGCTGGCCTCAAACTTGCAATCCCTGTACTTCAGCCTCCGAGAGGCTCATTTAAAAATAAATGCATTTGAAAAAATTGGACACATTGCAACATGGAAGAAAAAAGAATGCTGATTTCTACCTCGCATGACACATAAAAATCAATAGATCAAAATGTGAAATGCTAAATAAGTAAATGGACAGCTGACACTAGTTGGGGTCCTTTTTACGGTTCAGTGGATGACAGCAGGAAAGACAGGATGGCCTCCCTGCTCCCTCCCAGCACACAGCACCAAATCAACCCTGACTTCAAAATCAGTGCTACAGGGGACCTCACCACTCCTGTGCCTCCTCCTGATCTGGCTGGCAAAGAAAGGATGGCCCAGTTCTTTATAAGGAGGAAATGCTAGGTCTGCCTTTTAAAACATAACAGAAGTTACATTTTGGTTTCAAAAAAATCATACCTACAACAATTGTCTTCTATACTGTTTTCTTACATTGTATTGAGCCAGACTGTAAAATGCAGTCTTTCTGTTTCATTGGATAGCCACACGGAATTTTGCAGTTATTAAAATTAAACAGTTTTCAAAAATTTGGTTGCTGTTTTCACAATTTTGTAGTTTTTGAACTGGATCCTGAAATTCTTCTATTATAATAATAAGCTTCATTTATCAAATGTTCTGTGCTGAAAGAGATGCTCTGGAGAGAGGTTTCTGGGTGTGCCTACCCACATACACTTAAATTTCATGGGCTATTCCATTATCTTTCTCTATATTGTGTCAGTAATTTGTATTGTCACTTAATATTTAAATATGAATTCTGGTTTTAATTTCTTGGATAACCAGTGTCTCTTTTCTTTACCTATTCATGAAGAATTTTGTTGACTTTGACTATTGCATGTTGGAAAACATGCACTTTGGTAGCCCAAGTATGGAATCAAATCTTAGTTCCATTTGTTACAAACTGTGTGAGCTGGAAGAAATCTCAGTTTAGTCATCGGTATAATGAAACAATGACTGTCACAGGCTGTCATTATCCTAGATGAGATAAGCACCATGGAGTACACAGACTATGTGCAGTAAACTGGGAACTGCCAACATTATCTTATCTTGAGCACACATATTCATCAACAACTAATTTCCAAATGATTTCCAAAACGTCAAAGGCTTTGTTTGGGTTAGGATTACATAATGATTTGCAAAAATTCCTACATTCTCTTCTCCCTGTTTTTCCCCCAGTAAAACATTCTGTGCTTATGGGAAATCTCACTGAACTAGGAACCAGTTTTTCTCATATTTGGAAATTGTAGCTAATTTGGAGGAGGGGGAATTAGCTGACCACATTTTGAAGCCTAGAGCTTTTGCCTTCCATGGACATTTTTTAATTCTGGAAAGATAAGCTTGAATGAAGACAGGAAAGAAAAGAAACTCAGAAATCTTGGTATGGGAGGGGTATGGTCCTTCTGTCTAGGACTGCTGCTGGGTGGCAGAGAGGGTGAGGAGTTTAGGGGGTAGGGAGGCTAGGAGTCGGGTACACTTGACCCTCCCAGATGCCTTCGTGGTGATCTCCTTCACCATTTCTTTAGCTTCTATCTGGTATTGATTTTATTGTCTGGTATTTTTTGTCTTTTGGTTCTGGGGATTCAACCCACTGTATTCAAGACAAGTGCTGTACCCCTGAGCTATCTCTCTGCCCTCTCTACTCCCTGCCAGTATCATGAATCCTCACGGGAGTTCTCCCTGTCTTTTATTAGTATTTTAAGTCTCTTCACAGAATTTCTTGGTCCACAACACCTCCCCTTTGTGCGAAATGCACAAGTGACTTTTCCTAATGTTTCCAGTGGTATCCCTTGAGACACAGTGATATGCTTATTCTGGCAATTCTCACAGTATCCCCTGGACCTTGCTGGCTTCTGTATGTTGTTTTTGATTCTGGCTTGGGGACCTGGTTGCACTGCCCCTATAGGAGTGCTTTGATGACAATAAGTTTCTACCAGAGAGAGTTTGCCTGTCTTTATAAAAAGGCCTGTGATACACCTGTTCCCATCCCCTACGCCTCCCCTAGCCCAACATGCATGTAACTTTTAGTGCTGATTTTCTCATATTTGGAAATAAACAAGGTTTTCTTCCTTTTCTTACTTTAGTCTTCAACTTTAATAGTACATTTCTTCTTTTTGAAGTTTCTTAGCTCTTTGAAAGCTACACAAACAGTGCTGTATTTCGCTGGAGTGAATACACCCTTAACCCTCCAGTTCATCTTCCTCAGTGGCTGCGTAATTGGCTGGAATGGCTGCTTACTGCTAGCAACTACAGTTTGGCTCTACTGAAAGCCCTTTCAGAGTTTTTTGTAATTTTTCAATTACTGTCTGTTCAGATTCACTGATGACTGGAGGCCTTTGTGTCAGTATTGCCGGGCTCATTTGGAGGATCATTTTATTCTGGATGAAACAAGCTTTAAAAAAAATCCTGAACACACTTCCCGTTTTCTGTTTTTGGTACTACACTGCATTTTTATTTGGCTGTACGTCTGGCTTTCGCTCCTCTTGTGAGTCTAGATCTCTGAAATCAGAAGTTTCCTATAATCAGTGCTTTCCATTTTCTAATAGGTATGTAATATGCAAATAATGTGATAATTTCTAGAATCTCTTTGGGAGTCAATGAAGCATATAGAATTGCAGAAAGGCGAAAACATGTTCAAAAAGGCATGTGGCTAAAAAGGGTCTGAGAGTTTGTCTAAACAGCTCTAGACAAATTCTTTTCCCATGTAACATATTTTTCATAGTTACCCAGTTTTTTCACCCAATACATTTTTATCATTCTAGCCAGTGTTTTACTTAGCTCTATAAATCAAGTGACAAATACTTGTTGGCTTTGAAGTCTCTTTATAATTCCCCTTGAAGTCTGCTTCTACAATTATGGATATTTCCTTTCTGAAATATTTTCTTTTTTTTATTCATAGTCCCTCTTATTACTTTTTGATCTCCCTTTCCTAAAAAAGAAATGCTATTTTCTCATTGAGATCTCTTTTATAAGTCATTTTCTTTCTATGAATCACTGTTAAAAGAAAATTGAATCTGACCATACCATTCCCAAGATTAAATCCATTCACTGGCTCCCCATCATCCTCAGGTAGTATGACCTGTGTGGGTGCAGATGTGACAAGCTGTCAATTCACTCATTCCCTGGTACCTGCTTTCGTGTGTATGCATTCTGGCATACCTTGTGTCTCCATGTTGGGTGAAACTAAGATGGCTAGCCCCTCGGTCAGTTATTTCTTGTTTGGAGAAGAGTAATTTACATACCCCTAGGTGCCTATAAATGTTAGTTTTCCCTGCATGCCAATCACAGAAGAGGTTGTAAATCACTGGTGCAAAACAATCCAAGATTCCTCAAAAACAAACGCACCATTCACTTAATAAACTGAGTGTACTAAACTACTCAGAACTTCCTGAGTGATTCAGATATTCCCCAGGCCTTCCTGGATATTTCATAGTTTTTCCAAGCTCTTATGTCCTAAGATATATTTTTCGGGTATGTGAAATATGTTTTCTTTGTTCCTTTTCTGGTGATGTGATAGTTTTCATATATGATTGTTCGTGTGCTTCGAGTACCATGCTTCATTCCCTAGGACACAGTTAGGCTTCGCCTACTTTTCTTATGCATCTGATTCACTTACATAGACCATGATCTGTACTTTGCTCTTTGGTAATTATGTACATATGTATATCACTTATTAGAATGCAAAACTTCCTGGTATCCTTGTGGTCTAATACACAGAAGTCTCTCAATAACTGTTCATGAGTGAATAAATCAATAAACTAATGAAATATTAGCTATTTAAGCTTTTCTGGACATCTGAAACTAAGTAAGAGTATGTTGGATCTGGACTAAAAATACATTGGCATCTGGATAGGTCCATGACCTCAGAACAAGAAAAGTTATAAGAAATGCAGCTAAAAACCATTTAGGTGTCTAATAGAGTTGGCAACCTACATAGAATATGGAAAGAAAATACAATCCCATTAGGCAACATAGATGAAAGAAGCAAATGGAATGTCAATATAGGGTCTGTCTAGCTAAATGTGAAGACATCAAAATGTTCTGTAGTGCTAACAAATATCAAACCAATCAAAGGGAAACTCTTAATAGGAGTGAAGTCTTTTGTCTACTTGAATCTGATGGCATCTGAGTTCTGGTGTTGTGGGCTTCTACAGTAATCACGTTTGAGTGATATGAAATGAGATTTCTACTTGTTCTAACAACTATGTTTTCATGAAAAATTCCTAAACATGTAGCAATCTCAAGTTGATTGAGTTGCTTAGTAATTGGACAGGTATATTTCTTTTTCTTTTTTTTTTTTGGAACTGGGGATTGAACTCAGGGGCACTCAGCCACTGAGCCACATCCCCAGCCCTATTTTGTATTTTATTTAGAGACAGGGTCTCACTGAGTTGCTGAACTCGCGATCCTCCTGCCTTAGTCTCCTGAGTCACTGGGATTACAGGCATGCGCCGCTGCACCCGGTTGGACAGGTATATTTTAACCCAGGAAACTGACCACAGGAAGAACAAAATAAGCCAATCCCACAATGTTAATACTCTTTTATAAAGTAGAGATTAGAATTTCATAATCATTGGGATAAACTGTGTCTGCTTATATGTAAAATCTTTGTAATTTTTAATGTAATCTGATAGAATATGTTAGATTCACCCTGTAAAACCAGTTCAAGGTTTTAATTGGGTAACTGACTTTTCACTTGTGGTTTTAGATTGAAACATGGAAATTTGTTATTAAATTTCTGTGACAGTAAAGAAAATTTAAGTTTTAATTTATATATAAGTTAATTTTATTAGATTTGCTAAATTTGCTGTAATTTAATAACAATAAATATTCTGTTTATTGGGATTAATATTTGAAGGGCATCAAAATGATAATTACAATGAATTCAGTGCAAGTTAAATGTTTAAGTAACCAGTTTGAGTTGTAAATGAAACAGATCAAAAGATTTAGAGTATTGAATTCAAATAGGTCAAATAGGAATGAAAGTTCAGTGGAAGATTATTTAGCCTTAAAATATGTTAGAATGAAATTCTAATATATGCTATAATATAGTGTACCTTGAATACATGTGGAAACAAATAAGACAGACATAAAAGGACAGATATTGTGGTATTCCACTTACGTGAGGTCCCTAAAATAAGCACATTCATAGAGGTAGAAAGTGGAATAGAAGGTACCAGAGGCTGGAGGGGTGGAGACAAGGAGTTATTGTTTAATGCGTACAAAGGTTCTGTTTGGAATGATGAAAGAGTTCTGGAAACAGATAGTGGTGATAGGTGCACTACATTATGAGTGTACTGAATGCCATTGAATTGGTTACTTGAAATATTAAAATGCCAATATCATGTCATGCATATTTTACCTCAATAAAAATAAACAAAAATCCTCCCAAAATGATCACTGAAATTTACTAGAATTATAACAGGAATACTGACATTTCTGTGTAGCATTTGGAGCTTAAAAAAAAACATAGTTCAAAAATTTGTCACTTTAAGAAATTGCATACTGATTGAAAACCAGCGTAGATACAATTAGGATTTTTTAATGCAGAAAAGCCTCCTCCAGGACATCAGAAAATGTGAGTCCTAAAGAAACTCTGGTCTCCACCTGTTTCCCTGCAACTTTGATATCTTGGTGAGGAAGAATACTGTCAGCGTGAAGCCCTGGCTTCCAGGTTAGGACTAAAACTTTAAATTAAAAGAAGACATAGATGTAATTTGCTTTTCCAAACAAATGTGTAGTTGAGCTTAAAGCAGAAAATGAGGAAAATAGAGACAAAAGGAAAAGGAATCAAAACGTAAGCCCAGGCTGTGCACCTTTTCTCAGAGCAGCGGAGTGCTTCTCACCATATTCATGTAACCTTCCTGCTCAACACAGGCTTTGAAATGAAGCCCCAGATATAATTCGCCCTTTAATTCACTCCTCTTTTAGGAGGCAGCAGGTCAGGAGACCAGACCTTCCTTTCAGAGCAATTGATATAAAGCAGTTCCTGAAGGCAAATCCTTTTTTTTGCTAGAAGCTTCTCCTAGGAGAATGCTCCTATGGGTATTTCCTCCTGCCAGGAATGCTCTTCTCACTCATGGCCTCACAGGCTCCTGTTTATTTGAATGTCATTTCCTCCAAGAGACCTTCCCAGGCATACTGGAACACTCCTGTGTTGGCTGAATGCCTGAAATGCTAAATTTCACCTTTTGTGACAGAATTCCTGCTGTTTTATGCTCAGGGGTATCCCCCTATGTGATCTCTTCCCTTATAGACCCTCTTGGGTTCTCCTCAGGGCCTGATACCTCAAAGCATTTAACATCCAATTCTCAAATTCTGTGACCAACTGTCTTCTAAGCAGGAACTCAAGAGACTCAGGCCACTTGGACATTGTGCCTCCTTCATTTTAAACTTGGCTTCCAAAGCTTTTGTGTTAGTCTGTGTCCTACAGGTAGGGGAAGAGTATGACTTGAAATAGGAAGTGATTTTAGGGGCCAGGCCTGGAATCTACATTCTAGAATTCAATCTCATGGAATACCTAATTGCATGGAAGTGGGGATATAATGGTACGGCTGTGTGCCAGAGAAAAGAATAAAAACTGGTTTAGTGACTAGCAAGCCAGTCTCTGACACAAGCTTGTATATGGCTGTTACAAAATTTCCGACAGTGATATTCAATGAATAAGAATCGGGAAACATTAGACGTTTGCGGTTCATTGAACTGGCAAAAAAAGATGTCCTTGAAATACACCATTAACTCTTTTTTATAATCAGAGAGAGAGTGAGAGAGAGAGAGAGGAGAGAGAGACTGAGATTTCTATGAGGAAAATATGGGCAAGATAGAAAAGAAAGCTAGTTAGGTACAATTCGGAAATTATTTATACTGAATTTACTTTGTACCTCATGCAAATTACCAAGTTGGTATCCAAGTCCAGTGAATAATACTTAAGACTTCATATAGGTTCCTGTTTCAAATATTGCTCCCAGAAAGAACACTAAATTATTATTTTTTCATGGTCAGTAAAGTAGTTGATATAAAGAGCATAAGATGAGTGTTCCATATATGCCTTGTATTGCTAGCTACTTGTACAACATTTCTTCAAAGGAATTATACAATCAGACTTCATGATATCTTAAATATTTGGTCTAAGACTATAGCTTTTGAGACTATACCAAATACTTTGGTATAACAGCGAGAGCATAGACCACATACTAGGGATGGCTAGTAAACATTTTAAGGACTTAATAATAAATCACCACTTTTCATGTAGCTGGAAAAAATGCTTCAAAATTTGTTAGCTATATGCATCAGAAATATGTTTAGCTTGAATAAGGATTGAGAAATAATTTTTAATTGGTAAAATTTGTGTTGTTGAAGAGGTGAATCCATCTGACAAAACCTAAGAGATGTGACTGCCTGGACCCAGGAGAGAACATTTTCAAGGATTCATGGCCAAAGCCATGAGTTATAATGAACCTCGATAAGATCTAAGAGAATTTGACAATTAGAAGGTCATTGCTGGCCTCTGAGACTGGGTTCTCAGTGATAATGCAGGACAGGAGGACTGACAGCAGCAGTTGACAGAAAGTGAACGCTGTCAATCTGGATTCCTTTTTAGAAAAGTCTAGAAGTGAAGGGAAGAAACATGAGAGACAGGGAAGTTAAATACATACCAGGTGTGGAGTCGGGGGTCATTTCTCTTTTTCTGTTTTATGGATTTTGTTTAAAAGCTGAGGAAAAACAGTGCAAGAAAGAAGCTGGACGGCTGGGGGAGGGAGGGCAGAGAGTAAAGAGCAAGGTGCCTGAGTATGTTGGAGGGATGGAGATAAAACCCACAAAAGCCGCAGGACAGAAGGAAGCTTTTTATTCTATGTCAGGAAGAAGATAATCATGGACGAGGATAGTTCCAGTGGGAGAGAGCCTGTGAACATGAATCTGTGCCTACTGGCTGCTACTCTCTTATCATAGTCTTTGTGTTAAGGGTGGAAGTCACATTGTCTCTTTGGGCATTCGTAAATCAAGGGTAGGGGGCTCTAACGTCTCTGAAAGGTAGGTAGGGTTCTCAGGCACTGAGAGCTCATGGAGTTCATCTTTAAGGAATGTGGAGAAGGCATTGACCGGGACGGTACCTGGCGTGGAGGATGATGTCCTGGTGTAGCCAGTTCCCGTGGGGCACTGGAGTTCTGCTGGTGCGGGCGCTGCTTGCGGCACCACTAAGCAGCTTAGAGACCAAGGAGTCTCAGAATGCTCATGGCAGGGCTGCAGAGTCCATTAGTAGGAGGATGGAGAATGGTGGGAGGAGTGTTGGGATTAGGACACTTAAGTTAGATTTAAAGTAGAAACACAGGGATACTGGCAGAATGCTGTTGCCTGCTCTTCCTCCAGGCTTCTGAATTTTACCACTGGTAACCAGGGTAAAACTGTCGGTTGGGAATTTCATAAAATCCTTATGGAACTTTGTTTTTCTCTCCCTTTGCATTTGTGTGCCACAAGGGTGTGAATTTTTTTTTTTTTAATTTGTACTCTGCTCCCTCCTTATCACATCTGGATCCCAGATCTCTCATCTTTGTTCTGTACCTTCTGCATGGCAGGTTTTTCATTCTTCCTTATCAAGATAAGGACTCACTGCACAGCTTGAGGCTGTTGGCAATGGTGAAAGCCAGCCGGTTCCTTCCTTCCCAGTCTGAACAGCAGGGAAGCAGGAGTTGGGCAGGCGCTTGTTGACAGGGCTTGTTTCAGGGCGAGGCTGTTGCTCCACACCTCTTCCAGAGACGTCTGGCTGTTTTGAAATGACTCCTGATGTTGCTCATAAGTCAGTGAAGAATAAAGTGTGGCACTCCTGATTACACCCTGAAATAACCCCCACTGTGGGCATCACACAAAGCATTCCAGTGTTGGAGTTGCAGAGTGCCTTTGGTATCCCCCAAGAGTCACTGTGACATGTTAACAGTCCCAGGGCCAAATACTGGAAAAGTTATGATCTCTCTCTTTTTTTTATTCATTTAATTTTGATCCATTGAACACAAATGGAGTATAGCTATTGTTTCTCTGATTGTACACAAAGTGGAGTCACACCATCTGTGCATTCGTACATGTACACAGGGCAATGATGTCTGTCTCATTCTGTTATTATTCTTACCCCCACCCCGATTCCACCCCTCCCTTCCCTCGATGCTATCTATCCTTCCTCCATTCTTTCCTCCCTTCCACCCCGCATTATGCATCATCATTCATTTATCAGAGAGATCATTCGGCCTTTGGATTTTGGGGATTGGCTGATCTCACTTAGCAAGACAGTCTCCAACATCATCCATTTACCTACAAATGCCATAATTTTATTCTTCTTTATGGCTGTGTAATATTCCCTTGTGTATATATACACAATGGAATATTGTGTATATATACAGTTTCTTTATCCATTCATCTATTGAAGGGCATCTAGGTTGGTTCCACAATCTAGCTATTGTGAATTGAGCAGCTATGAACATTGATGTGACTGCAGCACTGTAATGTGCTGATTTTAAGTCCTTTGGGTATAGGCCAAGGAGTGGGATAGCTGGGTCAAATGGTGGATCCATGTGAAGTAGCAGGATATAAAATTAATGCTCATAAATCAAATGCATTTTTATTTGTAAGTGATGCATCCTTTGAGAGAGAAATTAGGAAAACTATACCATTCACAATAGCCTCTAAAAAAATAAAATACTTGGGAATCAATCTAACAAAAGAAGTGAAAGACCTCTACAAGGAGAACTACAGAACGCTAAAGAAAGAAGTTAAAGAGCATCTGAGAAGATGGAAAGATCTCCCATGTTCTTGGATAGGCAGAATTAATATTGTCAAAATGGCCATACTTCCAAAAATGCTATACAAATTCAATGCAATTCCAATTAAAATCCCAATGACGGACCTCATAGAAATAGAGCAAGCAATCATGAAATTCATTTGGAGGAATAAGAGACCCAGAATAGCTAAAGCAATCCTTAGCAAGAAGAGCGAAGCAGGGGGTTTCACAATACCAGACCTCCAACTACATTACAGAGCAATAGTGATAAAAACAGCATGGTATTGGTACCAAAATAGACAGGTAGATCAATGGTACAGAATAGAGGACACAGAGACAAACCCACATAAATACAGGTATCTCATACTTGACAAAGGAGCCAAAAACATACAATGAAGAAATTATGATCTCTTTTATTTAAATAATTTCTAATAGTTGGTTTCAGGTGGAAACAGAAACTTAGAAACTCCTCTTGGGTGTGGGTTCTTTTGCTTGCTAGTGTCAATCTTCTGTCAAAACAAGCCATTCTTAGGAACTGTTATGTTTGAATCTTAAATCTGCCCCCAAGGTCTATACTAAAGAGTTGGGTTCAGGCCTGAGGGGCTATTGGAAAGTGAAGGAACCACTTGGAAGTGGGGCCTATTGGAAGGAAGTTAGGCCATTGGGGGGTGCCCTTGAAGGTGATATTGGGACCCCTGCCCCTTCCTGTTTCTGTCTTTGCCTTTTGGCTAATATGAGGTGAGCAGCCTCCTCTACCACTTGCTCCTGCCACAATTTACTGTACTGTCACATGCCCAAATTGATCGGGCCAAGCAACCATGGAGAAAAACCTCTGAGACCATGAGGCAAAATAACCTTTTTCTCTTTATATGTTGATTATGTTTGGTATTTTGTCACAGTGATGGAAAGCTATCACAGTGGCCAATGAAAATAAGGTATTAGTATAGAGGATGTAAGTACAAAAGTCATTTGCACCTTATTGTGAATTTAGTCATATTTTTCTATAGTACAGGGGTGGGGAGATTAAATTTTCATAAGAAGTAAAGAAGAGACATAAGAGAGAGTACACACATGGAACATTTGCCTTACTGTGTAGTTTGTGTAATATTCACTGATTTCCTATGACATTGCATATACTAACACTTTCCAGGATCCTAGGGCAGGCAAGATATGATGCCCACTTTCTATGAGTGAGGGAAGCAGAGATGTTGAGAGTCTATCTGATGCACTGAGAAGAAAATGTGTGTGGGGGAAGAGAATGCTTACGAAAAGAAGGATAAGGAATATGTAGGAACTGTTAATAACCAGAAGGAAGGTGCTGTGGTCTGAATATTTGTGTTTCCCCAAAATTTATATGTTGAAAACTATTTCCCAAGGTGACAGGGTGGGGATGTAGGGTCTTACTATATGATTAGGTCACAGGGTAAATTCCTCATAAGTAGGATTTGTGCCCTTATACAGAGGCCCCAGAGGGCTGTTTTGCTCTTTTTACCATGTGAGGATACAGCAAGAAGACATCATTTGTTCACCAGGAAGTGGGCCCACACCAGTCTCCAAATCTGCCAATTCTTTGATCTTGGACTTTTCAGGCCAGCTCAAAAGTGGTCCAATCTATGCTATTCTGTTATAGCAGCCCATGGAACTAAGACAGCAGGTGAAGATGTCTTGTTTGGTGACTGGATGAGGGAGGTAAGGGAAGATTCAAGGACTATACTCAGGTTTCTAGCTTGTGTGAAAAGTAGTTACTTACATAAATGAAGATAGAGACTAGAAAAGTGGAAGAATTTCTCTCCAATATTTCTCAATGGAAACATAAATCATCCCTATGAGTCCATTTTTTCATCCCTTGATTCATTCAGTGCCCACTCACTGAATATTGTATAGAGTGCTGTTAAATGTCAAGAAATGAACTTGGCCCTGGTGAATATTTTGACCTTAAAAAATTACAGTTGCATTAAATGTTTCCAAGGAAAATGCACAATGTGCAATGAAAGCATATATCACAGTTGTCTTCATCTAGTCTTTGAGGTGGGAAGAAAGCAGCCACATTTGGGAAGAGAAAGTTAAGCTAGAATTGGAGGATGTAGGTAAGATAGTGGGTCAATAAAGGGAGAGAGCCTCCCTCAAATGCCTGGGTGTGAAAGAACTTGACAGACTCAGGAAAACACACTTGCCTGGAGATGAGTAAGCTAGGAGAGTAAAATAACATGGCTGGAGATAGTCCCTAGGCAGACTGAATAATAGAAGTCCTGGCTTACCAAAATAAGTGACAGCCTTGGTTCCACTTCACTGTGAGTTTAGTGCTAGTTTGGAACTGGTTCTGGTAAAAGGGTATCTCTTTTCTTGTGGAGAGTTCAGCTTGGTTCACTAATTTGGATATTCTTATGATATTCTTGGGAGAGACTGTCTTGATAACCTACCCAATGACTGGAACCTTGTGATGCAACCACAGTATTGAATCCTATTCTGTGCTGTTGTGACCTTCCAATGTGTGGGCCACCTGTGATAGCCATCTGCTGGTCCCCATTCTTTAACAGTATCTTGTCCCCTTGGTCATAGTTTGCAGATGAGTTCACTCCCAGATGTCTGCCTCCTTAGGGTATTTATCTTTCAAGTCTCTATTTCTCAGCAAAGTCTTGTTCCAGAGTCTACCAAAGCAAGCTCTCATTCTCATGTGGAACTGTGAAGGTTTATTCTGCCTCTGTATATCCTGACCTTCAAATCACTAAACAGCTGTAGAATTATGTTAAAGATGCAGGAACTCCACTTCTCTCACATCAGTATTTGCAAATGCATTGAGCATCTCACTAAACCCTAAACATCTCACTAAATTCTCAACATAAGGTGGAATCATCTTATCAAACTTGAGAATCTTGAAGTGCTGAAATCTATTTCGAAAAAATGAGTTGCTGGGCCTCAAGAACCTATCTAACAATATGAATTCAACAAACATTTCTTTGTTGCATCCTGTGTGCAAAGAATTTTCTTCTAAGCTCTGGGTTAACAGTAGGAACCACAACAAAGATCTTGTCCTCATAGATCTTCTAGTGAGAAGCTTAGCTCGCTTGGTAAAGCCATTGAAGCAAATTACAGGAACACTTCTAGCTCTCAATCTGAGCTCTGGTGAAGCATATAGGGAAATCAGACTTTAGGGTCATTATGTATAACCAAGCAAGAAGTTGCTCAAAAATAAAATTATACTCCCTGTGAACCAGTAGATTATTAAAATCATAGTGAGTGAACACTGTGACTCCTTCGAAATGCTGACTAAGCCTCATGCATTTCTCCATCTTTTTTTTTCCTCACATTTTATTGTCTTCCCATCCTCAAATGTCCACAGGCTGCAAGTGACACAAAGCAATGAACCAGTTTTCCGTTCTGAGGACCGTCCAGGTCTCCACCATGTCCTTCTCCAGGTGCCTAAGGTTAAACTCACCTTACTCCTCTGAGTCTTTTCTATAAAACCAAGGAAGGGATATTTGGAAATTAACATTCAAGCTAGTCGATTTCTTTACTCTTAGCTTCTCTAGTAAATTTTTAGGAGGAAATTTTTAGGGTTTAAAAAAATTTCAAACTCTCATTGCCATGGTAATGTCATTTCATCCTCCCAGAAGGAATTCATAGGCAGACTGGCATATATGTGAACATTATTCAGCAGGCTGCCCCAAAGACATAGAGATAGGGGCTGTTTTTCCAATAGCCATGCTTCGTTCCAATGAGAAGTTTCTTAAAGTTTTACTAGAAGGGTCAAATGGTTCCATAACAAGCTATTTTAAGCTTATGGAAACCAGATCTCAGGGATTTATTTCCTTTTCAAAAACTATTAGGGTTTTTATTCAACCTACACAACCCAGACTAGATGTTGTAAGCCCCAATAAATGTCCCAGGTGTAATTTGTGATCTAATATGAAAAGTGGTACTAGAATAGCTCTTCTGAAAATGACTAGCAGTATTGACACAAGCTAAACACTGCTTTTCAGCATATTCTGCTCCACACTTCTCTGGATTAAGGTGAGTAACAGGCTGGCAAGTTCATTTTCAGCAGCAGGTGATTCACAAACAAGACATAGACAGGTTTTTGTGATTGCAGAATCCACAGATCCTAGTCTCATGAAAGTGTTCATGGAGATTTATAGGTACATAGAAAAGAAATAAAAAAAACAGAGGAGATACAAATTGGCTTTTGCATTAAAACAAACGATGGACAGCACTGACCACCACCTAGCGCTCTGTTTTTTGAAGTTTTTATTTCATTGTCTTTGACCTGCTATCATAATCTTCATAAGACATAGTAAAGAAACTAAGAGGTAACAAAGAAGATGGGTGACTGGAAGTGAATGTTTCCTCAAGCATTTATCACTCTTTGTAAGAAATGCCCTCCTGAAATGCTAGTTCCATAGAAGCACTCAAGCAGTGTAGAGGAGAGAAGTGGGGGCTGCTATTCATTTTTAAGGCCAGCTGACAGCTCTCAGTCCAAGAACAAAGTTTAACATTGCAATCCGAATAATGCAGACATTTTCATTAGTTTGAATAGGAATGAGAATGATAAATGATATATTGGCTGCCAAAATACAGTGACATTACATTGTATTTGCAGTTACATTTCAGAATAAGCTTTCCAGACGTACACATAGACAGCTTAGAGAGCTACCACTATTGTTTCTTTATTTCACATTTGTGTTTTAGGAAAACATTTCAAAGGACACGTCTTCTTGGCTGTGAGTTGGTAGTGTCATATCCAAAGGGAAGTTCATTATTGCACCTGAAAGTTAAGTGTTGGCACAAATTGTACTAGTCTATGAGATCATTGCAGTTGGCCACAGACTTTACTTTTTACTCAAATCTACCTTTTGAAGACTCAGAGACAATTTAATTACAATTGCACTTTTGGTTCCTACTTCTTTCAATAAAAATGTAAAATTGCCCTGCTTGAGAACTATCAGACTAAAAGGTTTGTGATTACTTTTCACTGTCATCTCTCTTCCAGCAGATTATCATGTTAAATTGGTCATATTTACTTTGTTTTGAGCACCGAAAGCTCTTTCTGACTCTATTATTGGAATTGATGGCGGCAACACAACTACTATCTCCTGATGTCTCCAGGTAACTTGATATATGATCCCAATAACAAACACAAGAATTAAACCATTAATAGAATAGGCCCTTAGCAGCTGCTTCAACCCCAGTTTCACGGGCATTAAAATAGCTGATTCAGAGATTTCTATAGAGAAGTTTAAGTTAATGAAAGTCATCAAAGTCAATGGAATTACAGTATCTGCTAGTAGCAATACAATCCATATACTGTGACTTTACTACTCTAATAGAAGGCTGTAGAAGGTCAAAAAGTATTTGCCCAGTTTAGATGAACTGTTTATTTTGCAGACCATTTTGTGTTCCCCACTTTTACTAAAAATCACAAGTGGCAAGAAAGGTCTTTTGTGTATTTATTCTATTAGATAAAAGGAGACTGATGACTGCTCTGCTTTTCCTCCCATAATAAGGTAATATTGAGTACTGGCATCTTTTGAGAGCCTCCAACCTATTCAGTGAGGAGAAAAATGAAGTGAATTATTATTATAATTATTATTTATTATTAGTGTTAGTATTGTGTGTGTGTGTGAGAGAGAAAGGGGGGGCTGGGGTATACCTACTCAAAAGTATTTCGTGAGAGATTCAGTTTGGGTATAAACTGAGGAGTAGGATAATTGGGTCAAAAGGTGGGTCCATTCCAAGTTTTCTGAGGAATTTCCATACTGCTTTCCAGAGTGGCTGCACCAATTTGCAACTCTACCAATAATGTACAAGTGTGCCTTTCCCCCACATCCACGTCCATATTTATTATTGCTTGTGTTCTTAATAATAGTCATTCTAATTGGAGTATGATGAAATTTTAGAGTTGTTTTAATTTGCATTTCTCTAATTACTAGAGATGTTGAACACTTTTTCATGTATTCGTTAATTGCCTGTATATCTTCTTCTGTAAAGTGTCTGTCCAATTCCTTGGCCCATTTATTGATTGGGTTCTTTGTGTTATTGGTGTAAAGTTTTATAAGTTCTTTATAAATTTTGGAGATTAGTGCTCTATCTGAAGTATGTGTGGAAAAGATTTTCTCCCACTCTGTAGGCTCTCTTTTCACATTATTGACTGCATCCTTTGCTGAGAAAAAGCTTTTTAGTTTAAATCCATCCCATTTATCCCACACTTCAGTTTATACCCAAGGGACTTAAAATTAGCATGCTACAGTAATGCAGCCACATCAATGTTTATAGCAGCTCAATTCATAATATCTGGATTGTGGAACCAACCTAAATGCCCTTCAGCATATGAATGGATAAAGAAACTGTGGTATATGTACACAATGGAATATTATTCAGCCATAAAGAAGAATAATATAATGGTATTTGCAGATAAATGGATTGGTAATGGAATTGGTGAATATCATGCTAAGTGAAATAAGCCAATCCCAAAAAAACAAAGGGTAAATGTTTTCCCTAATAAGTGGATGATGATATATATAATGGGGGTGGGGGGGTGGGGAGTAAGAGAAGAATGGAGGAACTTTATATTACATAGAGGAAAATGAAAGTGGGGAGGGGGCGGGGGTATGAAAGATGGTGGAATGAGACAAATATCGTTACCCTATGTATATGTATGATTACATGAATGGTGTGAATCTGCATTGTGTACAACCATAGATATGAAAAGTTGTACCCCATTTGTGTACAGTGAATCAAAATGCAATCTGTAAAAATAAAAAAAAAGAGAGATTCAGTTTGGATTTATCAAAGTATCAATTTTTTTTTGTAGTATTTATTCCAATAATTTCCTTTAAGGTCTAATTCCGGTTAAAATTATCCATGTTCAACTAGTTACTTCTAGTTGTGTGGTCTGTCCTGGCTGAGTAGAAGGATGCTGTTGACTTTCTGGACATCAACTTCATGAGATTGTGGAGCTACTAGTGGAAATATAAAACCATAATTTTTAAAGTTAGCCTTGAAGTTAAAATGTGTTGTCATTACAACTGTGCATCTGAAGTGTCAAGAACTCTTCAGTTCATCTAGCATTAAAAAAAAAAAAATCCCCGAGTAAGTATAAAATATATGATGTAATGTTTGCATATTTTCTTCTTTGATATATTTAGTCTCAAGGTCTAATATTTCATACTTTGGGTCAAATAAAATGAGAGGGCATTTCACTGCCACTGGATTCCAGTTTGTATAACATGCACTGTGTCTATCAGAGAGAGAGATCAGACTCCTTTGAAGTTGTTCTAGAAAGAAGTTACAATGATTAGCTATTTATTCTCCGTTTGTTAAAGCATTCATTTTATAATTCAGACAATAATTGCAATGACAAATTTGTCCATAACGGCTAGATACGATTTATCTAGATAATTTATTTTTAAAAACTTCTTTGGTATTATTTGAGCCTGTAAGTGAGTTGTGGGAAGATATCTTACATATTAGCATGTGCTCAGTAAATGATATTTGTTCACTCGCGTTGTTAAATCTCTATAACAAAACTTTGGGTCACAATATTTTTTTGAGGGGGAGTGTGGGGTGTTTTGTTAAAACATGACTTAGCTTCTAAGCCTCCCATTAATTTATTTAGCATCTCTTTCTATTTCTTTCTTTTAATTCCACCTTGAAAGTTATAATTTTTAGTTTTGTCATAGTATTTTAGTTTATGTGCATTTAGATCTTGCCACAGTGTATTGTATTGATATTAATATTATCAGTCACATTCAAAATTCTGCCATCAGCATACTCACAATTGGTGATAGATAAACCTCCCTGATTATCTACTCAGCATATTGTTTTGGTCTCTGGTGGAAATTCACTACGAATTGATATGACAGCATTCCCTAGGCTTCTGAGGTTCTGTCCAGACTTCTATACAACTGGGACTGAGAATTTCAATATTTAGTGACACCTTATTTTTGTACAGTTTAGTTTGTCAATCTTTGATTATAACTTTGCTATGCTGAGTCCAATCATTTTAGATTCTAAAAATGAGAGATTTCATAGCCCTGTACTGATTAGTTTTGGAAGCTGTATCTCATCCAAAATGAACCCACAGGGAGATGGAACGGTACTTACAGGTGTCTTCTTCTTCCATGGAAATGCTGATCACATAACAGGCATACACAAAGCCAACCAACTGCAAAGGAGAAAAAATAAGCACCTTACAAATTTATGTCAAATATCCATGAATAGCCTATATAATTGGAGAGGTGGAAATGAAGTATATTTATTAGTAATGTCTATGAATTTGTAATTAAAAAGCCTTATTTTAACTATGACTTGGTAATAAAAAAGTCTTATTTTAAAAGAATAGTTGTGATTTGAAAGTCTTTTCATTTTTATGTTACCTTAATAGCTTTCTTTAAAGTACATAGGAATGGGGAAAAATCCCTCAATTTCTAGATATTTCACTTAGACTTTGATTTGGGATTTATAAATCAGCACAGATTACTCATAGTATATATTTTTAGGTTTTTACTATTTATAGAGCAATTTGTACTACACTCATTATTGCTACAACTATTTTAATGTTTAATAGCCACAAAAAGAATCAAAGCATCCTGCTTATAAATTAAATAACAATCATCGATTTAATTATTTAAAATGCTCTGAGAATGTAAATTCTATCTAGCTACTAAATTGTTTTGTTAATTATATCATAGGAAAATGCATTAACTTTCTGGTGATTAGTTAGTGGTAAAATGAAATGGAAGAGATAATTTATGCTTTGGATACTAGTTGTTCAAAGAATAAATGCAAGTGTGGAGGCAGCATTCGTAGCTTTTCATATTGTTTCCTGTACTTATTACACCTAGAAGATATTTTTGTTTCACAGAAGCAGAGACTTTACAATTCCTGGAGGATGGAATTGTCCAGGAATCTAGTCTGGTCTAAAATTACTCTACGTTCTTTGATAAGTATGAAAATTAGCTACCTCGATAGGTGCTGTAGTCTGTCTTTTTGCCTTTCTTTCCATTGTCAAAGTCTGTTTCCCACCCCCTCCTTCTTATAAAATAACATTAGAAAAAGAAACTTTTCTGATTTTGAAGAAATCAGAAAAAGAAACTTTTCTGATAATTGGAGTTTCCAATTACCCATGTGGATTGAGACTTGGAGCTTGGTATACCCAAAGGACTTAAAACCAGCATACTCCAGTGACACAGCCACTGTTGTTTATAGCAGCTCAACTCACAATAGCCAAGCTATTGAAACAACCTCAGTGTCCTTCAACACATGAATGGATAAAGAGAATGTGGTGTATATATATTTTCCCATGCCATGGGGCACTTTCCCCCTCATCTCAAGCCAAACGGAGGACTGCTTCAGAGAAGCACTTGGGGAGTTTGGCACGCAACTCACACAAGGAAGAGTCAAAACACAAGGGGCTGTGGTTTGTGGGGCTTCTGGTTGAGTGTGATGAGACAGTGTGGGTGGGCTTTGCAGCTCAGAGATGTCACAAGTTCTCACAAGACTAGGAACCAAAGCCTCCAAACAGAATTTCCCTTGCTGTGCCATTTTTTTTCCTACCCAAGAGGACTTCCTGTCAGGAACAGATCACCTCAGAAGAATGATGGTACATTGGGTTCAGAAGGTAGGGCATTAAATGGCCTTCTAGGGGTCTGATCATTCACAGAAACAGATAAGGATCCTACAGGAGGGATGGGGTGGGATTTTGAAGAACCCACAAAGCATCCCTCAAGAGGTCAAGAGGAGGTATCAGCTGTGGAAAGGGTCACACCTGGAGATCATCTCTTGCCTGCTTGTAACAGAATCAGTCCGGTTAAGACCTTATTACCTCTTCTCTCACTATTCTTCTTTTCATTTCATTCCTGGAATAACCTAAAAAGGCAGCTAATGAAGGGAGGAATGAGAAGAGGAAAAAGCAGGTATGTGTCGCTTGAAATCACGGCAGATCTGTAAGTTGAAATCAGGCTCAAGTCATAGAACAGTTTTCAGTGGGTGAGTTTATATTGACCTGGACTGGAGGGTTTGTTATCTGCAGGGGACCAAAAGACACTTAAATTCTGTTTGAAATATCATCCAAAGGGTGAGGTAGAACTTGGTCATAGAATGTACTTGAAATGGCAGTGAATAAAGTTGCCTTTTGATGATATTTTACCAAATCCAGCTCATTCAACAAACCAGTTGCATATAGAAGAAAAACCCAGCCTGTAATCAATCACTAACAACTTTCTAATGAATTTCCATCCAATATTCTTTCACATAGTTGCTATATGTCACAGTTATACTTTTATGACCCAATGTTCTTCATAAACTTAAGAACTTATTAACTACATAAATTTGGAGTATTTCAACATACTGCAATATATTTGAGCAACATTCTATTATTGAAAATTCATTTTCAAATTATAAACAACATCATGACAAACATTGATGCTTTTTCTATAATTTTCATTATGTGATTCCCAGAGGTATAGTTTTCATAGTAAAAGTGCCATTGGATACTTCTATGACTTGTTTTCACTCATTATTGAATTGGTTTTCAAAAAGTTTGCATCATTCCTCTGTGGTAAAAACATTCAAAATCCTCTCTTCTAGCAATTTAGAAATATTCAATATAATAAATATGTGCAATTATTATGTGTCAGTTAAAAACAACAAAAAATTTTGTATTATTTCTACAATAGCAGTAACCAACAATACATGCTTTGCTAAACCCTTAAGTATCACAGCATATGTTCATTTAAAATGTTAATAAAACAAAATGGCATATCTTCATTTATTTATTTTGCAATAGTTTTACTTAACATTATTATATTCTATTACTTATTTTTGTGAATTATGTACAAAAGTTTGCTTTGCCCATTTATTAGTTGATGTTGCTTTCATTAATTTATATGCAGTCTTATGGAGTAAAGCTATATTTATTGCAATTTTTCCTTTATGTCAGCAAGTGTTATGGTGTCTTCACAACACTGGGACATTTTCTTACTAAATCATATATTGGGAGGCATCTGCTATGAAACAATTTTCTTGTTTTTGGTGGACTTTCCCTTAAGGGTATGTGTGTGTGTGTGTGTGTGAGAGAGAGAGAGAGAGAGAGAGAGAGAAAAGAGAAAGAGATTGATTCATCTATGCTATGATTGAAAGTTTTCTGAACTCATTCTGTTTTTTGTACACAGAAATTTAGATGTCGCAGTGCTAATTTCACCTTGGAAGCTGCTTATTGGAGAGTAAGCACACAGTTGCAGGATAGCTTTTATATTCCCAGTTTTTTTTTTTCCACATCAAACTAAGGTAAGTTAAAAACAATATTTTAAAATCATAAGTCATTGTTTTTCATCAACATAGGCGAGAGGTAAGAAAAGATTCATCCAAATATGTTGACTGATAAAGACTTTTCTAGTGGAGAGCTAAGGCCTTCATGATAGCTCAGTACTACAATGGACATTATTTTTCTACTATTCTAATAACCTTTTTTATTTTCTATACCTTTTTTATTTTTTTTTAGAAAAAATAACCTTCTTATCTATACTTTCATTTTGATTTAGCCGAGAATTATTAATATTTTTAATGATGTCTTTTGAGATGAAAATGATCTCTATAAATGAGCATATTGTTAGTTTCTTTGACAGGAAACACGTATTTTGGTATTTTCAACATTGGCTCATTCAGTGTGGCATGCCTGGGTCCGTCACATTTATTGGTAAGTCTGTCAGCATTTACTGGTTAGTCTATTGGCATTTACTGGAAAAAAGGCTGGAGAATTGATGAAAAGGCCCCTTGAGAGCAGACTTAATCATGCTGAAACACTACTCTTACTTATCGATATGCAGAGATAATGTGGTTGAGTTGAGTCTGAAAACTCAACACAAGGCCACTTCTGCTTGAAAATGAGATTCCCAAGCTAATGGCGAAACCTTGACCTGAAACTAAGTAAACACCACCCACCTCTAGTTTGCCTTCCTGCTGTTGTAACAGGCATGGAAATATTAACTACTAATAGCTGATTAATAAATTATTTTGTTATGTTTATACATTTAAATGCACACATTTAAGTATCTACTAAGGAATCTGTGTAATATAAAATAAAATATTATTTTTATGCAGGAAACTTTCATATGATTTAAATATAAACTTTCTTCCAAGTTAAATAGAGAGATTAACCAAATGGTTAACATTAAAAAAAAAAAGATTAGCATTTAAAAAAAATTAAATGCCAGTTGTGTAGTCCTGATTTCATTATTCAAATAAGGGCAGTTGAAATTCAAGGAAAGGTTTGGCAACAGGATGAGACATTGAGAAAGTCAGAAGGTGTGCACATGATGATCATAGGTGAATGTTTATGAAGGCAAAGGAGAGCAAGTTCTTTGGATAATATCTGTTTACTTACATTCATGCAACTAGTATTTCTTCCTTCTAATTTAAGGTCACGAATTTATGCTAAAATATGGGATTAGCTGTTTTCCCAAAATATTCACTGTCTGTGTGCTGAAGAGAACTGGTCAATATCTTTTTCTTTTTCCAAATAACAACTCTTTTGATGGGTACAAAGTTAAAGTCAGATAATGAATCATAGTGACAGCACACTGTCCTTTCTATCCAGAAAATATTTTCTTATGAAATGTGGGAATGTTGGGCTGGGGATATAGCTCAGTTGGCAGAGTGCTTGCCTTGTGAGCACAAGGCCCTGGGTTTAATCCCCAGCACCACAAAAAAAAAAAAAAAAGAGAAAAAAAATATGGTCACTGAAATGTGAATAGAACATTATTATTATTATTATTATTTATGTGAATAGAACATTATTATTATTATTATTATTTTGCGATGCTGGGGATTGAACCCAGGGCCTTATGCTTGCAAAGCAAGCACTCTACCAATTGAACTATATCCCCAGCCCTTGAATAGAACATTATATAGCAACAGAATATTTGCCAGATCACATTGTTCATTAATTGGTTTTCTGTTGTCTTGATAGATGACATAAAAAGAATTTTGGTGAGGTAATTGAAATATACAGTGCCATTAAGCTGGAAACAATAAAATGAATACATATCTAGAACTATTAGATTATTCTCCAGGCCCTCAAACAGAATTTGCCAGCCATAATCTCGATATTATTACAAATGAATTAATTAAAATATTTCCTTTTCCTTTTACTTTATTGATGGACATGTTCATAAAATATTTATTCTAAAATTACTTTTGCTATTGTGATTAACCAAACTGCTGTTTAATTAGTAATGTTATTCTCATGAGAACCTGTCTAGACATCCTGTTAATCACCAAATTGTAGATGGCTGACTTGTGTATTTCTCGGTTTCCCAGAAGATGAATGGAAATAGTCCCTGGGGCTTTCTGCTTGTCCATAAGAAATGGAACAAAATGCCTTCTTGCCAATAGTAAGCACATGGGAAACAAATAATATCAGGATAATAACTATCTCTGTTTTCTATAAAGGTTTGAGAGTCATTCCTTTTAAGGACATCTTTTCCCTTTCCACTAAAGTCATCTATTCCTATTTAGCATTTTAAATTATTATCTCCTCTGTGTTATAAATTTTGACAGAATAAATTCCATCTACTTTGACATGCCTAATGAATGTAAATGGCATAAGCTTAGATTTCAACACCATTTTTTTGGTCACAGAGATTGATTAGTTTTTTCAAATAGTATTTGTACTTGGGAGTTATTTGTTTTGACCTGCAGGACTATATAAGGATTGATAAAATTGGGTCTCACTCATGCAGACACTAGATTGACAGCCATTGGCTGTGTGTCTTCCTCATTGTGGATTTTATTAAGAATGAATCAAAGAATTTGGTCATCTACAAAATCACGAGTCTCAAGGAACCACTTTTAGGTGAAATAGATCAGAAATGCTTATATAGGAAATTCAGAGAGGAAAGTTGTTAGGTAAGAAAATTGGTGGATGTGCAGGAAGTCAAAGAACCCCCTTTTCTATATTTTTTGAATTTGTTCTTTTTAGTTATACGTTATAGTAGAGTACATTTTGACATGTTTATACACACACGGAGTATATCTTATTCTAATTAGGATCCCAGACTTATGGTTGTACATGATGTGGAAATTCACTGTGGTATATTCATATATGTAGATAGGATAGTTAGATTCATTCCATTGTCTTTCCTATTCCTATCCCTCCCCCCTTTCCTTCATTCACCTTTGTCTAGTCCACTGAACTTCTATTCTTCCCCTCCCCCTCCCTTATTGTGTGTTAGCATCAGAGACAACATTTGACCTCTGTGTTTTGGGGAATTGGCTTATTTCACTTAGCATGATACTCTCCAAATCCATCCATTTACCAGCAAATGTCATAAAGTCATTAATTTTTATGGCTGAGTAATATTCCATTTTGTAAATATACCACATTTTCTTTACCCATTCATCTGTTGAAGGGCACCCAGGTTGCTTCCATAACTTAGCTATTGCAAATTGAGCTGTTACAAATATTGATGTGGCTACATCATTGCAGCATGCTGATTTGAACTCCTTTGGATATATACAGAGGAGTGGGATAAATGGGTAAAATGTTGGTTCCATTCCTAGTATTTTGAGGAAACTTCATACTGCGTTACAGAGTGGTTGCACCAATTTTCAGTCTCTACATTCTCTCCAACATTTATGGTTACTTGTATTCTTGATTGTTACCATTCTAACTGGAGTGAGATGAAATCTCAGTGTAGTTTTAATTTGCATTTCTCTAATTGCTAGAGATGTTGAGCACTTTTTCATATATTTGTTGACCTTTTGTATTTCTTCTGTGATGTGTCTGTTCAGTTCCTTTGCCCATTATTTGATTGGGTTATTTGGAGGTTTTTTTGGAATTAAGTTTTCTGAGTTCTTTATATACTCTGGAAATTAATGCTTTATTTGAGGTGCAGGTGGCAAAGATTTTCTCCCATTAGATAGCTTTGATTGTTTCCTTTACTTTGAAGAAGCTTTTTAGTCTGATACCATTCCATTTATTGATTCTTGATTTTACTTCTTGTGCTTCAGGAGTCTTGTTGAGGGAGTCAGTTCCTAAGTTGACATGATGGAATGTGGGCCTTATTTTCTTCTAGTAGGCACAGAATTTCTGGTCTAATGCCTAGGTATATGATCTACTTTGTGTTGAGTTTTGTGCACGGTGAGAGAATAGGGTTAAATTTCATTCTGTTATACATGAATTTCCAGTTTTCCCAGCATCATTTGATGAAGAGGCTGTCTGCGAAGCATCCTTGAACAGAAGAAACTCCCCAAAAACATTCCTAAATTTCCCATGAAGTTTGAGTGATGAGACACTTTTCCACTTAACACAAGGTTCTAGAATGTTCTTTATGAGTTAATTTTTTCCCAAAATTCAAAATGACTTTATAAAACCCTTGACTAAGGCTGCCTATGGAAGGTAGGTAGAGGCTGACCCACTTTGCCCTGAGCAGAGTTATGTCCTTAGGAAAGCTATTAATTTGAACATTTGTGAGTAGAAAGCTTCCCTATGCAGTGTATTCAGGTTAAGGTATTAAATTTCTTATAAGAGAAAGCACAGCTACCTAATGTCAGAACTGTGCATGATTTGGGATTTTACCCTACTCCTAAATTAACGAATGGGCCTGTTACTGTTTCAGAGATGCCGGGTCAGAGACAAAGGACTTTATTACTCACAGAGAACAGCATAAACTTCAAATCTCCTTGCTACAATCTCCTCGGGTCATGATGATGCATGCACACCTAAAGGGCTGTCTTGCAGGAAGGGAACACTTTCATAGGAAGGGAAGCAAGTCAACTTTTTGCTGGGAGTGAGAAGGGGAAGAAGTCACTTCATCATTAAAGGTTGCTTGATGAAAACACAACACTGAGGACTTGTTCGGGCAAATACCAATTATGCATTTAGTGTAATTTAGATGATAGATAGTACAAAAAATATGTAAAGCCACATTGCTTGCTGGGTACAGTGGCCCACGCCTGTAATCTCAGCAGCTCAGGAGGCTAAGGCAGGAGGATCGTGAGTTCAAAGCCAACCTCGGCAATTCAGTGAGGCCCAAGGTAACTTGCCAAGACCCTGTTTCAAAATAAAAAATAAAAAGGGCTGGGGATGTGTCTCAGGTTAAAAATCCCTGGGTTCAATCCCTGGTACAAAATAAATAAATAAATAAATAAATAAATAAATAAATAAAGCAAGCTACGTTGCTGAGTTAGAGCATTAAGAAAAAGTGAAATCAGAGAAAGGGGTTCATTTTGGAGTATTATGAAATTTAGGCATTGGAAGACAATAAACCAGCAAACAGACTGAAAAGAACTGACCAGAGAAGTAACGCAGAAATTGAGGATAATCAGCTGGGTCAGGAACACAGGTCCTTGACAGGTCAAGGACAATGAGGACTGAATGTTGGCTACTGGTTTGGGTGAAGTGGAGGACAACCTTGTTAGGCAGGATCTTGGTGGAGGCTCTGGAAAAAATCTGATCAGAATGGGTTTATAAGAAAATGGGATGTCAACAATTCTTTCAAGGGGTTTTGCAGAAAAGGGGAGTAGAAATGAGTAGTGGTGGAGAAAGATGTAAGGTCATGGGATTTCTTCCCTTTTCTTTTGCAGGGAAGGGTGGATAATATCGTAGTGTGCTTGCCTTCTAATAGGAATAAATGCTTCCTTAAACTCTGATGCACTATTTTAAGCACTCAATAAAAAAGTTATTTTGTTGACCAATTGTATTTCTTCTTCTGTGAATTGTCTGTTCAGTTCCTCAGCCCGTTTATTGATTGGGTTATTTGTTTGAAAAACTGTTCAACATCTTCAGTAATTAGAGAAATGCAAATCAAACCACTCTAGGATTCCATCTCACTCCAGTCAGAATGGCAATTATCAAGAGTACAAACAACAATAAATGTTGGTGAGGATGTGGGGGAAAAGTTACATTCATACATTGCTGCTGGGAATGCAAAATGGAGCAACCACTATGGAAAGCAGAACGGAGATGCCTCAGAAAATTTGGAATGGAACCACCATTTGACCCAGCTATCCCACTCCTTGGCCTATACCCAAAGGACTTAAAATCAGCATACTACAGTGATGCAGCCACATCAATGTTTATAGCAGCTCCATTCACAATAGCTAAACTATGGAACCAACCTAGGTGCCCTTCAACAGATGAATGGATAAAGATAAAAATATATGGCATATATATATGTGTGTATATATATATATATATATATATATATATATATAAATGTTATATATATAATATATAAAAATCATGGCATTTGCCAGTAAATAGATGGAGCTGGAGAATATCATGCTAAGCAAAATAAGGCAATCCCCAAAAACCAAAAGCCAAATATTTTCTCTGATACGTGGATGATAATTTACAATGAGATGGGGGCTAGGGAAGAATAGAGTTACTTTAGGTAGAGGGGAGTGAAGGGAGTGGAGGGGATATGGGGGTAGGAAGGATAGTAGAATGAATCAGACATCATTACCCCATGTACATATATAACTGTATGACCAATGGGATTCTACATCATGTATAACCAGAAGAATGAGAAATTATACTCCATTATATATGATGTATCAAAATGCATTCTACTGTCTTGTATAACTAATTGAAACATATAAAAAACATTTTAAAAGATTATTTTTCTTCTCTAAGCACTTACATACTTCTCCACTGGCAAACCATCTACAGTCTTGTTTCAACTTGGCTTTTGAGGCTTATTCTCCACCATTTTCTGCCATGTGCCTGTGCTCTGGCTCCCTGAGCAGACTCCTTCTTTGCTTGCTCATGACCCCCTCACCTTGTTCTCACATCTCTGCTTGCACAAACCCCTCACCCTTTAAGTTCAGTTGTAAACGTCTCTTGCTTTGATTTATCCAGTTGATCTACCTCTAGTCTGAACTGTCTCAGCACTTTGTTCTTCTAAGTGGCAGTTCCCAAGCACTGCTTTGCTTCATAGCTGTGTGTGCACAGATTCTGGAAGGCAGGCACTGCTCTCTGACAGAGCCTATGCAAAGGTGGTGTCCTCTGGGAGTCTCACTGTAGTTCCCTCAGGAAGAGGATCTACTGCTGCTTCTACTTTGACCCAGATCCCCTCAATTAAGGCACATCTCTTACATGAGTATACCTATCTATTTGTGTGTCCATCTCCACCACCAGGCTCTTCAGAAAAGTTTTTTTTTTTTTAATCAACTCAACTTTTTAGTTCTGAAACAGTACTTTGTTAGGTAAAAAGAAGGTACTCATCAGTTTTTTGAAAATGAATAAGCAATGAGAAGTATTGCATTTCAAAGTGAGGTGAGGAATAGGAGGTAGTATGTCTGAAATGAAGTGGGTGAATTTCAAAATTCTAGCATGTTAGCCACCCTGAAGTTCCCATGTAGGTCACCATGTCACTTAGCCAGTATAAAGTCAGCTCTGCCCATGTATATTACAGGTATTGCTCTAATTCAATAAGTTTCATAGATCTTTGCCGCTTTGCTTTGATATCATCTGGATCATGTCACAATCATGAGGATGAGCTAATGATTATATCATCTTGGACAGATGAATGAAACATAAACATGTATAAAGAAAAGGGATATTAGAATGTTTTCACTCATGAATTAATTATTGGTTGGTTTTACATGAAATTGAACATTTGAAAGATATTGAAAAGAGTTACAGTTATTCCAAAACACCTATTGCTTCTTTCACTGGGGAGAGGAGAAATGATATGGAAGGGAAAGAATTGCCCAGCCACTGTGCTGAACTGATGCAGTGGTTTTTATCAGACATGGTCAAATTCTAAACCCCACAGCAAGCCTGAGTTTAGCATTCCCTCATGTCATTAAGTAAGGATGACAGACAGCAGAAGGCCCGCACACATCATATGCAGCTACTGATTTGGGAAACTTCAGCTCCATCTTCAGGGGTTTGGAGGTTCAGTTTTGTCTCAAGGCATACCCTCAGTTTTGGGTTGGACAGCAGGCGACTCCTTCCCTCCTAGTTTTATCAGAAAAAACTCTGAGCCTGAGAACAGCAGCAGGTGGACAGTTTCATCTTACAGTGCTTTGTGGACACATTTCTTCCTCTACAGCTCCCAGGAGTGCCTTTCTGAGCACCTGTCACCCATGCCCATCTGTTTTCTCTTGCATGCCCAGCATAACAGAAGTCTAGGGTCTTAGGATACTCAGGGGAAGAAACCCCAGGAGGGACAGTCTTCCTATTTATTTGGAACACTCTGGGGAGTATGTGAAACCTAGTAGTGCCTAACCTCTTTGTTTTTTAATCAGACTGCTCATGCTATTCCTTCAGGAATCCAGAATGAGTGCAGAGCCTTTTGATGGAGGTGTCCTATGCCAAGTGAAGCCTGAAATTATGTGAAGACATTTGGTTCCCTCTCCTAAGAGTCCCACCGGCACCCTGGACTCCAAATGAATCAATGAATATGGAAATAAGGTGTTTCCTCCACAATGACCATAAAAATGCACAACAGCAATAGCATCCCATTTTTTTGGGCTCTGGGGATTTATGGCCCTTACATGTATGGGAGGCACTTGTGTAGACAGCTTCAGAATGGAAAACAAATCATTTGCTGGCCTCCATCAAGGAAGATACGACTTTTAACGACACACTTTTGTGATGCAGACACTCTGCACAAACCAGCTCAGCAATATCATCGCGGGCATGAACGCTACTCTTGACTCTCAGAGAGCGTTGTCATCAGATAATGCATTTCTGTAAGAGCAGTGCCTAGAACTTCTTTTTTAAAAAGGTACTTAAAGGTATTTGATCTATTTACATAGATCAGAGGATCTATTTATGTAGATCACGGACACTTTTCTAAGTGTCCTTTGTGGAATTCAATAATTCTTTAATGGTCTTATGTGAAGAGTGTGATGAGATCATTGTACCTGAGTGTTAGGAGGTCATATGAAGAAAAAAGTTACTATCAAGAAAAATTTCTTCTAACATTTCTTCTAGTATTTTACAACACAAAATGGAAATTAAAACAATTTGTAAATGTGTGTTTGGCTAAAATAAATGTATTTTAGACTTAGAGAATTATTTTTCCTGTTGGTGTCTGTTATGGTTTGGATATGAGGTGTCCCTCCCAAAAACTCCTGTGTTAATGTAGGAGTTGAAATGATTCCACTCTGAGGGCTATAACCTCATCAGTGGATTAACTCAGTTGATGGATTAATAATTTGAATGGGTTACTGGGTGGTAACTGTAAGCAGGTGGGGTGTGGCTGGAAAAAGTAGGTCACTGGGAGCGTTACTTGGGTATTATGTATTTAACCCCTGATTCCTCCCTTTCTTTCTGTGTTTCCTGGCTGCCATGATCTGAGCAGCTCTTCTCTGACATGCCCATCCACTTTGATGTTCTGCCTCCCCTTGGGCCTAGAGCCATGAAGTTGGCTGACTGTTCTGAACCCATGAACCAAAATAAACTTTTCCTCTTCTAAGTTGTTCTTGTCAGGTATTTTGTCACAGAAAAGGAAAGCTGACTAACACAGTGTTGGAATGTGACCTGTAGGGTCTTAGACTGAGTGTACACGTCTGTGTGACAGTGGACTGATAAGTCACCCAGGGTACATTGTACTCTGCCACCTGCGTGCCTGATCCTTTGAAGGGAGTCAGGACCAAACCAGAAGTAAAAGCTGGACTTAGGTAGGACCTTTGCCTGTGTCTACTCAGACTGATTTCAGACTTTGAGGGTGGACATTCTGCCCCGTTTTCTCATCTTGAGCTGTTGACTTCACTCCTGAGCTATTCAAACCTGTTGTTCTTAGGACTCAATTTGAATCTGATCTCTGGCTTATCAGAATATTCTTACTCTTTTCGTGGCTTTTCAGTTGTGGGGAACCCAGTGTCTTAAGTGAGACATTTCTGACATTATATTTCAAAATTGAGGCACAGAAGTTAATTAAGGTGTCTCCAAGCCACTCAGGTGGGAGTAACCTTTGTTTATGCCTGATCTTTATATAGTTCTCCTTCCATAATCCAAAGTTGCATTTGTTTGGCAAAGCAGGTTCAAACTTCTCTATAGTTTGGTCCCCAGAAGACAGGCCAATTTTTCATAGTAATCCTTAAATAGAACTAAGTACTATCTACTATCCACTCAACGCATTACTCACTGCATATTGTGTTCTTTCTAAATGATGGCTTAAACTTTTAAAATCATTCTAAAGCATTGAAAGTATAAAAGTTGAACCAAAAGCACAAAATAGCTTCAGGATGCTTGTGTTTAAAAATCTGGTGTTCTCAGATTTCCCCTTTGGTTTTATTGTATATGTTTTTGATTGAGAAGGAATATTATGGTTATCTAATATGTCTTCAAAATCTTATATGTGGGAGGCATGGTCCCCAGTGCAACAAGGCTCAGAGGTGGGGCTTTTAGGTAATAATTGAATCATAGGGACTCATACCTCATCAGTGGATTAGTCTATCAAATAGATTAATGCATTGATAGTGGAATGAATTACTGAGAGATGGGGCCCAGTTGAAGGAAGTAGGTCACTGGAGGGATGCTCTGGAAATCTATTTTCTCCCTGGCCCCTTCCTCTCATCCTTTATCTGCCATGAGTAGAGTCCTTTCCCTCTACCATGCCTTTCTGCCATGACTGTTTTTGCCTTGGATACAGCTGACTATGGTCTGAGACTTGTGAAACTATGAACCAACATAAGCTTTTCCTTCTTTATGTTGTTTCTGTCAGGTGTTTTGGTCACAGAGATGAAAAGTCAAGTAACACAGGGAAAAATTATGACTATTCTTTTAATAAGGTGAAATCAATAAAAATGAAGAATTTTTTTTTTATTCATTCCTTCTTTTTTGCTAATGATATCCATTTTCTTATTGCTCAAGCAAAAGTTCCAGGAGACTTTGGAACAATCCCAGAACTATGGGGTAAAGATATTTACCCTTAAATACTGGTACCTGTCTTGGTCCAACAAGTTCATTATTCTTGGAGTTTAATTGACTTATAAATGCTTTGTTGAAATTCAGGTATACCATCTACTTGAACACAGCATAGTGTAGCAACCAGGTCCGAAAATAAAGTAAGGATAACTTAGAGTGACTATATTGATCTCTAATAATTCTTTGTTATTAGATGCCCTAAATAACATATTTAATAATTGATCCCATTTTGGGGTGGAGACAGGAATGATGTTAAATTTTCTGCTCTATGATTTTTGGAATTTATCTTTTGGAAGAAATGGAACAGTTGTTCAGGTCCAAGAAAGAAAACTTGGGAAAAAGAATCATAGAAACAATTTTGGTTCTTTACTGTTAGTCAGCTTTGTGTTTCTGTGACCAAAAGACCTGATAAGAACAACTTAGAGGAGGAAAAGTTTATTTTGGGCTCATGGTTTTAGAGGTTCAGTCCATGGTTGGCCATCTTCAAAGCGCTGGGCACAAGGAGGGCAGAACATCATGGTGGAAGGTGTGGCAGAGGAGGGCTGCTTTCCTTATGGCAGCCAGGAAGCAGGGAGAGGGAAAAGGAAAGGGGCCATAGGGGAAAATGAACACTTTGAGAACACATCCTCAGTGACACACCTCCAACCTTACTCCACCTGCCTACAGTTATCACTCAATCAGTCCATGCAAACTAGGATGGACTGATTAGGTTACAGCTCTCACAATGCAATTATTTCACCTCCAAATATTCTTGCATTAACACAGAAGCTCTTAGGGGTCACCCCATATCCAATCCATAACTTCTATCATTGATAAAAGTCAGTTGTGATTTCTGGAATATGGGTATGAGCTCTGGATTGCTGTTATAATGTACATATTTCAGCATCATGTACTGTGGTCTGGTTGATAAGACATGACTATAGGCTCTCACAGGAGCAGCTGTTTCCATGGTGTCAGAGCTGGCTCTCAGCAACCTTGCTTGTGTCAGATCTGATCCTTCCAGGGAAGACATCTCAAGCCCAAGTGCCAACCTCCATCATAGTGAAGCGTGTGCACACCTAAGCTGCAAAAAGAGATTACTAAACAATGTTGCAACTTGGAATTCTACCATTGAAAATGGATATTTGCATTGAAGAAAGTGATTTAAAACTATTTTGACCATGTTTTTCTGGATTAAAATGTTATTTTACTTTAGAAATTAAGGCAATGTCTAGATGCTTTAAAGATCTAAATTATACGTTTGTTTAAAAAAGTCCGGTAGATGTACTGTATCTCATAAAATTCTTAAAATAAAAAAATGGGCTATATCTCGTGTAGTTGTAAGTGTAAAACAAATGTCACCTCTGCTTTTATTTCAGTTGTTATAAAACAGAAGAGTTGACTATCGGTCCCACTACTAGTTTCCAGTTTCAGTTCTGCCACGTTTGTTAGGCTGAAACTGTCCAGCCATGTGGATGGAGCCAGGAGGACTGCAGTAGGCTTGGTTCAGCATAATTAGAACTTTGTCTTGCTGCTGTATCCTGAAAGGCAGGAACTGTGTGGGCTGAAGCTTTGGTTGCATGTAAAGTCAGTGGGAAAGAATGGTATTCATTGAGCTTCAAAGACACAGTATCTTAAAATGGCATTTGAGTTCCCCAAGGCTGTCTCCCTCAGAGTCACCTACAGAAAGTCCATATTCCCAGCCAAGGCTGATGGTTTCCAGCTTTTCCTCATGGTGGTAGATGAGTTGAGAGAATGTCCACTCATCAGAGAGAACTATAGAGAATATCTTAATGGACACATGTAACACCACTATTTTTCTGGTAATAGCCTGATACTTGAAGACAGGTTGTATCTCTCTACTATGTTATGCTGCATTATTTGCATCTCATTAGGAAAACAGAATTAAGTATTTTTGAGTTTGCCTGGGGCTAGGTATTAGCTAAGTATTTATGTGGAACTTAATGCTAAATCCTTGGTAATTAACTTTCACAACATATTTGTGAGGTGAGTATTATTATCTTTCTTTTGTGGCTGAGGAAACCAAAGGCGAAAATTACTTGTTTCATACTCATAGCTAGTTACTGGTGGATTCAGGAATCAAACACAAATATTTAATTTCCAAAGGCTTATGGCCTTTAATACATTTCAAACTGTCTCTCCCATCACCACGCAAGATCCAAGAAGATGAAGTTTGTGTAATAGAGTCTCCCCACCTTCGGAGGCACCTGATGAGTCACTTCATACTGCTGTTCCTGTGGCCCCAGGTGTTCACTCCTTCCTGCTGACTGATGGCCACACCTACCTCAACCCCGTGATACAACTTCTGCCTCTGATTTCTTTGTCCCTGCTCTCAGGTCACAGAGGAGAGCAAAACTACAATGCTCAAACTCTGCAAGTGAGAGCCAATTAATTTTAATTGCTTCAGCTCTTTCTCATCTCCATTCTCAAACTCACCCTTGACCTCAGCCTTGATCATGGCCTCAGCTTTGATTCCAGTGGCTGGGCTTATCCTATCTTAAGCCCCAGCTCATGGTCTTTGGAGATTCTTCCAGATAATGTCAAGTCCTGATGGCCACTAGATTCCTCAAAACACTTCTTGTCAAATCTCTTTATCTTATCCACTCATGATGTCCCATTTCTTCAAATAAAGAGAGTACACTAACAGATTGTTTCCATCAGTTTTTCCTACGATAATAATTGTTGACTCAATGAAAACTCCAAGTCTAATTCAAGGCACCCTTGTTCTTGCCTATTATTTTGAGTGTAAAACTACTAAGGTGAGCTAATGCAGACACACCTGATTGAATTTTGTTTCTAGATTTATTTCTTCATTCTTAATGTGTCTGAGGATGTGGAGTCTTTCCTCTTTACAAGCCACCCCTATGGGTTTTTCCTTATCTTGATTCTTGAAGATTTTTCTTTTGCTCTTTTGAGTTTGTCTTCGATATCTCCTTTGCTCAGATTATTTTCTTTCTGCCTTCAAAAATGTTGAATTCTCCCTTATCTTACAAAAATGTCACTTGATTCTGTTATGTCTCATAGTTTCTTTCTACCCACGAATGTCTGAAATAAATGTTGGCTGCCTCCTTTCTTCTGCTTCCCATTCCTCCCTTAATTCACTGCAATTTGGCTTCTGGCCCCACTTTTCTGCTGAGATTGCTCTCTTAAAGGTTAACAGCTTACATTTTGTCAAATTGAATGGCCTTTTTATCTATCCAAATTCACACAGCATTGACACTATGCCCCACTAGACTGCAGTGTTAGGTTTTGCCCAACTTCCATAGCTCCATCCCAGCTGAGGCCATGGAATCTACCTCTGTATTTCAGTCTGGCCTCCATTCCTGGATGCAATTCTTGGTGTGATAGCAGTGGATTTAAAGAATGGTGAGACAAAGAACATGCATGTTAATCAGCTTTCAGTCACTGCGACAAAATACAGTGGCCTATAAACAATTTATAAGGAAGAAAGGTTTTTTTGGCTCATAGTTTCAAAGTCCATGGTCAGTTGGCTTTGTTGTTTTTGGACCTGTTAATAAGGCAGGACATCATGGTGGGGGTGGGGGACTGTGGAGGAAAATGCCTTATGGCAACTGGGAAACAGAGAGGGACAGACAGATAGGGGCCAGGGTCCCAAAGTTTCCTTCTAGGTCATACTCCAAACTACTTAACTTCCTCCAACTAGTCCCACCTCTTAAAGGTTCCACCACTTTCTACTAGCACCAAGTTGATGACCAAACTTGAATACATGGGCCTTCGGGAACACTCCAGATCCAAACTCTATTAGCAAGTTAGTTACTCTTTGATATCAGCAATATGGTCCAGTATGAGTGACACTGATTTCCCTATGGGCAAAAGAGAACAATCAGGAAAAATCCAGGCTTGGTAAAAACTTAGGGTAGGAAAAATCAGGTGTTTGTAGTGTGGGATGACGTCAAAATGAACTTTAAGAGTCTACCAAAGTCAGCTGTAGTCCTGGCTATGGTCAACAGCCAAATGCTATGGACTGAATGTTTGCACCTGCCTCGTACCTAAATTCCTATGTTGGAACTCTAACTCCCAATGCAGTGGCATTAAGAGGTGAGAATTTTGGAGGTAATTAGATCATGAGGGTGGAGCTGTCATGATGGGTCAGTGACTTCATAAGAAGAGACAGGTGAGAGCTCGCTATTACTTTCCTTCGTCACATAAGAATATAGCAAGAAGCAGTCACCTGTGAACTAGGAGGTGAGTCCTTCACAGAGCCTGACTATGCTGCACCCTGAGCTCACCCCTCAGAGTTGTGATAAACAAGCTCCCCTTGCTTATAAGCCACCCAATTTACTGTATTATTCTATAGCGGCCTAAACTTAGGGAGACACCAAGGTCATCCTGATTTAAGAAAGCAAGATAAGCCAGAATCCAGGATTCAGGGTGGTGACAAACTCTCAGAGCTCTTGATTTTAAAGTTAAAAACCAGTGACAGCCATTTGAGAAGAGTCAAGGAAACTGGAAACATGGACAGTTTCCTAAAGAAGTGGGAGATAAAATTCGGGGAGAGAAGAGCTGAAAGTGAAAACTATCTTCCTTTCAGTTTGGGAGAAAGGGTGGGGGATAAGAGGAAAGAGTCCAGCCCAAGAAATCAGGGCAAAGACCAGAACTTCTGAGTGCTGGCACACCTAGGAATAGATAGGAAGTCTATCTATAGGAAGCTTGATATTCATGGCAGCCCTTGTTTACACCATGGTTCTCGTGGACACCAAGCATAGGGCATGGAATGGCTTTCAAACCCTAAGAAGTAGTCAGGACAGGGCTCTTTATACACTGTTAAGCTTGTTTATTAAATTTGGGACCTCAGAAGGACTGAGAGTGTGTTCTACTTCCCAAACTGAAATCTTATCCACACCACCTGAGATAGTTAAACTGCAAATTCTGATTCAGTAGATTTGAGGTAGGACCTGAGATTCTCTATTTGTGAATTTGTGAATGATTATTTATTTGGTGTCACTGAGGTTTGAGTAGCAAGGAGTGAGGAACCAGTGGTTATAATGAGCAGCAGAAATGGGGCAGAGTCTATTTTTTAAAGGAACTATCTCTAAGGTTGGTCCTTTGATTTTGTTCCTACTAAACTCTAATGAATGTACAGTATAGAGTCAAAAGCAAAGTGATTGTGTATAGTATGCCATCATTTGTTTAAAAAATGAGGGGGAAAGAATATTTACACACTTTTACTTGTGTATTGTAGGTTTCTAGTTGTCTAGTCAATATTCATTTTTTATTTATTGTTTACCAACAGATTCTCTATATTTTGGAATTGCAACTATCCATTTAAAATCCACTACCTCAGGCAAGGCTGAACAATTAGATGTTTCTTTCTTCCTGCCTGGAATTTTGATATGATAGACTTCTTTCTAGTAGCTATATTGTGTTTATGAGGTGACCTTGAGGATGAAAAGTATGACTTGAGATGGGTGAGAAAAAAAATGATCAAAATTTTCTGAGTATTTGAATCTTATAGTCCTTGCATGTCTACTTCTAGATCCTTTTATTTGAAAGAAAAATAAATATATCTTAAACCAGGCACAGTGGTGCACACCTGTAATCCCAGCAGCTTGGGAGGCTGAGACAGGAGGATCTTGAGTTCAAAGCCAGCCTCAGCAATTTAGTGAGGCTGTAAGCAACTCAGTCTCTAAATAAAATACAAAATAGGGCTGGGGATGTGACTCAGTGGTGGAGTGCCCCTGGCTTTAATCCCCAGTACCAAAAATAAATAAATACATAAATAAAAATAATAAATAAATAATCTTTAATTTCTAAATAACTATTATTGGACTTTCTTCTACATGAGGCTAAATTCAATGATTGTATGATTCTCTATGCCCATAAAGTTTCTGGAAGTTTATCCAAAGAACCGATGTCAATAGTTGCCTCTGGAAAGGGGAACATACCTTTACTTACAGGCCAGAAGGGAAATTTAAATTTTATAGTATGCCTTTCTGGAATCAAAATTCCAGGAGGATATCATCAATAAATGAACATAATAATAATAATAAACAAACTATGACAACACCCAAACAAGAAAAGCACACAAATGAAACAGAAACAATAGTAACATGAAAAGTTCAAGTTCTTGTGAGTATTCAAGAAAAACATACTTTGGATTTTCAATCCCTGTTTTCATACCCTTTGAGTGATATTTTCTTTTCATTAAAGATGAAAGTGGACCCAGCTGCATTATATGAATTTAATCAGATATTTGTACATGAATGGAAATTGCAGTGCATAATTGACATTCAGCTCAACTCTTGAGTTTTCTGTTTTCCGCCTGGAGAACTTTACATCAGGATCGTGATCCAAACAATCAAAACTCCAGTAGTTTTACCACTGCTCTTCCAGATCTGATTTTTGATTGATAACAAGTGAACAAACAGCTGAGGTAGAAATGTATCTCGAAAGTGTTATTCTTCATTGAATCTTAATAAAATTCAGTTCATCTACTTAATGAGGTCTTGGGTTTTCAATGTTGGTGTCATTTATGGCAAATGTCCTGGGAGGCACAAATTTTTATGAATAATCAAAATGCAATTAATCAAGATTGTTCAAGACTCTCCTGCATCTGTTAACATCCCCACATTCCTTTCAAGGCTCTGTTTAACAACAAAGTCCATATTCTCTCTCATGTAGCTGGAGGAAGTTTTTTCTCCTCTGCCAAACATCCCACATTTTCTCTTTCTCCCAACCCTTGATCATGGACTTTTTCAGGGTCCGGTAGGCTACCTTTCTTTGCACCTTCCCAGTTGTCATATCCTCATGTGTACATGTGTATCTATGCATGTGCACACACACACACACACACACACACATGCACGCACACACACACACACACACACACATGCTCAGGAAGTAACGTGAACCCTGTGAGTAAAGGCCAGAGGCTTCCCCTGACTTCTCCAGGTTACATCCAATCCCTGGGGCAAATGACACGAAGGGGTGTCCTTAGTCCAGATACAGCCCAGAGATGTATTTCATTTAGTTCACAGGTGGTTTAGTTCCTTTAAATGTTAAGATGGTTGCCAAAAGTTAGAATGATATTTTGGAAAGGCATTTTGAATGATTTTTCATAAACATACACATTTCTAGTTTCCCTTAAACAACTGGACCTGAATCCTGCATGTCAACAGTTAACTCAAACTGAATAGCAGCTGCTCCTTAAAAGAGAGCACTACACCGTTTTCTGGTGGCCTCCCACCTACTCTTAACCTCTGCCATTTGCCTCTTTTTCCCTCTTATAGGGACTTGGGCATCTTTAAAGTGGGGCCATAAATGCATGGTTGGGAGGTAAGGTGAAAAATCTGGGTAGGCATCTCTGGAGAAAGAATCTATTGCTTTAATCACACCTATAGCCACGTGCTCCTTGTGTACAGAGCCATGCCCTGGTTTTCTACAGCTGCATGAAAGGTTGCAGAATTTGGTTTCCCCTTATTGAACCAACCTTTATACTGATACACACTTTAAGGTGAGATGAAGCCTTTAGAGTAACAGAATTGCCCCATCCCTGCATTTTGTAGGCCAGGAAACTCCCCACAGGGCTAGTTATCACGACCTAACAAATCACATTGCCATTTCTTAATTCTCATGCCGGCATGACTGACCTTTCCAAATTCATGACAGGCTCCCAAAGGGAGGGACATTATCTTCCTTAATTTATTTGTGAAAAGTTAACAGAAGACTATGCATAAATGCATGTGAAAAAAGCAAATACCTAAATAATTGCTGCCAAATTAAATAACTGGGATTTGGACATGAGAGTACCTTTTCTTCCTAATATTATATTTGATGTTTCCTTCTCTTTGTATTTGAATTTTTATTTCTTTTCTTTGGAATATACGTGTATCTGTATTTTCAAACATCTGGTTTGAGCCTTTCACTAAGGGGCCAATAATCACAGCCTAGAAAGGGAAAGGATAAATCTTATTCACACACCATTAGATCAAGAAACATTTTCTCATATCAGTTAATGTGATAGTTTTAAAAATGTCTGCCTTCTCCCTCCCAGGGTGCTAATGTAAAGTGAAGTTAATCTGAGATGGTACAGAAGCAGATTTAGAGAGAGAGATTCTGCAGATGTCATTTGAAATGTTAACCTCCCTATGTTAGACTCTGTGATGAAATAATATTATTTAGGGCATTAAGCTGCTCCCTCTCTTTTTTGTTTCTGTTTCTTATTGTTTTGTAGCTTCTGAATGGTTTTACCTATCATGTTACCTAGAGATGTCTTTACTCAGAAAAGTAATTAAATAGCTGTAAAACAAGGAACTATTGAACCATGTTTAATTCTTATTAAAATGAATAAAATTAGCCTCAGGTACCTACTGCAAACACTCTCTTGTATATTTATCAGTCCTGGATCTTTGCTATTTTGGTTATTGTTACCAGTTTGCATCCTGCAAATAGAAGAGCTTAAGACTTATTTCACTTGCTGATGGATTCTCAAATAGTTTTCAGCAGGGACTTTCTAACATCCCTTCTTGGCTCATTCATTGAACGAGCATTGTGTGAGGATGGAATGGAGAAGGAGTAGGAGCATAAGAAAGAAGAGTGGGGTGAAGAGAGAGGAGAGAAAGAAGTTGTATTTTTAAGGCTGAAACTGTATCAGATGGCTTTGAAAGAATCTAATCTGTATCTTAGAAAGAGCAAAATCGCCATGTAAATTGGTGAGGAAGGAAGGAATTTTTTCTCTGCTACCAGGTGAACTAGTTAATAGAGAAGCCAAGCTGACTTTATCTGTGCCCCATCCCTGCTACACTCTCCTCTGCCACCTCAGCCTCATAGAGGTCCAGTGTCACTGTACCCTTCTGCCTTGCCCACTTATGAATATTCTCAGATGTCTCATTGCTGTTAAAGAATAAAGTCACAGCCATCTTCGAAGGATGAAACACTACAGGGACCCAGCCATCTATCAACTATAAAGGGATAAATGCTGGGAAGTGATACATGAGCTAGTGAGTGGGGAAGGAATTTAATCTGGTGATGAACAGATGGTACTAATGACAAATACCAAACCCCAAGCAGTTGGTATGTACCCTGCCCAATGGCACCCCAGTTAGGAGGAAGGAAACGAAGGAGGCTGGGACGACCAATTTTTATGTTTGAGTACAATTCATACCTGGGCACTCTTTCTTTCTACACAATTATAAGAGGTAAAGGGAAATGAAGTACATTAACTGTGAGTAGGGAAATTACCTTTCAAAAAATTAGAAAACAACTTCATGAAACATAAATTAGTTGAAAGGATGAACTGGCCCCCAAAGCAAGTTTCTACTTGTATCCTGAATGTCTTGAAGCATACATGTGTTGAAAGGAAGTAGGATTCAAACTGCAAGGTTTTACTTGCACCCTGAATGTGGCAGAGGGCTTGACTGAGGAAATCACCTATAGGACATATCCTTCCATCATCGTTCAAGTTATCTAACAATAGGAAAATAAGAAGCAAAGACAGAGTTATCAATCTTATTAGCTAAAGATGTGTTTGCTGATGAGTATACATACCTATTTGCTGTCAGAGCATACAAATGTTCCAGTAGTCTCCTTTGAAGGGCACAGTTTTAAAAGGTTAGTAAATATAAGCCTGCTATCTTTCCAAGGGAATTTATTAAAACATTTTAATTATGTTTAGATCAACTGATTCATGAAAGGTAATATGGATTCTAATAGCTAGAACTGTCAGCAAATCTATAGATGTATTCATCTGAAGAATATGTTTAAAAAGAAATTAGTCTTACAGTCATTTCTACATAACACACTTTAAATGGGAAGACAAATGAGCAACTTATGTTAATGTATGTTTTCTCTGTCTTGAAACAAATCAGAATCTTGTCAAAGGAAAGTTTTTATTATGCTGCTCCACTGGGATTTCTCAACACAAAACCAGAAATATTAATGAGATGATTTGATTTCAAAATCAAAATCTGATTACAAGTCATTTCATAGCCATCCCTGGCCAGACTGTTGACCACCAAGCTCTCCTTTTTGAAGGCAGCCACTGTTGAATATCCATCCCAAGTGTTTTACCTGAGGATTTCCTGAGCCAATCTTTATCTTTTCTAAAATTCCATGTCAAGGCTAATCTATATTTCTAAGTTACATATTTCTATACTAGGTTTTCTTGGTTTTTGAGAACCAGAAAAAAATTTCCTCTCTTCCCTGAGTACTTTTTAGTCATTAAAAATGTCTTTATAAAAAAGTGCTATGTCAAGTCCTTAATAATGGTGAGAGTTTATTTGTGGGAAGTGATGGTTCCCCACTTGTAGACATAACTTTTTATTTGCATCCCTAGATTATTAGTATTTATATATTGAATTATCTTGGTGTTCTCTTTTGATGTTTAACAGGATTTTAAGCTTTATTGTGCATTACTTTATCTTATTTTTCTTTGTAACTCTATACTTAGTCAATTGCTGGCACACAGCATTTGTCTAAGAAACTCATGCAAAAAAAGTGGAATATAATTTTTTGGAACCCCTTGGATGTGTGCAACAAAGGGTAAGAAAGGATCACTAAAAACATGCTTATGGAAAACAGAAAGCAGAATAACAGATAAATACATAACTCATTGCTCTATAAATAAGAAATACCAATGTGTGTTAGGAAGACTGTTCATATTACAAATCACTAAAAATTGATTTATGGATTGACTAATGGAGAGGTTCAAATAAATTTGAGTAGGAAAATTTGAAAATGATACCAAAAAACTAATCACATGAGATATTCACTTTTGAAGATTAGTAAAGTGGGCAAAAAGGCCAAGTTTTTGATCTGGCATGTAAGGATCTTGAAGTCATCATTCCATCCTCACAATCATAAAAAGTAGATTGAATAATGAACAACTCTTAGATGCATCAGAAAAGTGAAGTTTCAGGGCAAACTCTGGTCCCGAAATTGGAGAGACAGGAGGCAGCTACAGACACAGCTTAATGGAGCAGAAACGCTACTGCAGGAACCAATAGCAGGGCTGGAAAACCCAAATCATAATGGTGAGTTGCTAGAGGCCCATTCACAGGGGGCCCTTCACTCTTTTATTATAAGTTTTCATCTAGGAGCTCCAATTGGATCTTCTTATTACAGAGAATTCTGGAGGAAAATTCTTTCACACTTCCAACAGGGGAAATAGAAAAGAAGCCATTTTGAAAGACACCAGAACATTCTGTTCTTAACAAGTTCTGCCCTTAAGATCTTTAATCAGAATCCAAACTGTTATGGTCTTGTCAGAGTCTAACCATTCAACTGCAGCTGAGATAGCTGTGCTGGCCCATCCAAGGAGGGTTAGGGAAAACTGAGAAGTGCCAGTGAAGCCCCCAGTTCACAGACCTCTGTAGGTTCACAAAACTGAGACCTCATCTCAGGGCTATAGCCTGCTTCACTTCCCCTCCTTACCTTGCCACTACATTTAAAAAACCCATTTATAGCGTTTCCTTTTGCCTAGTACACATATCAGATTATGAAAAAATAGTTACAAAACATACTAAAAGATAAAAAAAAGTTTGAAGAGAGAATGAATATCAGAACCAGATTCAGAAATGGTAGAGATCTTGGGATTATCAGAAAATGAATTTAAAAGTAGTATTATTAGTTTGCTAAGGACTCCCCTGGAAAAAGTGTTGGCATGCAGGAATAGATGGACAATGAAAGCAGAGAGAGAGGAATTCTAAGAAAGAATAAAAATGCTAGACACCAATAATCTTGAAAGAGAAATGAAGAATGTCTTTGATAGGCTCACTAATGGATTGTACATGGTTGAGGGAAGAATTAAAGAACTTGAGCATATGTCAGTGGAAACTTTAAAAATGGGAAAACAAAGGCAAAAAATACTGAGAAAAAACAGAGTAAATTGTCTAAGAACTGTGGGAGAGTTACCAAAGTTATGACATTTGTGTAATAGGAATAATACAAGGAGAAGAGGAAAAAGAACAGGAGAAATATTTGAAGCAATAATGATTGAGAATTTTCTCAAATTAATATCAGACACCAAATCATAGATCCAAGAAGTACAGAGAACACCAATCAGATTAAATGATTTAAAAAAGTTACCTAACCCTATCATATTCAAAAAGGAGAAAATCAAAGAAAAAAATCTTGAAAGAATTCAGAGAGACCAAAAAATATTCTGGAGTAGCAGACAGGCAATACAACTGGCTTCTTAGAGATGAGTCGAGTAAGAAGTGAGTGGAATAAAATATTTAAGGTGTTAAGAGAAAAATCCCACCTTTCCTGAATCCTATCCACTGTGAACTTACCCTTGCGAAATGAAAGAGCAGTGAATAGTTTCTCACACAAACAAAAATTGAGAGTTTGTGCAGCAGACTTGTTTTATAAGAAGTTCTTCAGAGAGAAGGCAAATAACATAGGTCAGAAATTTCAATCCATGTAAAGAAAGAAAGAACATCACAAAAGGACAAATGAAGGTGAAACAAAACTTATTTTTCTTATTCTTAATTGATCCAATTACAACTTCATAGTAATGATAGCAACAATGTATTTGGTTACATATGCTTATATATGAATGAAAGGAAAGGTGCCAATGATACAGGTAGGATAGGGAGAAGAAGGACGATGTTACTATTACAAAATACACTACCTGGGAAGTGCTGTGGTGATATCTGAAAGTGAACCTGAAGGTGTGGTCAATACATATTAAAATCAAGAGCAACAACTAAAAAAAGAAGAAAGTAAATAAAAACATGATTGATTTCAATGAAAATAGAATCATTATAAAATGTTTAATTAAAGCAACAATAAGTAGAAAGAGCAGAAGACAATAATGGAGACAAAAAACAAGGGCAATAAATGGAAAACATTAACAAATATGGTAATTATTAATCTAACTATATCAATAGTCAAATGTCATTGGTCTAAACACATCAACTAAAAGACAGAGATTGTCAGAATGAATCTAATGTCCAGACCAACTGCATGTTGTTGACAGGAAATCATCCGTAAGTATTAAGATACATATAGATTAAGAGAAAAGAAATTTAGGAGACATAAACATTAGAGGAGAAATTAATGAGATTGAAAATAGGAAATCAATAAAGAAAATCCATACCATGTTTCTACAGAAAACCACTGGATAGAAATAAAAGAAAAATATCAATCAGACTCATAAGCCTGTAGGGGAAAAAAAGACAAAAAACACCAGTTACTAATACAAAATATAAAAAAAATCACTACACATCCATGGTCATTGAAAGAATAATTAAGAAATATTGTGAATAATTCTATGCCCCCAAATTGAATAATGCATATAATTCACTAATACCTTGAAGGATACAGTCTGCCAAATTCATATAAGAAGAATCAGACATTTAGAATAGATCTAGATCTTTTTAAGAAATTGAATTGATAATAGTCTACCCAAAGACAAAACACCAAGCTCCAATGGGTTCACTGGTGAATTCTATCAAAAACTTAAGGAAGAAATAAAATAAATTATCTATAATTTTTTTCAGAATATAGAGAGTATACTTTGTAATTCAATTTGGGAAGCCACATTAGCTGTTAATGGTTTGGATGTGAGGAGTAGTCCACCTAATGCTCACATGTAAGACAATGCAAGAAGGTTCAGATGAGAAATGATTGGGTTATGAGAGCCTCAACCCAATCAGTGAATTAATCACCTGATGGGATTAATTGAGTGGTAACTGAAGGCAGGTGGGGAGTGGCATGAGGAGGTGGGGCACTGGGGGCATGGTTTTGAGATACATATTTGTATCTGGCAAATGGAGATCTCTCTCCCTGCTTCCTGATCATCATGTCATATTCTTCTCTCCCCTACACTTGCCTTCCATGGTGATCTGCCTCACCTCCAATCCAGAGGAATGGAGCCAGCTGTCTATGGACTGCAACCTCTGAAATTGTGAAACCTCAAATAAATTCCTCCTCAACAATTGTTCTGGCTTGGTCTTTTAGTCACAGCAGTGAAAAAGCTGACTAAAACATTAGCCAAACACCAAAATCAGAGAATTACATCACAAGAAAGAAAAATGATAGACCAATGTCTCTCATCAAATAGGTACAAGATATTAGCAAATTAAATTCAACAATGCATCAAAAGATTACACACTATGACCAAATTGTATTTATCCAGGTTGTGTAAGACTGATTGACCATTCTAATATCAACTAATATAATCCATCACATCAGCAGGCTAAACAAGAAACAAAATCACAAGATTGCATCAATACATACAAAGAAAGCACTTGAGAAAGTCCAATAAGCATTTGTAATAAAAAACTCTCAGGATATAAGGAGTAGTGAGGGTATTTCTTCAAATTGATAAAGACCATCTATAAAAACCCAACAGGTGACATCATACGTAATGGTGAGAACATATAAGTTTTCATACTAAGATCAGAAGCAAGGCAAAGATGTCCCCTCTCTCCATTCCTTTCAACATTGTATGGGTATTCTTAGCTAATACAATAAGACGATAAAAGGAAATAAAAATATGGAGAGATTAGGAAGGATAAATAAAACTGTCTTTTATCAGAGATATGATTGTCCATGTAAAAAATCTGAAAGAACTGACAAAAATAACTGCTGGAAATAATAAGTAATTATAGGAAGGTTGCAGGATACAAAGTTAGGATGTAAAAGGCAACCACTTTCCTATATCCCAGCAATGAATAAGTGAAATGTGAAATTAAAAACATAATGCCAATTATATTAGTACCCTCCAAGTGGAATATTCATGTATAAATCTAACAAAATATACACAAGATCTTTCTGAGGAAAACTACAAAACTCTGAGGAAGGAAATTAAAGAACTAAATAAATGGGAGAAATTATTCATAGATGTGGCTAGAAGGCTCAATATTGTCAAGATGTAGTTGTCCTCAACTTCACTTATAAATTCAATGAAGTCTCAGTAAAAATCCGAGTTAGTAATTTGTGGATATCTGCAAACTGAACCTCAAGTTTGTACGGAGAGGCAGAAGTCCTGGGATGCACATACTATGAAGAATAAAAAAATTGGAGAACTGTCACTTCCCAACTTTAAGACTCACATAGCTACCATAACAGAGTGTTGTATTGGCAGTAGACAAATAGACAAATGGAAGAGAATAGAAAGCTTAGAAATAGTCCCACACAAATACAGCAATTGATTCTTGACAGAGGATCAAAGGTATTATAATGAAGCAAAGACAGTCTTTTCAATAAGTGGTTCTGGAATAATGATTCTGGAATATGCAAAATAATGAATATGCCCTTCAAAAACTTAACTCAAAATGCATTATAGACCTAAATGAGGCTGTAAAATTCCTTGAAGATAATGTACGAGAAAATCTAGATGACTTTGGGTATTGGTGATTTCTTTTAAAATACAACATCAAAGGCATGATCCATGAACAAAATAATTGATAAGTTGAACTTCATTAAAAGTAAAAAGTTCTGTTCTGCCAAAGATGATTTAAAAAGAAAGATGACACAAACCTTGGTCTGGTAGGAGATATTTGCAAAAGACATATCTGATGAAGAACTGTTATCCTGAATATGCAAAGAATCCTTAAAACTCAGCAGTAAGAAAATGAACAATGCAGTTAAAAAAATGGGCACAAGATATGAGCAAATACATCACCAAACTAGATACACAGATGGTAAGTAAGCAAACGAGAAGAGACTGAACATTATGTTACTAGGAAGTTTCAAATTAAAACAACAATAAATATCACTATGTACCTATTAGAATGGCCCAAATCCAAAAACATTAATGACATCAAATTCCAGTGAGTATCTGGTGAGGATTAGGAGTTCAGAAGGACCCTTGATTTGTTGTGTGTGGGAATACAAAGCAGCACAGATACTTGGAAGATTTTTGGAGCTTCTTACATAGCAGAACACACCCTGATCACATGGTCCAGTTATCCTTCTCTTTGGTATTAATGCCAAAGAGTTAAAAACATATCCACACAAAAACCTGAACAGGAATATTTACAGTAGTTTTATCAATAGGTGCCAAAACTTGGACGCAATCAAGATGTCCTTCACCAGAGTGAATGGGTAAACAAACTGAGGTACATTCAGACAATGGAAAATTATTTAGCTTAAGAAGAAACTAGTTATAAGCCATGAAAAGCCATGGAAGGAATTTAAATGCTTATACTGAGAACTGCCAGTCTTAAAAGACTATATTCTATATTAACTCAACTATATAACATTCTAGAAAAAGCAAAACCATGGAGATCATAAAAGAATGATGTTATCAGGGGTTGGGAGAAGGACAGTTGAACAGGTGGGACACAGAAGATTTTTAGGGCAGTGAAATTATTCTGCACGATACTATAATGATGGATACATGTCACAGATTCACAGAAAAATTAAGCCGAAAGTAAAGAGCATTCCCATATCCTCTCTGATGTGGGTTATTGATGGTGTTGAGGGAGGCTGTGCATATGTGAGCATATATGGGAACTTCGGATCTTTTTTTCAGTCTGTCTGTGAACCTATATTTGCTCTAAAACATAATATCTACTAAAAGAAAGCCATTGTGGAATTTAAATATATGGATTAAGCTAAATACAGAAATGATTTTCAATGTGACTCTTCAATTGAATTTGTTCTATTTCAAATCCCTCACTGGGTTTTGTTTATATTTTTTTCTAAAGTTAAATAATATTAATTTCTTTTCTAATTTTCTACCTGGATAAAATACAGACGGGGGTATAGATCTCTGAGTCCTGATCATTTTCCACAAGAAAACTGGTATAAGTGGTAATTTTAGGGAAGACATTGCCACCACCTCCAACTGTCTGCCCCAGGCCCTGCTCTTTTCCCAAAGCCTGAGCTTCCACCCTGCCCTACTCCCCTGTGGACTTGGCCCCTGGGAAGGGTTTCCCAGGCCCTGAATCCAGCTGTTTGCAGCCCTTGCCCCAGACCTGGCCTTTCATTTAGCAGTGAAGTCGGGGAAAGATATTTGCTTTACCTCTTATGTCTATTTGCTGAACCTTTCTTGACCACTGGTTGAAAGGCAGTAGTAGATACCATGCCGTTAAGGTAAAGTAATTTTCTGCTGCCTTTAGTGTATAGGATCATTCCAAAGCAGAGGGCTGTACCAGAAAAATTATCTCCAAAGGAATTCTTAAAGAAAAAAAGTAAATAAAATCACTATCTTGAAGACACCTGCACTCCTACATTTACTATAGCATTATTCTAGATAGTCAAGGTATGGAAGCAACCTAAGTGTCAATGGATCAATGGATGAAGACAATGTGGCACATATACACAATGGAATATTAACCCTAACAAAGAAGGAAATCCTTCTGTTTGTAACAGTATAGATCAACCTGGGGGACATTATGCTAAGCGATATACTCCAGACATAGAAAAATAAATACTGCAGCATCTCACTTATGTTTAGACTCTAAAGCAGTGGAACTCTGTTTCCACTGTTTAGAAGAATGGTAGTTATCAGGGGCTGAAAGAAGGGGGATGGGTGATGTTGGCCAAATGGTATAAACTTGCAGTTAAAAGATAAATAACTTCTGGAGACATGTACCACTATAATCAATAATGTATACTTGAAATTTGCTGAGAGAGTAGGTATTAATTGTTCTCTTTTTTTTTTTTTTTTTTGCGGTGCTGGGGATTGAACCCAGGGCCTTGTGCTTGCAAGGCAAGCACTCTACCAACTGAGCTATATCCCCAGCCCTTAATTGTTATCTTTACACACAAAAGTATGGTGGTGATGTGAAGTAATGGATATGATAATTAGTTTGATTGTGACAATCATTTCACGATGTATAAACGTATCAAAGCATCACATTGTACACCTTGAATATATACAATTTCATTTGTCAATTTTATCTCACTAAAGCTGAAAAACATCAATCTTTGACTCTAGTTTTCTCAGTATGATTTTTGTTGTGCTAAAGAAGAGAAATCTAATACTAAGGCTTTTCCTCTAACCACTGTTCCCAAACTAAACAGTAAGAGTAAACGGCTTCATGTAGTGATTTCCATTCTTTCTAGAATCTAATGAAAATCCTTTTTTTTTTTTCAAAATCCTATTTAAATTTTGCATTTTTTTACCTTGTTAACTCAAAATACTTTCCTACTCTTCCTTTTATTCCTTTTAAATTGGAAGAGTTCTGTGTGATCTGAGTACTCTTTATATGAAATCACTCCCTACATGGAGTCTACTTAGTTTATTTCTGAGGTTAGATATCATTAATCATCCTTCTAAATTAATTTGTCTATTGAGAAAAACACTATAAGACAAATTTTACCTCCAACATTTCACCTTAAAATCACTTTTGTAAAAGTTTCCAAATATCTTTTTAGCATTAACATCTCTTTCCCACAGTGTCTTAGCCAAAGTCATCTCAGAAGACCTGTGGCCAAAGGCACATCATTCTCCTAATCTACCTGGTTCCTTTTTCTCTCTTTTTTTTTTTTTTGTGGGGGGTACTCGGGATTGAACTTAGAGGCACTTTACCACTGAGCTATATCCCCAGCCCACTTTTTAAAAAAATAATGTCTTGTGGAATGTACATAATGGTGAGATCCACTTTGGTATATTCATAGGAACGTTAGGTCAGATTCACTCCATTGTCTTTCCCTGTCCTATCCTTCCTTCCTTCCCTTCATTCCCTTTTGTCTACCCCACTCATCTTTCTTCTATTTTATTTTTTATTTTGAGACAGGGTCTCACTAAGTTGGATCTTGATTATGCTGAAGTTGGTTTTGAACTTGCGATCCTCCTGCCTCAGCCTCCCAAGTTGCTGGGATTACAGTGTGAACCACCACTCCTGGCTTCTACCTGGTTTCAGTTATCAGGTTTATAATTCTGTTGTCTTCATCCACTTCTTTCAACTCTCAGTCCCCAGCAACAGAATCTGTCATCAAAGGAAAATTACAAGAACCAGGAGAAAAGATCAAAAGCTACAATTTGTTTTTCTTTTCTCCTGTCTCCACTCTAAGCAATAGTAGCAAAGGCCTAAATACTAATCCAGATGTCTTCATCCAGCTGTGGAACCATCAGTTGAAGTGGACTGGCAGATCATGAAAATGCTATCCGTGATGTTATTTTAAGACAAAGCACCTGATGACAGCACTCCTAGTCAACAGTATTTAGAAGCGGGGCTTATCAGAGCTTAGAAACATTGAGTATGTGCACTTTTCCCTTAGAAAGTTTTATGAGAATTTGAGAGTTGAGTCGCGGTGTTCCAATGTAAGTATTCATGAACATAATTATGTTGGCATTTTCACAACAGGGCCTCAAAGCACAGCTCAGACATAGTACACGGGATGAATCAAAGTTACAGCACCACAGGTGTCCTTGCTATTGTGTGTCTGAAGCCAAATCAGGTCTGTGGTTAATCTAAGCAAAAATTCTCTGTTGTGTAAGACTTCTTGCTATTTCAGGTATGAATTGTTTCTGCCTGAATTACTCAGATAAATGCTTCCTCATTCCATTTTCCTTTGTGAGTCCTAGCTTGTCATAGGAGCAAATACCAGGTTGTGAAGAAAAAGAAAAAAGAAAACACCAAGAATGACTAAGAATAAGAAGAAAACATGAAAAAGAAAAGTACCCCCATGGGCTTGATGATGCAATGATTTTTGCTTTCATTAAAGTTCAAAGTTCTTGCGTTGCACCCCAGAGGGTAGTTTAAAGCTGTTGTAAAGCTCAAAATTTTGTAATTTGGCTTTTAATTCTAGTGAGAACATCTGTTTCCTTTTCTAACAGTCCCACTTCTCTTCCTTTTCCCTTAAAGATATTTTTCAAACTCCAGGCTCCCTGGTCTCTGAATGCATTCTAGTCAGATCCAGTATCTTTTTTGTGGAATGACATGGGAATCACGAACAAGGTTTCTTGTCTGTTTAATGAGTTAGTTGCTGATTTGCTGATGTTTTAAAGCCATTTAGTCTTACACAGCTGGATGTTCTACATTTCTTTTTGCATGTGCTCATGAATATATGTGTGTATTTTCGGAGAGGATGTACTCATGCACATATGACCCAGTGATCTCTTCCATTTCAGGACATGGCCCAATTGTAAAGAAACTTTTTATTCTGCTTTCATATTTCTAGTAAAGGATAGGTATTGAAAGTATGTAATGCACTGCTGCATCTATACTAAACTCTAAGGGATTTGGATTCATCATCATCAACCAATGTTTCTTGCAATAAGACAGTGCCCTTCAGAATGCAATTTATTGTGGAACCTCACTATTCCCATCCTCTAAGTTTCCTTTGCACATTGTCAGTGTGGTCATAAGCTTACTGAGAAAAGAGCAGTCAGGGATGAAGGGTCCATATTAGTTGAAGCTATAGTTCCTCTTAATATGCATTTTTTTGAACTAGGACAAATACGGATCAGTTATGTCTCAGTTCTCTCCTTCCAGTCCCTGTTCTTTGCTGGACCTTCTGTTGTGTTTTATTTTGGCTTGATTTCTAGTGTGTTCAACTAAAGTAATGATTATAGCACCTGTTCTGCATGCTTTGTGTTAGGCTCTATTTTAGGACTTTAAACATGATCTTGCACAATCATTAAAACAATCTCATGAAGATCTACCATTATTCTCATTTCATAAATAATAGATTGTGTCATGGGACAATTTTAAGTTGCTTTATGTGATTTGGTGTGGAAGTGGCATATCAGAATTTGAACTCAGATGTATATGATACTAACTATCTGATCATGTTGTTAATCCATTGGAGGGTTCTTCCTTTTTCTGGAACAATAATAAATAATCATATAGAAAGAGGCCCTGTGATTACTCTTGCTTTACCTCTTTCAAAACTTGAGAGATGTATGATATGGAGGACTGAAGCATCTAGAGTCTCCAATATCTTTACACACATACATATTTGCACAGGATGAATACCTGCATGTACATGGTATGTGCGCACACTTGCACAGATGCATGCATACACATACAAACACATAGATACTTTATTTACTGGAATTTATTATTCCTGCAGCATGAGACGGAAAAATGCAATTATTTTCAAGCTTCTTTTAGAGTTTTTGGAAGGAAAAAAATCTACCACTTTTTTTTTCCTGATCCGAGATCCCAAAGCTGCACTTGTATTATCTAACTTCTCTGTAGAATATTCTTATTCTTTCCTCTTATTCTTTAACTCTCTGTGTTATTTCTCAAATCTTTATTCTTCCCATTTCTTCAGATCATTGACTCGTATCCTCTGTCTCCTAAAAGCTATAAATCACTCTATATTATTTTATCCAATTCCAAAATGATTTCCAGTGACCTTTAAAAACCTCTAAATGCATTTTATTTAGAACTAAGAATTTTTCATGATTTTATGCACTCTTTTGCATGAAAGAAGAGAAACTCAGATATTATAATGAATGTTAAATATTTCTTTTGTCTCTGAAAATCTTTTGAATTATTTTTCAACTATACCCTTTATTTTAGGTTTTAATATCTGATTCTTTCCAATAAACCAGTTCTCTCTAATTACTTTTAACTTTTGAAATATTTTATTCTTATTTTTTTATTTATAAAGAGTAGTGATTTTCTATATGATATTATTATGATCTCATTATTGGTTACATAGCATATTTTTATATTCTAGTATTTTTGCAAATTGCTACTTTCTTTCTAAAACTGAATGGCTTTGCACACTGGCACCTATGTGGAAGACTTCTATCCCATTTAATGGCTTTGCATGATGCATTGGCTCTATCACACAAATGGGAGGCCAAATCATATTTTTATTGCCTTAAAATGCAGAGAGGCAGCTGTCTGGTTTTATTAATTTTGTTTTTATGATTGAATTCCCAATGGCAAACTCACTTTTTGGCAATTTATATCAATACCCAAACTGAAGTGCAGCTCAAACAGATTGTAGTAAATACAATATGGTAACTCTAGAAATTTGCTTAGGACTAACACAGTTTTATAATGAAAAAACAACTGGAGGCCCAAGTGCACCTTAGGAGTATCAAGAAAGACAGTTTCTTTTACAAGTAACACCAAAGAATAAATGAAGAAAATTTCCATGACTTATCCTTCATATTTCTTGAGATGAATCTGCATTCTTTTTACATTCGTTCATTTAAAGTTATCTCAGAATGTGAAGATGAGGCTGCTGATTCAAACTCATCCATTGTTGAATCCGAATATTCATAATATCAAACATTAATTAGATGGCAAACTCCTAATGGTAATAACCCTGTAGTTTATTCACAATGAATATGCTAATATCCTAATATGATCAAAAATTATTAAATAACTTTATAGTTATTTTATTTGGAAAGAATGAATATGCCATTTCTTTTATAAGGCAGTGACTAAGTTAACTACATCAAAAAAATACAATGAATTGTCATAATATTTTGAAAATGATACAAATTGAGAAAGTATATGAGGTTGTTCTCATTCTGGTCTAAAAGATACCCATACATTCTTTGTGGGATCATGATCAAGAGAAATGCTCTTTCTGTAATCTTGCTGTTGGTTCACCTGGGCAGGTAGAGCAGAAGAACAAGGAGTTTAATACTGAGTCAAGAGGAACTGAAATCCCAGAAGATTAGTTATGAAAATGGAGCTTTGACAAAGTCAATGGTGGGGGCAGAATAGAATTATCGCAGTTCCTGGCAAGACCAAAGAGAAAGGTACATTCTCCAACGTTAGGGTACATACATTCAGCAAAGAAGCTGAGACATTAGTTTTTGTGCAGGGTAAGAGATGCAATAGAACCGAAATCCCAGCTACATGTCCTGGACAGCTGTGAGAAAGGGTGGCTCAGAGAAAGATCTGAAACAAATTCTTTTTCTATGAAAGTAGTCCAACCAACTCTACTCTAGCATCCGGTATAGCTGGTCTAGTTCCCTGACACCAGGGTTACACTCTATCTTTTAGGTGATCTTTGTTTTTATGTCTGTGGCTAGCATTATGCTCATCAAATTTGGGTCTCTTAATGGATGGCATGGCAATTTCTGCTTTTCCTCAGAGTTCCAGTTAGCCTACTTTCTCTGTGCTTACATGCATTGAAGTGTTCAGTGAGATACTCCATATGCAATTCAGTGCCATGATAGAAGAAATAGGAAACGTAATGTGTGATGTGAACCATGACACCCTATGATTTGGATTTTGTGTGCCTGGGACAGACAATATCTGCAAGCCCCCAAAAGTTGTCCTCCCTCCAATACTGTAGTGAGCTCATCAAATGTATGTATGCATGGCTGTAATTCCAGCAATCTGGGAGGTGGAGACAGGAGGCTCTCAGGTTTGAGGGTGTCCTTAGCAACTTCATGAGGCCCTGTCTGAATTTTAAAAAAAGCGGGGCTGGGGATGTGGTTCTGTGGTAAAGTGTCTCTGGGTTCAATCTCCAGTACTAAAAAAAAAAAAAAAAAAAAAAAAGCATGTATGAAGTGAACTATCAAATTTGGTTTCTAATCTCAAGAACTTTTTTAGAGATTCTTGTAAGTCAACGAATTTCTCCTGGGTATGTTTGCATCAGGTCTTAGAATGGTAAAGAGGGCAGTGGGTACTGAGAAGTAACAAGAATGGAACTGGAGATTATATGGCAGGGGTCTTCCTGGTGGTAGATGATGGAGTGCTTGAAGAAGCTGGCCTGATTTTCTCTGATGAATGGGATAAACCGAAGGTATACATTTCCAAGTATTATCTGTTCTGCACAATGACTTCCTTGAAATTATGTGTTTGTTCCAATAAGCTTGATATGTTAAGAAACAATCTGAAAATGGTATTTAGAGAAAAAATAATTGAACGTAATGCAAGTTTTGCATTTGCTTATGCATAATCTCATCTATGAGAAACAGCAGGTGAATACAGAAAACTGTACCCAGCTGAACCAAAATATACAAAAATGCACAAAATGCATACATCTCAGGCATCTACCACATGTGCTTTGAGCCAAATCCCTCTGGAGTTACAATTTTCCATCAAATTTCAGACAACTTTCAAAAAATTTTTTTAGTTGTACATGGACACAATACCTTTCTTTTATTTTTTTGTGGTGCTGAGGATCAAACCCAGTGCTAGGCAAGGGCTCTACTACTGAGCCACAATCCCAGCCTCAGACAGAGTTTAATAACTTACAAACTACAAAGTTTCAGTAGTACTCTTCGACAAGAAAATTGCAGACATTTTTCAAGATAAAATACCATATTTATTGTACTATAAATGTATTTCTCAGCCACCTAATGTGTTAAAATATGACATCATTTTTAATAGCTTACTCTTTTTTATATGTCACTGATGAAGTTTTTGAGTGTTGTTCCCCTGACCATTTCCACCCCCTTAAGCCTGGTGGTTTTGACCGTATAAGTTTTCAGAAATATGTAGGTAACATTAGAGCAGAATTTATGAACAGTTTATCTGCTAATCTGATTGGAATGGGTTTAAAAGTTTGGAAGAATTATTTCTGATTGCATTCTTGGGTTCTGATGGAAGAATCCTGGTCTGTTATTCTTCTCAATGACACAGTTATTGATTTTTTAGTGGCCACAAATGAAGATGTTTTCCAGGGCTTTCATAAAGAATATGATGGAAACCAATGTGCTTGAAAAGCAAATGCAGACACAAGATGTGACTGTGAGAGAGGGGAATGATTGGTGTGGGGCCTCACTGCTAGTGCTCCTTTTGGCTATCAGGTGCTTCCTATCTGCCTTTTGCTGTTTTAAAGTGAATGGTGCTGTAGTGCTTTGTCTATTCAGGGCTGCAAGATGAGTTAATTCTGTGTATACAGCAGGCAATTGGTTAGCTGGGGGCCTTCACAGAAATTAAAATGCAAGGGGTTTGAAATTATCTTTTTGGCTTTGTGATTTGGGAAGTTACTAGATCTGGCAGCAAGAAAATAAAAGAGGGCCAGTAAATAAATTGGTTCTTGGCTAACTTGTGCATGTCATTGAGGTCCTGCTGATCTGTGCTTTGGCTAATGTGAAGTTTGGCTCCCACCAGAAAGAACCACCAGCACTTTGTGAGTTGATGATGAGGGTTTCATGGAAAATAGCGCATTCTCCCAAGTGATGCAGTTAGACTCCACAGAGATGATATTTAGAGACAGTTCCATTACAACTTGACAGCCTTCCCAGCTCCCTAATAGGGGCCATCCTCTACAGTGAAAATAAGTTGCAGGACCTAGTTAAGATCCAGTTGATATTAAATTGATAAATACCAGGCTTAACTCCTGTTAGACCTCTGCAACTGTTGCATACAAATTTTGTTGGAGAAGTTGTTTTTAAAACTGTGTTTTGCTAAGCCTAGGGTGTTTTGGAGAAGTATCAAGAGAGAGAAAGGAGAAGAAATAGAGGGGGCGTGGAGAGAGAGAGAGAGAGATCAAGCAAAGAGGACTCTTGTTTCTCTATCCTGCTACAAGGTAAGCAGTTTCACCTTGTTTGGTATTGAAGATTTGTTATGGGTTAAAATGTTTAAGTCCTAATTTGTAGTACCTGTGAATGTGACCTTATTGGGAATTAGGGTCTTCGTGGAATATCAAATTAAAGTGAGGTTATTTGTGTGGGCCCCAATCCAATATGACTGGTGTCCTTATGAGAAGCCAAAGTTTGGACACAGACAGAAACACACACAGTAAGGGCACCATATGGACATGAAGGTGGGGAATGAGTGATGCTTCCACAAATCTAGGAACACTGGAGATTGCTGGCCAGCCACCAGAAGCTGGAGCAAATTCTCCCTCACAGTCCTCAGGGGGAACCAATTCTGTCAACATCTTGATCTCAGATTTCCAGCTTACAGAACTGTGAGACAATACATTTCTCTTTAGTCACACAATCTGTGGTACTTCTTTATGGTATCCCAAGGAAATTAATAGAGGGTTTTTGGTGAAATTTCATTTGAGGAAAAAAAAAAAACAAAAAGAATTTTAAGGTTAAAATGTCTTAATATTATTGAACTCAAGATAAATAGGCCAGGTGGAGAATTATGGGTACTTGTAATATAGAACTATATTCTTCAAAGGACACAGACTCCTGTGTTCTCAGGTCCTACTAAGGTCAAGTCAAATGTACATGGTCCTAACATGGGTGTCAAGTAGGGGTTTCATAGTATAGTTCATACTGTATGGTTTTGGATGAATCATGGGAGTAAACAAACAAAAACTAAAAATTTCATTGTCACCTAACCATCAAGTAATGCAGTAGCCTAATAGGATCATGTTCAGAAAAGTCTGAAGGACTTTCATGTATCTTCTGAATTTCTATAATGAATTGAAAATAGAGCCTTTCATTTTTAAAGTGATTCTAACCAGTGTGTGTTCTCAGGAATCTATGTTTTGTATAAACTGTGGCTCACCTGTGCTAACACTGCAGGCCTGAAGTCAATGGAAAGGTATTGATTTTGGATAATGATTTCATTTAACACCTGGTGCTCACTGCACAGATGTGCATCCTTGCTTCTACTTGACAAGGAGAAGAGACAATAGATGGGCAGATGGGGCTCTTTTGTAGATGTCTTTCATTAAATTCTCCATGGGATGCCATCTTTGATTGATCATGAATATATGTATCTGGCAGAAGATCGATACCTTAGGCAGAGGGGTAGAAGTCAGGTGGGTTTTTGGCTTTAAAAGTCGAAATGAATTTTGAAGTTCTGTGATTTCCATGTCTGTAATAGTACATTTGTTTTCTTTTGTACCCCAGTATGTGTACCTGCCTAAGGCTGGCTGCTACAAGTGATGGTGAAATTTTTTGAGCTGGCCTTGGCCTTTGGTGATTTCCAGTGATAGAGGGTAAGCTCTTGAATCCCTAGAATGATCAGGTTGTTTCCAGGTATTCCTGGTGACACTCAAAATTCTTATTGGGTCTGAAACCTCTTTGGCATTGACCAGAGATTGGGATTATCTTGGATGTTGGTTCATGGTGTTGTCACTCAGCTGAAGCAATTATCAATCATGACACCCCTTTTTGTCTGTGTGTGGATAAGGCCAGCTATTGAATAATGGTCAATATCCTTATTGAACCAAAACAGAACTTGGAGGATTTCCACTTTGTTATGTGTGCACCAATAACCCTGCCTGTCCCATGGTGGACATCATCACTAATGAAGCACACACTTATGCTGAATCTGGAAGAGACCTGGGAATTCTTCGCATGTAGCTGGCTGGGCAGCATGCATGACACATCTATTTGCCTTGTTTCAGCTATATATATTGGAAGCTGCTAACTCTTGTTTGGGAACCATGTGCAAGGTGTAAGAGTGAACTTGGACAATGGTTCCTAATCACCACTGGCAAGCCAAGGTCAAGCAATTGGGCTCAGACCACTCTACATCATGTAGAGGAATTCATCATATAGCATCACCTTGTAAACTACTGATCTAAAATCCACAAGTAACAAAACATGGGCAAGTACAATTAATGGTTCAGATTTCTCCAGTATCTGACGAAGACCATGCTCAGTGGAAAAAAGTGGGAACCAACCCTCTCCAGGGACTTATGGACTGTCTCCCAGTCCCCCACAATGGCTTTGGACCAAGTTCTCCATCATCCATTGGTGTAAATTATTTGTAATGTTAAAATAAAGAGAAGCATGGGAGGAAAGGCAAGCTGGTATCTGTGGAGCCTGGCACTTTTCATACACAATCTCATTAATTTTCTCAGCAGCTCCACAAGGTGGGTGGTATGCTTCATTTGACAGCTGAGAAAAGGAATGCTCAGACCATGAAAGCCACCCAAGGTCACAAGTAGGAAGGAACAAAGGGGAGATCACATTTAGGTCTGTGCCCAGTTGTGTCTTCATTCTTAGGGCATCTGCTTCTGCCACATCACATGGCCTTGCTTAAAAAAAAAAAAAATGCCATGCCTACCACAGTGCATATTTTGCCTCTTCCAGTTTTGAACCAGCATCTCATTATTCAGGCCCCTACTCTGGAGTCGGCATTGAAGCAGATTGATAAAATACTCTCGTCCATCTATCCAAGCTTAAAGGCTGCCATTGGTAATAATGCTGACATTTCTGAGGTCACCCCTTCTCCTCCCTTCAACACTGAGACACAGTCTGGCTCCACAATTCAAAATGAAAAAGCAAAATGGCAACAAATGTCAAGTGCCAGAGCGATTCTTTCAGTCAACGTACCAAGAGAGCAAAGCTATTAAAAATTTCATTCTCCTTTGCCCTTCCATTTACTGGGCTACATCCTCTTTATGCTACTGAAATCAGTACCATTGGAAGCAATATCTACTACCCCTACCTGGGACACAGAAACTGTCTCTGCAGATGTGAATCTAACTACAGTGAGACCTGCAAACAGTGCATTTAGTACCGGGGGTTGGTAGGAAAAGCTGAGTAAATCTTTTACTACAATTTGTAAAAGGGGCATGAACAGGAAATAGAGGGCTTCTTATTTTATTATCTTTAAAGCAACTTAAACATATACGTATATTTATTTGATTTTGTTTAAATGGAACTAGGCTCTTTCCATTAAGTTTTTTTCTTTTTTTACTTGAAGAAAGGTTAGAGAACAAGTTAAGCGGAAAAAGAAAATCTTATGATTGAAAAGGGAAGTGAACTTCCTTTGAACGTTCAAAAAGCAGCAAGAAAATTATGGTTTCTTATATGGATTTGACATTTCATCATTGGCAATATCATTTCATAAAACTATGCACACTAAAACATAATTAGAACTTGCCATGGTACTCAAAACATGGTACAAGAAAGGTACTAGTTTTTTAAAGCACCAATGGAAGAGGATAAAATGAATCATCTCTTTGTTTTTTTTTTTTTTAAATGGAATAGCCAAACCGCTTGCTGCGCTGCTTCTGTTTTTGATGGATCCTGCTCCGGTGGTCCAATCATTGATTTCTAAGAAGATTCATTTGTCAAAGCTCTTTTAGTTCACGCTTCTCTGTCACACATTCTTCATTTACTGGACTGAACGCACACAGGCTGCTTCTCCTGCCCTTTAGACGTCATGTTAGTGCTTCTGATCTTGAGTTTCCTTTAACAGCAGTGTGATTGTATATGGATTTTTTTTTTTTAAACTCAAGTACTGAGTGGGACTTTTCTACCTTGTGGACAACAATCAAGTCTTAGAAGTTTAATATTCTGAATTCACTCTGTCCTTCTAAAGGACTGAGGATCCTAGTTTGTACCTAAGAATCACAAAGCCTGTGCATTATTTTTTCTTTAATGAAGCAACGGAAAACAGGGTGAATGATGTATTTAGTAAGATTATATTGAATCTGGTAGCATGTTGGGTATGTAGTAAATCCAAAGGATTTATCTGAACAAAATCTGTCTTTTCTCTCGGCCACTCTGTTTTTTTTCTTTCTTTTTTGACCTAATTCACTGTCAGAACCTTACTTAAATAATGCCAGTTTCCTCTTACTTATGGTGTTGCCTGCCAAGATATTGTGCCTGGTCAGCACTTTGCATGTCTGCCTTGCCTATTATGTGAATGTCTGTCCGAAACTTTATTTTTCCTCTGATTTTATTTCACATCTTCTGGGACAAATGTGATAAGCCCAGGTAATAAATAGAAATGCTACATCAGTCATTTAGACAGTTTTCCACCCTGCAGTGATCCTCCTTCCTCAGAGTGTTGTAGTCACTCTGCTCCTGCTCATTACTGGTCCCTGATAGCACTCATATTCAGGTCCCTGGGGATGTGGGGACAAGTGAGCCAAAGAAACCCTGAATTTGCTTTGGTCAAACTTCTTGTTTGAGGAAGGGACGATGAGGTTTAGTGGAGAGGGTACTAAATAACTATAGACCAAGTAGTCAGTGTAATTTTTTTTTCCTAGTACTGGAGATTGAACCCAGGGGCACTCTACCACTGAGCTACATCCCTAGGCCTTTTTATTCTATATTTTGAGACAGGGTCTCACTAAGTGGTTGAGGCTGGTCTCAAACTTGTGATCCTCCTGCTTTAGTCTCCTGAATTGCTGGGATTATAGGCTTGGGCCACCACAACTGGTTGAAATATATACTTTTAAAAATCAGTTAACCAGCAGTTTTTAAAAAAGCTATATTATAAAGATTTGTAAAACATATAGTTAATTAGGAGAAAGAGAATTGAACATATGTAAGCAATTAAGAATCCCTAATTTGGTATATATGCCTTTATATTAACACCAAAATATCCAGCACATGACAGATTAGTCATTCGAATTTCTGATAGTATTTAAATACGTTAGAAGTCTGAACAATTTTTTTTGATGTATTGTACTTGTACAAAATATGCCTGGTAGGTAAAATAGACACTGTTTTATCTAAACTTCCTTCAGGTGGGGACCATGAAGGTACATCAGGCAGCAAGACCTTTTAAATAGGATTTCCTCCCTGGGGAGCAGCAGTGTGGTTCATGGAGTGTCAGGGGCTCTGGGATTCATCCATTGCCAAGGCTCAGTGCTTCTGCCCTTCACAGTCCTGGCAGCAGTTATGTTTATAAGGTGGACAAATGGGGCAGTCTCCATGTGAAACTGGCCACGGATGTTTTTTCTCATTTGCTTTGACTTCAAGTATTCCCTTTAACAGAACTTGAAGAAAATCACATGTAATTCTAATGCCTTGGCATTTTGTATTGATAAACTAATAGAGAACAAGAGAACAAAAAGTTCTCACTGTGACTCAGCTGTAAAGATCTGATCATATTGAAGTCAGGTGTCTTTTGAGGACAAGGAAGACCTTCTTAATTAAGCATAAAGCTCCTCTACTCATTCTTGCAGGAAAACTCCAAATTTTCTTTTACCCCAATTTTGCAGGGTAAAGTGTTACAAATGCCAACTAAAGATTAAGTAAGACACCCAAAGCTTAGCAGTTGATGTGAAGTTGTTTGAAAGAATTCTGAAATCCCTACCTTCTCCAGAAATAAAGCATTCCTCATAGTTGGACATGGATATATCTGTTTTTTTTTTTCTTTTATTTACTTATTGATTCATTGTACACAAATGGAGTACAGCTATTGTTTCACTGGTTGTACACAAAATAGAGTCACACCATCTGTGCATTCATGCATGTACACAGGGCAATGGTATCTGTCACACATTGTTATTAATTTTACCCCCCACCCACCCCCACCCCTCCCTTCCCTCTATGCTAGCTATCTTTCCTCCATTCTTGCCATCTTTCCCCCCCACATTATGCATCATCATTCATATATCAGAGAGACCATTCGGTTTTTGGATTTTTGGGATTGGCTGATCTCACTTAGCATAAGAGTTTCCAACATCATCCATTTACCTACAAATACCATAATTTTATTCTTCTTTATGGCTGAGTAATATTCCATTGTGTATATATACCACAGTTTCTTTATCCATTCATCTACTGAAGGGCATCTAGGTTGATTCCATAATCTAGCTATTGTGAATTGAGCAGCTATGAACATTGATGTGGCTGCCTCACTGAGGCAATCTGATTTTAAGTCCTTTGGGTATAGGCCAAGGAGTGGGATAGCAGGGTCAAATGGTGGATCCATTCCAAGTTTTCTAAGGAATCTCCACACTGCTTTCCACAGTGGCTGCACCAACTTGCACTCCCACCAGCAATGTATGAGTGTACCCTTTTCCCCACATCCTCGCCAACACCTGTTGTTGCCTGT